>PVKB01000284.1:600000-771404 GCA_004027205.1 Ctenodactylus gundi
CTCTCCAGTTTGAATACAGGTATCAGAGTCAGATGTGTTTTCCATGGAAGAGTCAGACTTACTGAGCAGTTCTAAGTTGAATTTCTTTTATCACTTTTATTTATTTGAGGAAATGATTATTTTTGTTGTAATTTTTGATATATCTGCGTGTCTTTTGTCCTTGCAGAGGGTCATTGTATTATTCATCTTGTGTTCCCCATGCTTAACTTTGTGTTTTGTTATTATAGGTGCTACATAAGTTTGTTAAATGAATAATCCTGTAAGGTAAACATAAGGTGAAATGGCTTTATCCTTAGAGTAAAGATTAGTCAGTTTCTTTCTCCTACAGATGTGAAAAATAGTCTTGTTCTTCTGTATAGTCCCCACAAAAATTGCAAAAATTGTATAGCAGTCATCAATCTATAAAAGTGTCTATGTTTTTCATCTTTCTGTATGTGACTTTGATATAGTGCCTCATAAATAGCAAGAAACCCCAACCACACATGGGCTGGTTGATGGATATACAGTGTAGATCTGATTATAAAAGCAAGTGTGTTTTTCTTGAAGCACATTGCAGTGTGTGCCATTGGTTGCAGTGTCCTGATTTGGGTTTTTAAGCGCAAGCACCACAGACAACTAGAAGTCTAAACAAATGTAGAATGGCCCTGCTCCTAGTAATTCTGACATTCCAGATCACAAGTGAGGCCAGGGAGGTCTTCTCCATTGTGCTTTGGCTATTGTCCCTGGGATGGCAATCTCAACCATCCACCCGACCCAGGTTCCAAGCACTTGTCTGGGGCCACCAGGTGCTGAAAGGAGGAGTGCCACCCTGAGGGATCTTCCAGACCTCCCTAAGGGAGAGGCTTGTGTTGCCCTCCAACATAGAAGTTTACAGATAATCTTTGTCTTCTTTCTAAACTAAGATGTTTCCTAACATAGTTTGCCTTAAGAAGCTTTCACTCTGGTCTTTTATTCCTTTTCAAATAAAAATGCTCACACAATATTGAGCTTTCCCCCATGTTTTCTAAAAGTAGATTTTATTAAATGGAAAGATAGAATAAGACCTTAGCATGGGTTAGCGTATCTGGAATGACCACAGGCCCAGGAATAAATACTCCTCATTTCTGCCTTTCTTCTGCCCTGGTCAGGGTGTAGAGGTGAACAGGGGCCTAAAATCTTGGGCTCATCCACAGGGCCAACCACAGGATCACTGAGGATAAGTGCCACAGGTGTGGAAAACTGTCAGCTATGGGTGTGAACACTAGACATTCTTAGCAGTATGCAAACAAGAAGAAGTCCCACTTCTTTTGGAGAGAAAATTCTCATTATCCTCCTGTGGCCTCCTGAGTGTTTGCAGCCTGATACTACAGGTTTGGAACAGCAAATCTCTTGAGGCCTATTATGATACTGTGGTAGGAGCACACAAGACTCAGTCTGAAGATGGAGAGTAAATTCCTGTCTGTCTACAAATAGGTGCAGTGCACTTTCAGCACGTTTCTTCCTTCCTTCCTTCCTTCCATCCTTCCTTCCTTCCTTCCTTCCTTCCTTCCTTCCTTCCTTCCTTCCTTTCTTCCTTCCTTCCTTCCTTTTGTGGGAAGAGTTAGCAGGGGCCCTTCAGGAGAGTATAAGAACAGATGGTATAAATAATTAAAACAGATAGCATAGTGTTTGGCACTTAGTAGAAGCATAATGTGAGACCTCTTTGTTTTTTTCTCACTCTAAAACCATAGGACCTGACACAAGGTAGGAGCTTCACAAATGAAGAATTACTACTCTGATAAGAAGTATCTTTATTTTTTTAATAATACCCTAAAACATTAAATTTTTTGAGTAATGCTTAGGATTTTAAGGAAAGGGGCAAAGAGAAGTAAAGTGCTTCTACCTTAGTTCTCTGACCATATTCTGAGCCCACACTTTTATTTATTTATTTTTCCCCATTTTATTGATATGTATAAGTGCAGAATTTAAGATTTACAATGGAGTTGAGCATTTTGTGCACATGCCTATCTTGTCAAGGTGACAAGGACTTTCCTATTCTCCTTTGGTCCCTCCCCCTACCCACCCCTCTCTTCTTCCCCGCCCTAACCCCCTAGTTCACTTTGTTTTTCGTTTTAAGTTCCATAAGAGTTGTGATCTGGGTCTCTCATATCAGAGAGACCATTCCATGTTTCACCTTCTGCTTCTGACTCACTTCACTAAGCATGATGTTCTCAAGCTTCTTCCATTTGCCTGTAAAAGCCTCCACGCTGTTGGACTTTATAGATGCATAGTATTCCATTGTGTATAAATACCACAGTTTGTGTATCCATTGGTCTGTTGATGGTATTTTGGTGACTTCCATATTTTAGCTATTGTTCGTTGTGCTGCTATGAACATGGGTATACATATGTCTCTGTTATGTGTTGTTTTGGCCTCTTTTGGATATATTCCCAGGAGGGGTGTTGCCGGATCGAATGGGGATATTTATTTTTAGTCTTTTGAGAGATCTCTGTATTGCTTTCCAAAGTGGTTGTACAAATTTACATTCCCACCAGCAGTGCAGGAGGGTTTTTTTCTCCCCACAGCCTCACCAGCACTGATTACTATTTGACTTGTTGATATAGGCCATTGTCTCTGGAGTGAGATGGTATCTTAGGGTTGTTTTGATTTCCACATCGCTTATGGATAGGGATGTTGAACATCTTCTCATGTATCTATTGGCCATATGAACTTCTTCCTGAGTGAACTGCCTCTTCATTTCATTTGCCCGCTTTTCAACAGGATCCTTTATTTTGGTAGGCTTACTTTTCTTCAGCTCCCTGTATATTCTAGTTATGAGCTTCTTATC
Source organism: Ctenodactylus gundi (assembly GCA_004027205.1). NCBI lineage: Eukaryota > Metazoa > Chordata > Mammalia > Rodentia > Ctenodactylidae > Ctenodactylus > Ctenodactylus gundi. The sequence goes on from PVKB01000284.1 coordinate 602,807, forward strand.
TGAGATGTTGGTGGTGAATATTTTTTCCCAGTCTGTTGGTTCTCTTTTTACAATGTTGATAGTTTCCTTTGCTGTGTAGAAACTTTTTAATTTGACAAGATCCCATTTGTTGATAATGGGGATAATTTCTTTTGCTCTTGGTGTCTTGTCAAGGAAGTCTTTGCCTACCCCTATGTCTTTTAGATATTTGCCTAATTTGTCTTCTAGGAAGTTCAGTGTTTCACTTTTAATGTCTAGGTCTTTGATCCACTTTGATTTGATTTTGGTACATGGTGATAGATGTGTGACTAGATTCATTCTTCTGCATGTGGATGACCAGTTTTTCCAGCACCATTTGTTGAACAGGCTGTCCTTTTCCATTGTATGCATTTGGCCCCTTTGTCTAAGATTAAATAATTGAGGGTATTTGGGTTTGTCTCTGCATCTTCAGTTCTGTTCCACTGGTCTATCTGTCTATTTTTGTGCCAGTACCAAATTGTTTTTACAACTATGGCTTTATAGTACAGCCTGATGTCTGGAACTGTAATGCCTCCTGCTTTGGTCTTGTTGCTTAGGATTGTTTTGGCTATTCTTGGTCTCTTTTGGTATCATGTGAATTTAAGAATTGTTTCAAGTTCTTTGAAGAAACTTGTAGGTATTTTGATAGAAATTGCATTGAATCTATATATCAGTTTCGGTAGTATAGTCATTTTGACAATATTTATTTTGCCTGTCCAAGAGCAGTGGAAACCTTTCCATTTTCTAATGTCTCCTATAACTTCTTTCTTCAATGTAATGTAGTTTTCTTTATATAGATCCTTCACTTCCTTGGTTAGGTATACTCCTAGGTATTTAATTTTTTGCTGAGCTATTGAGAATGGAATTGTTTTTCTGAGTTCTTGCTCAATAAGCTCATTGTTAGTGTAGATAAAAGCTATTGATTTTTTAGTGTTAATTTTGTAGCCTGTAACTTGGCTAAATTTTTTTGTTATTTCCAGGAGTTTCGTAGTGGAGTTTTTAGCATCTTCCATGTAGATAGTCGTATCTTCTGCAAATGAGGAGAGTTTGACCTCCGCCTTTCTGATGCAGATTTCCTTTATTTCATTTTCTTGTTTGATTGCTATGGCAAGTGTTTCAAGGAGTATGTTGAATAAGAGTGGTGAAAGTGGGCAGCCTTGTCTTATTCCTGATATAAGAGGGAACAATTTCAATTTTTCTCCATTTACTATGATATTTGCAGTAGGTTTAGCATATATGGCTTCTAGGAGTTTTAGGTAGGGCCCTTCTATACCTATTTTTCTCAGTGTTTTTATCATGAAGGGGTGCTGGATTTTGTCAAATGCTTTTTCTGCATCAATTGAGATGATCATGTGGTTTTTGTTTTTGCTTTTGTTGATATGGCATATTACATTGATTGATTTACGTATGTTGAACCAGCCTTGCATCTCAGGGATGAAGCCCACTTGATCATGGTGTATGATCTTTCTGATTACTTGCTGGATTCTGTTTACCAGAATCTTATTGAGGATTTTTGCGTCTATATTCAATAAGCATATTGGTCTATAATTTTCATTCCTGGTTAAGTCTTTGTCTGGTTTTGGAGTATCTTTCTTAACTGTCTTCCCTGCTTAGGCAGGTAAAAAATGACCTGAAGCTCGGGATTCTCCTTGTCTTTCCTGAATTCATCCTTGTTTTCTTTCTCTAGCTCCATGTGGCAGAACTTGAGGTCAAGACTAGCCTGAGGAATGGGTGGGATGGATTTTTTGTTATGAGATCCCTGAAAGTCAGAGGACTCAGCTTTGGTGGATGTAGGGGCTGGCGAGAGGGCTTTGAGGCCATCCGGGCCTCTTACAAACTAGCCCTGGCAACATGGTCAGATCAGGTGCTGGCCTAGTGTATTCTGTGTGAACCCTACATTCTGACTGGGAAGAGCAGCACTCCATTTTGGAGAAACAACTCTGATCACTCATTTTCTGAGCTGGCCTCTGTTGGGAGGATAAAGATCAAAAAAGTAAGTACAACTGAAGTTACACTTTTTCCTGCTCTGGAAGCATAGAAAGAAAGCCTTTGTAGGAATAAAAATCCAAGATAAAAGAACATTTTGTTCTTAAGATGCTGGTTAGCACGTTCTCCAGCAGACAGCCAGAAGATAAGAGTAGCTTTGTTTGTACTTTCTGGGGGTGGTTCTGGGCTGGGCTTCTGTTGCTGATATTTTTCTTGCTTATAAAAATAGCACTAACTTTGTTCCAGGTCTGTTCTTGGCTCCAGCACCCCAAGTGTTCTGAAAAGGAATAACACCCTGATTTTTTCTCAGGTCTCTCTCATCAATCAGTCAAACATACTCCTGATTATATATCAGTTCTTCAAGATGGTGCCATCTTCTTTTTTGCAGCTTTCCTAACTCCCCAAGCTATCTTAGACGAAGAGTCTTTCCTTCTTGTTTTCACTGTGCCATATATTTGTAGTTTTATGCTGTCTCATGTAGTAATTCCTAAGCTCTTTTAGCACACTGTCACTTTCTCCTCAGACACCACAGCTTATCCAGCCAGTGCTTTCCACACAGAAAACCCTTATCATGTATGTATTCAATGAATGAGTGGATGGCATTCCTTCCATTGGGGTATGAGTATTTTAGCTGAGAGACACAGTAACATTTCATTACTGAGGCCACTGTCCCTATATAGTACTATACCTGGCTCCATTCTCCAGGAACAAAAGGATTTGGTTTAAAGACTCTCTGAGTTACTGTTTAGAAGTATGGAAATCTCTATTCTTTGTGTTCTTATCACATCAGCAGATTTTTGGCCAAGAGCAAATTTTGTGCCTACGTTCTGCAGCAACTCTTAGACTACCAATACCAGAGGTTTTTGGCAGATGTTTAATTAACTTAAATTCTCATCTGGGCCAATTGTTGAACTGGTTTGAGCTGCTCATCTGAGTTGCAGAGCCAAATCAAAACGGGATTTGAGTTTTTTCTTACTCCGTCCTCCTCTTGGCAAAAGAATTAGTTTAGCCCGTCTGAAAATGACATACTCATCCATGCTCTTCTAGAACAAAACACAATTTGTTCTCGTGAGCAATAAAACTTGCCAGTTTCTTGTCTCACCCGTATCAGTGTTCTTGAAGACAAGTTGAGCAGGCAGCAACTTTAGGTAACTTGATTTGGGTTAGTATTTATGTGCAAGCATTGTATATGGCAAATATGGTATGCTTGACCAGGAACATACTTGTTGCGAATAATCTCTTGCACTTCTAAACTTAGATTTATGAAGCACATATGTGTTTACCATGGAACTTCTCATCATGGCAACAACTTCTACTAAGCAGAAGTTTCCTATAGTGAGCAACTGAGTCTCTGAGCTTTCAGGATGAGTTAGTTGGAGACCCAAGATAAGTTTTCTGCTATACTTAGTTCTCAAAGTAACTTTGTACCTACTATCATTTTGATCTCTGTCAAATCAGAGAGTTGAGACTCAGAAGAGCCTTACTTAGCAGAAAGTCACAAGTTAAGTGGGGATACGTGAATAGACCTGTACCACCTGCTTCCACATCTCATGCTTATTACTGTCCTATAGGCAATGGCATATCTATGAATATGTTATGCTATCTGCTCTTGAATTTGGATCTAAGATATCTGAGCATGTAAGAAATATTGAATAAAAGGAAATCTTTCAAGAAATATCTGTTGATAAGCAGCCTTACTAAATGAGAGGATATGAATTAAAAGGAATGGGCTTCTGGAAATTTGTATTCTAATATAAGAAAACAGACAATTAAATTCAACAACTATTTGTCCCAAATGTAGAAGGATTTGGCCAAACTAAATATAGGCTCAAATTGAAACTTAAAGAATTAGAAAAAGATTTCTAAAAGAAGTGATTTCTAGTAATGTAATTATGACAATTCCTGCCCAGTTATTGTTTCTTAATAAAGCAGAGTTCAGTTTTTAAAGTCATTTGTAATCTTCAATTGGGTTTGTTTTTAATAGCAAAATATTACCAATATCATTAATAATAAGTTTTAGAACCAGCACTGTCCTTGGTACCACCACTCTCATGGCCATGTCTTACTTGCTTTCTGTGTGCCAAGGTCTCTGCCCAATTTACCACATACTTCATCTCTTGTTCCTTTAATATTATGAGCCAAAGTTGCTGCTCTTTTATACACCAGGGAACTGAAGGCAGAAAGAGTAGCAGTTCTATTATCACTGACTAGTGTATTAGTTTGGGTTCTTACAAAAGGAAGAATTTACAGAAATTATAACAAGAACCATCTATTTGGAAGGTTTACAAGTCTGAGGAGAGAGATAGTCCAAGATGGCGGCCTGCATGTGCGAGAGCTAGAGGGTTCGATGGCTGCTCTGCTGCATGGTAGAACACCTGTCTGGGACTGCAGGGCACCCGGTGAGAGTCTGCTGCAGATCTTGGTTGTTGGAAAAACGATGGAGAAGATGTGAACTTGAGTTTGACTTCAGAAACTCATGTTCTTTTTCCTCACCTTCCGGGAAACATTTGGCAATGACTGAACACAGACCTTTTGTTTTTGTTTTTGTTTTTGTTTTTGTTTTTGTTTTTGTTTTTTTTTGGGGGGGTTAAGTACTATGCTTTTATTAATGGACAGATCATCCAGGCAGAAATCTAACAAAGAAACAGCAGAATTAAACTGTATTCTTTTTTATATAAAAAAATTCACATGATATAAAATTTAACATTTTTTCTTGTAAATACATGAATTCCAAATTTCGTAACACATTAGAACCATGGAGTTTGGGGAATTAGTGAGTGTGTATGTCCATCCCTTTTTCGGGGGTTCACTCCTTCCCTGTCTGACCATTGCCTCTCTTTCTACTTTGTCTTCACATTTGGGACTTTTTATGTTATTATTTTTGTGCATTTCGTAAGAGGGACACCCATCTATAGTCAGTCTTTTGTGCTTGGTCCATCTCACTGAGCATTATTGTCTCTAGGTGGCCCTGTTTTTGTTCAAAAGCTTCATATCTGTCTTTCTTTATGGCTGCATAGTATTCCGTTGTGTATAGGTACCACATCTTCTTTAACCATTCCTGTATGGATGAGCAGGTAGGTTGTTTGCAGGATTTAGCTATTATGAATTGTGCTGCTATAACCATGGATATGCGTGTGTCTTTTTGGTATGTTGACATTTTCCTTTTGGGACTATACCCAGTAGGTCAGTAGCTGGATCAAACGGAATTTCCATTCTCAGCTTTCTAAGGAATCTTTAGACTGCTTTCCTTAATGGTTGTACCAGTGTGCATTCCCACAAGCAGTAGAGTTCCACTTTTTCCACATCTTTGCCAAAAATTGTTGTTTTTTGAGTTCTTGATACAGGCCATTCTCATGGAGTGAGGTGAAACCTCAGTGTTGTCTTTATTTGCGTTTCTCTGGTGGCCAATGATGAAGAACCCTTTTTTGCTTGTTGGCCATTTGCACTTCTTCTTCTGAGAAGTTTCTTTTAATTTCAGCTGCACTCTTCTTGGTGGGATCATTTACTTTAAGGGGTTTTATGTTTTTCAGTTCCTTCTACACTATATTAATCCTTTGTCTGAAGTGTTACTGGTGAATATCTTTTCCCACTCTGTGGTTTGTCTCCTCACCTTGCTGATTGTTTCTTTCATTGTGCAAAAGCTTTTCAATCTAATGTAGTTCCATTTGTTGATTCTTGCTGAGATTTCTTGTATAGTTAGTGATCTGTTCAAAAAATCCTTTCTTGTTCCTATGTCTTCCAGGACTTTACCTATTTTGTCTTCCAGTAAGCTCAATGTTTCTGTTTTGCTGTCCAGTTCTTTGATCCATTTCAATCTGATTTTAGTGTGTGGAGACAGACACAGGTCTAGTTTCAACCCCCTGTGGGTGGAGATCCAGTTTTTCCAGCACTATTTGTTGAAGATGCTGTCTTTTCTCGATTGTATTATATTGGCCCCCTTTGTCAAAGATCAGCTGACTAAGGGTATTTGGGTTTATTTCAGTGTCCTCAATTCTGTTGCACTGGTCCTCTTGTCTGTTCTTATACCAGTGCCATGTAGATTTAATCATTGTTGCTTTGTCATATTTTTTGAAGTCTGGTATTGTGATTCCTCCAGCTTTACCCCAGTTAGTCAGAGTTGCTTTAGAGATTCTGGGTCTTTTCTGGTTCATATAAATTTTAAGGTTGTTTTTTCTAGTTTTGTGAAAAATGTAGCTGCCATTTTGATTGGTGTTGTGTCAAATCTGTAGAGTACCTTCGGGAGTATTGCCATTTTGACAATAGTAGTTCTTTCCTCTGTTAATATGGTTATTACTTCCCTGAATGTTTGGGATGAAGCCCACTTGGTCATGGTGTATAATTTTCTTTATGATTTCCTGCATTCTGCTGGGAGGGATTTTATTGAGTATTTTTACATCTATATTCATTAGGGATATTGGCCTGTAGTGTTCTCTTTTGTTGTTGCTTTTTTTTTTCTGGTTTTGGAATTAAAGTTATACTTGCTTCAAGAAATGAGTTTGGCAGTTTTTCTTACTTTTTAATTTCTTGAAGAAGTTTCGTGAGCATTGATACTAAATCTCCCCTAAATTTTTTATAGAATTCTGCAAGAGTCCATCCGGTCCTGGGCTCTTCTTGGTTAGAAGTGTTTTTATTACTTCCTCAATTTAATAGGTGTGTATTGGCCTATTCAGGTGCTCAGTTTCTTCTACATTCAGTTCTGGTGCTTGATATATGTTTAGGAACTCATCCATTTCTTTTAGATTTATAAATGTATTAGAGTACAAATTTTCAAAGTAACTTCTTACTACTCTTTGAATTTCCTTGTTATCTATTGTAATTTTACCTTTTCATCCCTGAGAAAGAAGAAAATCTACCTGAACGCAATCAGGCTTAGCAAGAGGTTTATCTATCTTGTTTGTCTTTTCAAATAACAAACTTTTTCTGTTATTTATTTTTGTAGGTTTTTTTTTTTTAGTTTCTATTTCATTGGTTTCAACTCTGATCTTTATAATTCATTTCTTCTGTTAGGTTTGAGGTTGGCTTATTCTTCTTTTTCTAGTGCCTTGAGTTGTGAGGTTTGATGATGTATTTAGCTGTATGCAGTTCTTTTTATGTGTGCATGTATGGAAATGAATTTTCCTCTCCACACTGCCTTAATTGTATCCCAGAGGTTGAGTTGTGGTGTACTGCCATTGTCATTTGTCTCTGTGAACATTTTTTATTTCTTCCTTGATTTAAGTCTGATTGTTTTCTTAAAGGCTATGAATCAATGTAACAAAAGATTCATTGATGACTGCCAGTGCTACATATTTGTGTTATCGTGTTTTAAAGGTCAATAGAGGTGAAGCATAGATATCAAGAAATTCGGTTTTCTAAAGATGATTAGTCAGCTGGCAGTTTCAATGGTAAGAAGTCTAAGCACCCTTCACTATTTTCACAACTTGGCAAGAGCTAAAATCTGTACCAGCAGTTCTTTGGAAATACTGCTCTCTGCATCTCCAGGAAGACCATGGCTTTCCTTTGCCTCCCAGCAGGGCTGCAGGTGAGTCATTGCTTTTGCCACCTTTGGCCTTGTGTCCTGAGGGAGTCCAGGCTTCTCTGGCAGCCAGAGCTGCTCCACAGGAAGAGGAGGTGACAAAACAGTGGCACACAAGCCCTCGCAGCACCCCAACCAATGCTGACCCCTAACCACCATTTTTAATTATTTTAGGGAAGAAGGAATAGTGTTAACCTGTGATGAGCATAGGCTCAGACTGAACCCCTACAACCGAGTCACCCAGCAACAAATGTTTCAGCTCCACAGTGAAGGAACCACACTGTATCCTAAACCAACTTCAGGGATATGTCCTTGCATCAATTAAGCAACCCAAAATATCTGAATACTTTTAAAAATATATGTAGTGACATTTATTCTTAAGCAGTAGTAGTTGTAAGAAAATCAGAATGAAGGCTGAGGAAGAGGAAGAACAAGATGATTAGCTTATTGTTTTCCTGAGGTCAAGCTGCACTGCTCACTGGGCTGCCCTCTTCTGTCATGCACGCTCTGCCTCTGTCCTGCTGTTCAGAACCTGTTTTAAGGAGGCATCACCCACACAGTCCTACTTATCCGTGCAGCTTGCATAATACTTTCATTGTGCAAATGTCTTGAAACTTAATCCTTTTCATTCAGAAAAAATTAATCCCTCCTTCCTATGCATTTCTGCACCACTTTATACCTATCTTAGATTTCCTACCACATCATTGTCCCTTTTGTATGTTGATTTCTCGGCTTAGAAACCTTAGTATCTCGGTGAATTCATTAATAATTAAGATCAGAGTTCCAGTCAAGATGGCGGCTGAGTAACAGCACTGCACAATGTCTCCTCCTCAACCCACTTAAAAAGTCAACAAGATAGTTAGAAAAAGTGTGTTTGGTGTAGCTAGGAAAGAGAGGAGCATCCCCAGAAACTGAAAGGTGACCAGTGGGAGGCCAGAAATTCTGAAGGGTTATGGAAACCAGAAGGAAAAAAAAAAAAATCCCACAAACCAGGAAGCCGCCACAGCCAGCTGTAAACGACTGGAGCCGCAGGCAGCTGAGGACAGAGGAAAGCTCGCAGGGACCTGAACATCTGATGGAACGGAGCAGGGAGAGGACAGAGCACACAACAACAGGAGGGCAGGGTGTGGGCGGGTCAGAAATCTTGAAGTAACATTCGGAAGAGGAAAGAAGCAGCCGACTCCGCGTAGCCCCTAGCTTCCAGCACCCACAGATCACAAACAAGGTCCAGAGGCCAGACCTCAGCCCGAGGTAAGCACGGATCTGGATAAGTGGGAATCACTGGCTGCGGGGGGCTCCAGCCTCAGAAGCACCAACCTGCGGTGTGTGTACTACAGATGCAGTGTGCACTCCCCCTAGAAAAGGCCCCGGGATCCCAGATCAGAAACGGGGCTCAACAGCCATCGCAGGCAATGACGTCAGCAGGAGCCATTCTCTTTCCTGCGCTCCAGAGACAGTCAGGGTAGCAGAACCATGGGGAAACGTAGTAACAAATCTTATACAAAAAGATCTGACTCCCCAGGGGAGGGTGCAAGGGGTGCTGAAATTGCAGAACCCAAAGAAAAGGACAAAAATGATGGTAACATATGGGCCCAGATAGTCAGTGAATTAAAGCAGGAATTAAACCCAGAAGCAAAGCAGGAAATAGAACAGACAGCGCAAGAGCTACAAGAACACTTAGCTAAGCATAAACCAAGCCTTGGAAAGAAATTAGAGGAGACCAAAGAAGAATTGGGGAAGTGCAGTTACACATCTCCTACAAAAAGACCTGAAACCCCAGGAGATGATATCAGGGTAAATAAACATGAATATGGCAAAAATGATGGCATCTTCTGGGCCCAGAAATTCAGTGAATTAAAGCAGGAATTAAAGCAGGAAATAAAACAGACAGCAGAAGAGCTACACCAATACATAGATAAGCAAAAAGCAAGCCTTGAAAAGCAGCTAGAGGAGACCAGAGAAGAAATATACCAGAAGATAATGAAGACAAACGAAGAAATTAGAGAAGAACACAACAGAGATATAGAAAAACTGAGTGCAGATATTCAGGAAATGAAAAACACACAGGTAATAATAAGCAACCACTTTAAACAACTTCAGAATAGTATGTCAGACCTAGAAAATAAAGTGACCAAGCTGCAACATACAAGCCATGAAGAACACAAAGTAAATAAAGAAAGTGAATCATTACAACGACTGATAGATGATTCAAGGAGAAATAACCTCAGAATTATGGGAATCAAGGAGAAGACTGAGGACAAAACAAAAGGCTTAAAGGACATGTTTAATGAAATAATGGAAGAAAATTTCCCAAATCTAAGAAGAGAAATAAACATGGAACTTTTGCAGGCATATAGAATGCCAAACAACTTTGATCAGAAGAGGCCCTCATCATGACACATCATAATTAAAATTCTAGAAACCCAACATAAAGAGAAAATACTAAAAGCGGTAAGAGAAAAACAGAAGATGACCTACAAAAATAAACCCATCAGGATAATGGCAGATTTTTCAATCCAAACTTTAAAAGCAAGGAGATCATGGAGCAATGTCATCCAAGCACTAAAAAAACATAGATGCCAGCCAAGACTGCTATATCCAGCAAAATTATCTTTTAATTTAAAGGGAGAACTTAAAACTTTCCATGACAGAGACAGCTTAAAGGAATTTGCAGCCACTGAGCCAGTATTGCAGAAAATACTTAAAGGAAACTTGGACAGTGAAAGGGAGACCAGCAATACCAATGACCCCAGGGAAAAAGTGACAACAGCTAGAGGAGAATGAGCTGAGAAAAAAAGTAGGTTAGTAATCAGTGAAATATGAGTAAATAAGATATGAAAGTTAGGAAATTCTGAAATAACTAGACTTGCCTTCATGTCTGTCGCTTTAAGTATATTTATGTGGTATAGATTTAAGTTCATTTAATTGGCAATGTGATATAGTTTTAACTTTGTTTTGTTGTAGCAATTCACTTATTAGGTCACTAATGAAAGTTTATCCTAAGGAAACTGATTTATGTAAAGATAACCTTGTGAATGTACAAATATGTACCTTCCGGTATTCAGCTAAAGCAATTGAAATTTATTTATTTATTATTTTTTCCTCTTTCCCAAATTAACTATCCTTTTGAACTGCATACTTATAATTATTTTCTAGTGTGAACTGGTGGGTAAGGCCAGGTTTAACAATAACAACAAAGATGTAGGAAAATATGGGAAAAAAACTTTTGGTGAATATCCTAATGAACAGATTGGTTGGATTCAGAGAGGAGATATCAAGATTTGACTACTGCAAACCCATTAGAGGAATAGGAAGCTGGGGCAGAGTGGTGACTTGAGTGAAATGACTTAGGCACGGAAGATTAATATGTTAAACACTGTATGGTTTCTCGGACTTGGAAAACCCAGAACACAGACATTCTTTGGAACCATATGAAATGATAGCCAGAGCCGGAGGAAGGGACAGGGAGGGGGTGGGAGGGTAGGAGATGGGAAGGGATTGTGAAGTCGATGTGATACATAGATGTACAAAACACCCAAATTCATTGTAAATACTATGTATTACATTTGTATATTAATAAAATAGTGGGGGGGGAAATAAAAAATAATTAAGATCATAAAATTGGGAGAATTTTGGAAATTCAAAAATAATGATAGCTAAATCAAGTGAGGGATTCTTTGATAGATTCCTGGGCCTAATCCCAGTGGAAGTTCTAAGTCTTGGTATCTGAGGATCAGACATGGGGACCTAGTTCAAAGCATAAAAACTGTTACCTGTACCCAGAGAAGATGGCATAAAGGCACAAGTTGGCCCCAAGGACACAGGTCAGAAGCCGTGATGGTACACAGGTAACAAGCAGGCAGTCCAGACCATAGTGGAGCTGTGCTGAGAAGGAGCCAGGCCTAGGTTCTGAACAAACCAGGGAAGGAGGGAGCTTACCAAAGAGAGTGGAAGAGATCCAGGCAGGCAGATCCTGAGAAGCAGATGGCCTACCAGCAATGGAGGAAAGTAGAAGCACGGTTCAATCTGTAACTCTGCCAGTCATGGTGGTAGGAAACCTGGGAGGAGAAAAGCGGTACCAGTCCCCAAGCAGATAGAGCAAGGGCAGTTCAGGGAGTTCCTGGACACGAGTCAGAGGGAAGGAGGAATTTGTTAATGCGATTTCAGTTTATTTTAAGTTGAGGTTTATTTAAATGAAAGTCACCATTATCTGAGAAGCCAACAGCTGGACTGTGGCAGCAGCTCATGGGGCAGGCGGCAGGGAGATGCCGGGAAAGGTCGCCTCAGCCTTTTCCTGTTCCCAGGCCCGCTGGCTTCCTCAGAGTGCCGTGCTTCTCTGCGCTGTGGAGACCGGCCTGATCCGGGAGACCACTCTGCTGCCCTGTGGACAGAGAGCTGGGAAGCACCCAGGGCTCTGGAGGCTGCAGCCAGCTCTCCCATATCACCTTTTTAAGTTTGTCTCAGTGTGTACAGCTTGGAACCTGCTATAAAGTCGTAACATTTTTATTTTTATTTTTATGTGCATGCTCTTGTGTGGATAATGAGTGATCATAAGGTTTGGAGCTAAAAGGTTGCTCAAATATTTTCTATACCAAATACTTCTGTTTACAGATGAAAAAACCTGAGATATAGAAATACAGCAAGTCACTGAAGGTTAAGGCAGCAAATTACTCTCAGAGTTAAATTCAAAATCTGCACATCCTGATTCTTCAGCTGGGGCCCTGGCCTACTTTGTACCATTACCCCCAAATAAGGAAAAGAAAATGATTCTTATATGCTATTCCATTCCAAAACTCACATTCCATTTAGTAGCTACAGTCTATATCACATGTAGCTATAAATTAGGTAAAAATCCACATATGATACGTCTCTGTGTCGCTTTCACAGTGTGTACTAAGCTCTAAAAGTCTCCTTTAAGTTTCCAGTAATAATAATAATAATAATAATAAAACACTTGATATTCAAGTTCCCTTCAAAGAGCTTGAAGCAGTTCCTTTTACCTACACCTACATTTATTGAACACATACTCTGTGGCAAGTGTTTTCCTTAGCATTTTAATAGTCATGGTCATTAACTCAGAACCATGCTGTGACCCACTGTTATTTTCTGCATTTAACATTCAGAGCAATCAAAGTTTAATAACTTACAGTAACACTTTAGTAAATTATAAATTTAGTTTTTAGGTCAACTCTTTGTGACTCTGAGGCTTGTGAGTCTCCCCTTCTTACCCTGGGGCTGGTGCTGTTATCTATCCAGGTACCTCCGTGTCTTTATGCATGTTAGCTTACTCTTGCACCAGTGCATGTCTACCTCTATAACAGAAGATAAGGTTTCCATTGACCTTCTTTTGGATGTATTCATAGATCTATCTATAGATAAGAAAACCGAAACCCACAAGTAGGAAATTACTTTGGACATTAAAGTGGCATAAGAGACTGAGTGCTACCAGAGTCTGAGTGCTACAGACTTGTTGGACCAAGGTAAAGAGTGAGATTTGCAGCTCTTTCTACCTGTGTGATAGAGAGACCAAGAATATTAGTGTTGATATTAATTTTTCTGACTGCTTTTGCTTGTTAATTAATGCTTATACTAATTTAATTTCTACAATGAGTTGCTATTTTCAAGCCACCCCTTCCTAGGAGCAAGGAGAACACTTCTGACTTTCTTAATGGTTGAGAAATTGCTCCTGCTAAACGTGGATTTGCTTAAGGTTACAGGACCAGGAAAGATTAGATCCAACCCTCATCCATGTACCCTACCATGTCTTTGTACCCACCCTGATGCGCCCTTTTCATGTTGTGAATGATCGTTGCCTAGCACATAGAACAGACTTCTTGAACCACTTTAAACCCCTATACCCACAGCTCCTGACTACAAGCACATTTCTGACCACCTGCCAATCTTTTCTGGTTTTTTTTTTTAAGGGAAATTCTAGCCAATAAGCTCCACTCTTATTCCTTCCTGGATTTAGACGTGACTAACAAGATGAGCTGCTAATTTCCTTTGCTGAGCTTAGGAACAAACCAAAATACACACAATAGTCCAGCCCTGAGTTCTGCTGCTGCCAGCTACCTGCTCAGGGGACTGCCTTCTTGAGTTCAAAAGGTAGAAAAATGCTTGAAAAGAGTTGGTTTGGGAGCCCAGGGTCTAAGATAGCACTTATACTGTGGCTGCAAGAGTAGGATCAGGGCCACTATTTTTCATGGCACAGAAACACAACATGTGGTGCTTCTTGTCCATCTACTGCCCCCTAAGCATTGATGTTTGCTTTCAGTGGTGCCAGTCAGCAGCTAGTGTTGGGAAAGCGTGTGTCTCCAGTTATTGCCACACAGCAGAAGCCTCACATCCAGACTGCCAACTGGTTACTTATTATCTCTCCGTAGACTTTGTTCATTTCTCTAATTTCCGTTTTCTCTTAACTATATATTCATACAACTCATTTTAAAGAGTAAATTTTTTTGATTTTCCCCAACTGAATATTAAAATGTGTTACCTCAGGGATCTCTGTAGCCCATATCTGGAGAAGTTAAGAAGGAAACATTGCTTGAGTATAGTTATATCGTAAAGCAATGCCCCCCACCCCCACACACACATTTCCGTAACTCAAATTCTTTTCTATGCCCTGTACTACAACTTTGATATAAGGATTTGGCTCTCTGAAGACAACGAGAACTTGACATTTTAAGGTGGCACAGCACAGGAGTTGAGAACACATGGCTAAGGTCATTTTTGTGCCCTTGAAAACTCACCTGACATCACTTGTCTTAGATCCCCCATGTGTGAAACAGGAATTCCATTCAGTTGTTTGAAGAACAGGTGAACTAATATTTGTAAAGCACTTAGAATAGAGCCTGGCAATGCTGTGTGTTATGTTGAGCTATGGTCAATGCGATCTCAGCTGACTTACAGTGTGAATAAGGACAGTGGGCAAGAGAAATTCAAGGCTTCATTCCTTCATTAACAAAGATATGATGTCTTCTTTCTGTGTGTCAGGCATTATTATAGTTGTGTTAGATTTGGTGATGAGCAAAGCCAAGCTTTTACTCTCAGAGAGCATCTGGCCCTCTGTGGGAGTTCATAAACTTTCTTATAAACATGTGTGCACCTATACTATGTGTGTATAAATGTGTATATGCACGTGTGCACATGTGTGCATATGCATGCGTGTCTTATGAATGTATATATATGGTGTTTATGCATATATGTACTACCTGTGTATGTATTTGTTCTTGTGCTTCATTATGCATGCACAAATGTGAATGCTTATGTGTATATGTTATGTACATGATCCAAAGTATATGTGTGCTTATGTGAACATTTATGTGTATATTTGTCTGATGTATATATTTGTATATCTGTGAACATCTGTTTACTTGTGTATTTTATGTGTATATGTATGTATGCATGTATATGGATGTATCCAATTATATATGTGTGTATGTGTATAGTTGTGTATTGTGTGACTATGTTTTAGATGGTGACAGAGTGCATATATAACAGTGGTCCCATAAAATCATATGGCCTAATGATGTTCAAGCTGTCTTAGTCTGGTAGCATGCCTGTGGTGTTCACAAAATGATGAAGTCACCTAAAATTGCATTTTTTAAAACACAGCATATTCCAACAAGTTTTCCTCCTTAGTTTCTCTAGACATGGGCTACAAAGTGACACCTGACTATTGTCCCCTGTACTCCAGAGCATGTCTAAGGCAAAGTATGGTTCAGCACATCCTTTCTGAGTGAGTTAATTACTGCTGTGTTTTTATGCCATGACCTACTTCCTCTCTTTATTGAAGTCTGGTTCTTCAAATGTCACTGTTCTGGACTGAGCTGTCCTACTTCTCCATATCAGTAGTATCTCCTGGAACTTTCATCTCCTTACACATTCATTCATGACCTGAGATGATTAACTGCATCTGCACATACAACAAACAACCCCTCTAAGAAGACATCAGACAACGATATGGTAAAGGGCTTCAGGGTCCAAACACAGAGGAGTTGTTTAGATTAGGCTTTGGCTTTCCCAGCCTTTTGTGCTCTTATCGTTTGCTGATCTGGTGTCTGCTGCTCAGATTTAAGAGCTAAACACCTTTGTAGATAGCTACGGTTGGAAAATGAAAGTCAGAGTACAGGGATCATTCAAAAGAAAATGTACAGGAAAACCCTCCAGGCCTTTAGTTGAGTCCCAGGAAGAAAGGTAAACTAGAAAACTACAAACTCTATCAAGACTAGAGCCCAGCATTGAATCAGCAGTGGACTAAATTCAGCTCATTAATCCTCCATCAACTAGGCTCAGTAAACATAGTCAGCTGTATCCCAGCAGGAGGCCCAGAGGCCCAAGCTTCTCTAAAAGTTTCCATGTTTAGTATCTGCATTCAATAGAAAGGTAAGTAAACAAAATATGAGAGTTTTTCAAAAAATCAAGAGGAAAAAACAAACCCTTACGAGATTGATCCAGATATTGGTAGTATTAGATATGTACACTCAAGTATTCAAAGGCAATCACATGGGGGAATTCAGCAGAGATCTGGAACATATCCAAAAGAAACAGGAATTCTTGAACAGAAAACACAGTATTTGAGATTAAAAACTGGATAGATGGAGTAAAGTTAACAGCAGACAGTGCAACACTGTAGAGAATGAATTAACTGGAGCATACACCAGAAACGGCTGTTCTCGCCCCAGCATAATACAGAAAAGAATAGAAAATTCATGAAATTCACCAAACAGTGTGAGATATAGTAAACTTGGTAAAGGGGTCTAACAGAAGTCTAGCTGGAATCCCAGAATCTTAATTACAGCAGAAGCTTTGTTTAAAGAGATCATAACCAACAGTTTTCCAAAACTGGTAAAAAGAACTTATGGAGTTATTTTAACTTTTGAAAGTCAGTTGTGTATAAAAAGAGAAAATTTCTCTTATCACACTAATTTTTGTTTTAAAATGGCCTTTGATAAAATTCAACACACATTCATCACTTAAAAACTCTTGGCAAACTAGGAATATACAGGTGCTTTCTTCTTATTATTTAGGTTATCTGCAAAGGAAAACTTAATGAAAATGTCATACTATAATTCCTGCTCTCTTTACTTTTCTCATTTTCTCATTATTTCTCTTTCACATTGCATTATAGAGCCTTGTTAGTGCAACAAGTCAAGAAAAGTGGATTGAAAAAATGAAGTTAAGAAGTAAATCTAATTCACACATAATATAATTATAGACATAAAGAAAATCAAGAGGATCCACAGATCAAATCTTAACATTAGTAATTTAGCAAGATTGCTAATGTAAAAATTCAGTACAAAATTCTATTTTATTTCTGTGAAGCAAAAACAAGCATTTAAAGGGAGAGTTATAAGTAGAATATTTTACAAAAATATCAAAGTTTCAGATACCTAAAAATAAGGACATGAAAGGCATTTGTGCAGCAAGCTATGAAATGTTATTAAGAGAAACTAAAGACATAAACGACGGGCAAGGCGTGTGGTGTTCAGTGATTGGAAGACAAAGTATTGTACTTGTGGCAGTCCTCTCCACGTTGATGATAGCTCAATGAGTACAGTTTAAGCTTCTTGGAGATGTAGATATGACAAGTTAAGATTTGACAGGTATCCTGAAACTTACATAGGAAAGGCTAATAAGAAGATAGTCTTGAAGGAGAACAAGTGGGAAGAATTTATTATTTCCAGAAATCAAAAATTAGTATAAAAATAATTAATGCTGTTCAATATTGTGAGGACAAACCAGAGGAAGATAGCCCAGGGAACTAGAAACAAATCCATTTTTTCAGTCAGTTGTGAGAGTGGGGACACTGTAGAGTGTGAGGGAAAGCTTTTTTTTTCAAGTGAAATAATTAATTGGATATTGTTGTGGAAAAATTTAATTTTGGTCTCTGCTTTATATCATACATAAGAATTCCAAATGGATTATAGACCTAAGTATGAAATATAAACTGTAAAGCTTCTAAAGGGCAGAAGCCTTTTATCACCTTGGAATATATAAATATTTCTTAAGGAGGACAAATATAAATGTAAATATTTCTTAAATAGGACACAAATGTAAATACATCCATGATGAAAAGATTAATAAATGGGACTCTGTTAAAATGAGAAACTCACTGTCCTCAAAAAGAAAAGGCCATTGTAAAGTGAATATGCAAACTATGAGAAGGGAGTAAAATGTTCAGTATGTAGGCTGAAGGACTTGTATCAAGAGTACATAAAGAATTTTCTACAGATTAACAAGAAAACACTAATGTTGATAGAAAAACAGTACACAAAAATACTTGAATGGCTTTGTAGTAAAGAGGATGCAAAAATGAGCAATAGATCATGAACTTTTGTAATTTTATTACTCATTAGGAAAGCCTAAATTAAGGTTGTAACATGTTCACACTACTCGCCATTAATTAGCTAAATGTAATTAAAAGATTGACAATATCACATGTTGGCGAGGATGTGAAACACCTCTGTGCTGAACCACTGCGTGGAAGCATGGAGTGGCTCTACACTTTGGAACAGAGATGACAGTGCCTCCATCATCTTCTAAACCGTCAATCATTTTCAGCCATATTTTCAAAAAAAAAATGTGTATCTGTATATGCAAAGAGAAAAGAAATACATGAAACACTGTTTGTAATAGCTGAACGTAGGGTGGGGACACCCAACTCCTGTCAGTGGTAGAATGAATAAACATTGGTATGTCCACACAGTGGAAGATCATATAGAAATAAACATGTATAAAGTATTTCTGCATGAAAAAAAACTGTTTGAATCTCAGCCATGGCAGCAGAAACTGGCACAAAGCAAATATACTGGCAAATCCTGTGGGCTTGATTCCTGGGTATTGGTACCATGGTACACGGAAAAGAGCAGACAGGGGTTATTTCTTAATCTGCATTGCAAGAATATACTAACTATATAATTGAGATTTGTAGCCTTTTAATGATGGTTATACTTTATTATAGAAACACAAATTGAAATAACAGTTGATAGTGGCACCGTGCACCCTGTGCTAGGCAGTGGGAATGTGGGCATGAGCTGGCATTGGCTACCTCTGAAGACTAGAGGGGAGGAGATGAGTGGCTTAAAATGTGACCCAAGAAGCAGTTTGTTGAGAGTGAAGTTGGGATATAACAGCACACCGGGAGCAGCTCCTGCGCAACACACTCGTGAAGGGCTCAACCAGTGTTACTCTCTACTCCCACCTTCCTGTCCCGGTGGTCATAACTCATCAAAAGAGGGAGCTATGTTCACGGTCTTCTTTTAAGTGTACAATACGTGTTTGTGGTAAAGATGGCAATGTATTTTTGAGGGGCATTTCATAGTAGGTTTCCTTTAAGGTGCTGAATTATTAGATCGTCAGTTACCAATTTCTCCACAGGATGTTAGTTTGGAAGATTCTGCTGCGTACAACCAGGGACTCTGAGCCCTTTCCATCTCTACTTGATTCTGTGCCAGAATCTAGGCTGCAAGTTGTCACGCATGTGGCCTGATGAGGGAAGGTGTGGATGATGAAAATGACAGGCTGACGCTAAGAGACAGTGCCCACTGACAGCACTGCAGCGGCGGCAGGGCCAATCCACAGATGGATGTCGCAAGCCATTGGGTGGTACTATATCTCGTCTCCTCTGATTGCTGCCTGTAGTCTATGCTGAAGGAAATATTGTTTTAAAGAAAAAGAAAATAGGACAGACTTAGACACATTTCAAGCTTTACCAGATAGGCTTTGAAATGGTGAATTATTATTTTTAAGCATTCTTCCCTTCAAAATACAGAATTTAGGAGGAAGAATAGAGGAAGAATGAAAATAATGTGGTCATGTAGCATATATCTAACAGGAATGTAAACCCCAAACCATGTACATAAATACATATGACATCATTCCTGCCCTCTTTATGGGTAGAGACCAGCATGGTTTCTAGAGCCGAGTGCCTTTACCTCATGTTCCATGGTATCATGTGTTCCTTTTGTGATGGTGGGTCAGTTACTTAGCCCACTGAGTCTAAATCTTCAGGGTGGGCACCATGATTGCACTGTTAGGGATAAATAAGTCAATTTGTGTAAAGTATTTGGAAGTAGCATGTGACACAGCTGTAATGGGGTGACGGTGATGATGACACCTTTTATGGAGCAGGACAGTGGCATTAGTGGCCATGGCCAGGGGAAGGTGCTCTCTCTACTCATAATTGCAGAGGAGAGCAAACCTCAGAAGAAAGCCCCTTTGACACCCCCCAATATGAGATAGCTCTTCCCACTGGGCCCTTTGTATTCGTGTTGAAGCCACTGTCTGTCTGCTCCACAGGCCAACTGTAAGCTTTTGGAAGACAGAGGCTATGTCTTCAAGTATTAGTT
The DNA here is from genome assembly GCA_004027205.1 of Ctenodactylus gundi. NCBI lineage: Eukaryota > Metazoa > Chordata > Mammalia > Rodentia > Ctenodactylidae > Ctenodactylus > Ctenodactylus gundi. The sequence continues at coordinate 622,655 of PVKB01000284.1, forward strand.
CCCCAGAAGTACTGAGCCTGTGCCTAATGTAGGGCTGTGGTCAGTAAATGACTGTTGAATTGAATATTACTGAACAGAACAGAGAGAATATTAATCAGAGACCAACATGTCAGCACTCTTATTTCATAACAAGATTGTACTTTTACTTTCAAATAAGTGGTTCTCTTTTCAAATGAGATGTTAAGAGGCTCAAGGAACTCCACTCTTCTACTGAGGTTCTGAGACTTAACTAGCACCGCCTGATGTGCCTCTTTCAGAGCCAGTGCCTTCCTAGCTGGCCCTCTCTCCCCTGTGAGCTGGGAGAGGCACCAGACGAGGATAGTAGAGCTGAAAAAGCAGGCTTCTCAGGAGCAGGTGTACAGGTAGAATCTTCCTCAAAGCCTGAACTTGGTCTCTGGAGGTGAGACGTTTCCACTGCAGTTCCTGGACTGCTGTGTTTCTCATAGGCTTTTCTGTCATTACCTTTGCCTTTGTCAGCCACCCTATTTATTTACTTACATCTTTGTTTTCTTTGAAAGCCTTTCAGCCACATGACCTTCATTGAATTGCAAACCTGAGTCTGTCCTACACAAGCTTCTTTTTTCCTCCCCAGCTGCTCTTTATATCACTTAATTCTCAAAGTATTGGCCTGACTGTCATCCTGTGGGGTCACCGTGTGCTCCTGCCCCATCTTCTGGTGGTATGTAGGTGGAAGTAGGGGCTGGAGTCAGGACCCAGCCTCAGGATCTGTTTTTCTTTTGGTCTGTTCATTGATGGAGATTGGGGTCAGTTGAGATCAATCATTCTAGGTGTGGTGGAGCCCTGTAACCTGGAGAAATAGTAGCCTTAGAGAAACTTGGCCTGGTTTTGGCTCACAGACTAAACTTCAGGCTTTGAGGAGTCTGTGAATGTTCAACTGACCACAGCACAACCTCTGGGAATTTGTGATGGAACCGAAACTCGCTGCCGGGAGGAGGTGTGATCACAAGTAGGGAAAGAAGATGCTAACCTGCTAATTTAAGATTTTTTTTTCCTCTGAAAATTCAGGCTGCTTTTTTTAGTTCAAATGTTCTAAAGAACCTATTGAAATATTCCTCAACTGCCGCCTCCTGTGGGTGTCTTCTAGAAGCTTCTCATGGTCAACCTCTAGTCCCTGTGGGGACTGCTGCACAGACAGGGTGATAGACTACCACAGTTTTCCTGGAACTGGGGAGTGGGAGTCCTAGGACACGGCACTTTACAATATATGGAAGAGAAAATGTCACTACCTTACCCTTATTGGGCTCATGTTGGAGGCCTGTATAGCAACAACCAAAACAAAACAGATAAAAAGAGAAGATTCCAAATGTATTTTATGGGAGGGAGTTTTATGTGCTATGGAAGTCTTTGTAAGGAAATAAAGACCCAAAGAGATAGTTAAGCCTGGAGTATTTTATGTAAATTTTATGAAGAGTAGCCTCATAGAGAAATATGCTAGGGAAAAAAGGGTATGGTCTAATGGGAGAAGCCTTAGTAAGGCTCATCTGTTCAGATAATTCTCTGTGACCCTTTCTCTTCAGAGATAAGAAGGCTCCTTTCCTGGGGGAATAGGGGGACGTATCTCACAGGAGGGTCTCACAACCTGCATCAGGGGATGGTCAGAACATCCGCCTGCTTCAGGGGGAGGTGGTCTGGAGAAGATGAGAGACCCTTCCTGCTTCTCTGGTTTAGTTTTCTCACATAGCTTCAGCCTAGCATATTCAGTATGCTAACACACCACAATTTGGAGACAGTATGTCCTGACCCCTGTGAAATGCTAAAATTGAGAGTAGTGATTGGAACCAGATGCCACTACCTATACCTTTCAGCTGAGGTTTACAAAGGTAAGTTAGCTTATCAGAATCTGCACAGCAACCTCTTGGTTGAATTAGAAATCAAGTATAGGTCTTTCTTATTCTATGACCAAAGCTCCACACCAGCCAAGCATTCCAGCTCCTTCAGGCTGAATAATCCCACATGTGTACAGCCACCAGCGCTCGCTCTCTCTCTCTCTCTCTCTCTCTCTCTCTCTCTCTCTCTCTCTCTCCCCCCTTCTCTCCCCCTCCCTCCCTCTGTGGCCCCCTCCCCCATCTTTGCTTTATCGAGGTCCACTTGAAGTACCTTCCTTGCCATCCTCTTTGTGGCTGGCTGACTGGTTCATGCCTCACTAGCCTCAGGAGCCTGCCTTACGGACTTGGTCGAGCCCCAGATCACCCTCCTTCTGTGGACTCAGCTCATCGATACCACTGCCTGTTCCCCACATCTCTTATAAGCATTTACCATCTTGCCGCACCTTGTAGACTGGGATCCTGCAAAACAAAAGGAAACATCTTCCTTCTTTATATTTCTAGCACCTGACATAGTGCCTGGCTAATAGTTGGGGATCAGTAAGTAGCTGTTGTACTAGTCAATTAATGTTGTACTAGTAATTAATTTATAAAATGAGTCATTGATACATTTATGGTACTTAGACCAGTACTGTTAATTTTGGCTTCTGTATTTTATAAAGTAATTTTGTGAGGTCTCTTGGTTGTTTGGATTGGATTTCAAACTGACAAGTCTGATGCCTGTGAGGGAGCATTGTCTTTGTGAAGTTATAAATGACAGTGTCCAAGTAATCTTATAGTAAACGCTGAGGCTAGGAAGAGAGGAATTTCTGCAATTGAATTTTTGCTTTGTCTTTCCTGGGGGTTTTGCTAGTGTTCTTTAAGTCTCAGATTTCCAAACTATTACATATTAGCCTACCTTTGAGATTTGATCTCAGTGGTTAGAAATGAGGAACAAAGAAGCAAGGCCAGTTATCTGAGGGTATGGTGTTCATTTTCTGTCCATCCAACGCATACCCATCTCTCTTCTCGGTTTCTGATTGGTTCAAGTCACGAAAGAGTGTGGAAGAAATGATGAATACCATCACAAACTGAATTGCAATGTGAATGGTGCTACCTACTTGTTATTGTGGCTTCTGGAGATGTAAACAGCTTTTGATTTATCTTAACAATTTTTTAAATGTTAGCCTAGAGCGTGCCTACTTCCTGATACCTCGTTTTCTTTATTCTTTCGGGACTCATTGTTCTGTCACCAGCTGTATGTTCAAAGACAGAAAAGAGATGTTGTGTCAATTCAAGTAAACCCAAATAACTCTGGCAAAGCAGGCATTGGGCAGAAGGAATGTGCCCACATGGCCATGCCGCACCGTGCTGCCAACCGGAGGAGTGGGCTTTACCAATAAGAAGAGCGGGGGGGAAGATACGTGGAGTGAACTAGATCCCAGGCTCACCTGTCCTTTGCAATGGCCTGTGGATTGTCATCCTTCTGACCGTGCAGATGAGCAAACCAGGGCACAAGAAGGATAAGTGATTTGACCAACTTTCCAGACTTCTTTTAACCCTTGCACACTGTCTAGTTTAAATAGTTGCTAAGTGTCCCCTACATCTAATTAAAACCCCTCACTAGAACCTTTCTGGCTCTGTAGAGAGGGTGCAGGGAATTGGTGGGATATTGGTAATGTCAAGGAGTGTAACATCCCTGTGTGCACCCAAAACATACAATTTCTTTTTGAGGTAAATATACTCTACAATTTAAGTTGTGCAAGTTCTAGTCAAGGTTTTTTACAATGGCAAAGCAAAGCTTCATCTCACCCTGTCCCCCCAGGTATCTTTGCACTAGTGTTTCTCGTTTCATTTGTTAGTCTTGAGGTTAACTCTGGGGCATACGTTATGATGCCGTGGTGGTGAGTCCTTGACGATGTTGGAGTTCGCCATGTGGCCTAGAACACGTGGCAGTCTGTAGGTAGTAAGAAAAGAAGGAACTGATTTCCATTCTGTAGGTTTTTTGAGTTAGTATAGGAAAAGGTAGACCTCTACACACCCCTCCACACACCCTTTCGCTAGCAGTGAGGAACCTTGCAAGGTTACTTGGAAAATCTCTCTCTCATATTCTCTTTTTGTGAACCAATATGGTAATAACTGCTTCATAAGATTGCTGTAAAAATTATATTCACAAAGTAGCATAAGCAAAACAATCCCTCTGTTATCAAAGATTTTAAAATCTTTATTCCTTTATTCTTCTTTTCTTTTCTTTTCTTTTCTTTTCTTTTCTTTTCTTTTCTCATTTGTGTGTTGGCAGGGAGAGGTTACTAGAAATTAAACCCATGTCCTTCATATTGAAACTGTGTCCCTATATCACATCCTTTTTAAATTTTTTAAAAATTTGATTTGTTTCTTTAGAGATGAGCTCTATTAATAACTAAGTTGCTAAAACAATGCTGATCTTAACCCTCTTGTTTAACATCCCAGAGTGCTGGAATTATAGGCGTGAGCCACCATACCCAGCTGGGTAGGACCTTCATTCTTTACAAATGATTTCTTGATCTCTCTCTCTCTCTCTCTCTCTCTCTCTCTCTCTCTCTCTCTCTCTCTCTCTCTCTCTCTCTCTCTCTCTGGCTCCCACTCTTGCTCTTTCACTTGCTCTCTTTCTTTTTCTCTGTCTTCAGTGCTGGGAATGAAACCCAGGGCCTTATGCAAGCTAGGCAGTTGCTTTACCTCTGAACTAACACCCTATCCCTACCAATGACTTTTGATAAGTTTTAAAAAGGTATACTGTGAGGCTCCTGAAGTAATTGTATTACCTATTTATTGCCTATGTCTTGAACTCAAAACTCTTCAGTATTTTTTTTGCCTTGATCATTTAACATACAGAACATGGCTAATTGTGCTGTTCTCTAGAAATTGTCTTGTGTTTTACTACTGTCGGATCTGTGCCACAAGCATTAATTTATTCATTCAGCAAAACCAGAAATATTTAGTGAGCAACTGCCATATCAAGACTCAATGTGTGATTATTATTATATTTTAATTTTAGAAAGATTCACTCCAGCCTTAGTTTGTTCATTATCTAGGAAAGGGAGACAGCTGTGTAAACAGATGTCAGGTACATGACAGAAGCTGCACAATGTCAGGAGGTGGGTGTGTGGGAACAAGGCCTGGCTGGCTACCTGGCTGGATGCTGCGGAGGGGAAGAGGTGGTCCAAAAGCCTCTGAGGCTACACCTGAGGCTTCAGAGTGGGGTCTGGTTCCCAGGTAAATTGTCAGGAATGAAAGACAATGGCAGAAAGGGTATTTTAAGCAAAGAGAACAGCATGAGAAATTGCTCAGGGACACAGAAGAGCAAGGTGAATCTATGACTATAGAAAAGGCCTATGTGAGCCTGTTCATTCCAGGGCCTGCTGTGGCTCATGGGTGTAGTATTCCCACAGTTGATGGCTGACTGTGCCCCTGCATCTCAACCCCACAGCAGTGTAGTAGTATGTACTCATTTGCAAATGATTTTCAGTATTATCGTCAAGTTCTTCAGGTAATAGGGCTGAAGTTGAGCCTATGTCTTATGAAATAGATCAAATGAAATAACAATAGCAATAACTCTAGCAGATAGGGTGCTCTCATGTACATATCCGTTAAGCATCCCATACCTCTCTGTGGCTACTTGGACTACTTAAAACTGGATGAAATAAAAACCTCAGTCCTTCAGTTGGGCTAGCTTCCTTTCAGGTGCTCAGTTGCCACATGTGGCAGTTGACTGCTGTAGTGCACAATGCTGTTTAGATATTTCATCTTGGCAGATTGTTCTACAGAACAACTGGCCAAGCACTTCACGTGTATTGACACATATAATTTTTGTGACAATCCTACAGGGAAGATAATATTATTCAATTTTTTAAGATTTTATTTTATTTTTTTACCACTTTTTTCCCCACATTTCATTGGTATGTATACTTGCAAAATTCAAGGTTTACAATGAAGTTGAGCATTTTGTGCACATACGTATCTTGTCAAGGTTACAAGGGCTTTCCCACTCTCCTTTTGCCCCTCCCGTTACCCCCCTCCCTCTCCCCTTATCCCCTTCTCTCCTTCCTCCCCCCACCCCCTCCCCCTCTTTCACTTTGTCTTTCGTCATAAGTTCCATAGGAGTTGTGATCTGGGACTCTCATATCAGAGAGACCATTCAATGTTTCACCTTCTGCTTCTGACTTACTTCACTAAGCATGATGTTCTCTAGTTTCTTCCATTTGCCTTCAAAAGCCTCCACGGTGTTGGACTTTATTGATGCATAGTATTCCATTGTGTATAAATGCCACAGTTTGTATATCCATTGGTCTGTTAATGGGTATTTTGGTGACTTCCATATTTTTGCTATTAGTTGTGCTGCTATGAACATGGGTATACATATATCTCTGTTATGTGTTGTTTTGGTCTCTTTTGGATATATTCCCAGGAGGGGTGTCTCTGGATTGAAGGGGATATTTATTTCTAGTCTTTTAAGAACTCTCCATACTGTTTTCCAAAGTGGTTGTACAAAATTGCATTCCCACCGCAGTGCAGGAGGGTTCCTTTCTCTCCACAGCCATGCCAGCACTGATTACTATTTGACTTGTTGATGTAGACCATTCTCTCTGGGGTGAGATGGTATCTTAGTGGTTGTTTTGATTTGCATTTTACATTGAAGAAGGAAATTATAGGAGACACTAGAAAATGGAAAGGTATCCCCTGCTCTTGGATAGGCAAAATAAATATAGTCAAAATGGCTATACTACCGAAACTGATATATAGATTCAATGCAATTCCTATCAAAATACCTACAAGTTTCTTCAAAGAACTTGAAACAACAATCCTTAAATTCATATGGAACCAAAACAGACCAAGAATAGCCAAAGCAATCCTGAGTGACAAGACCAAAGCAGGAGGCATTACAGTTCTAGATGTCAGGCTATACTATAAAGCCATAGTTGTAAAAACAATTTGGTACTGGCACAAAAATAGACAGATAGACCAGTGGAACAGAATTGAAGATGCAGAGACAAACCCAAATACCCTCAATTACTTAATCTTTGACAAAGGGGCCAAATGCATACAATGGAAAGAGGACAGCTTGTTCAACAAATGGTGCTGGGAAAACTGGACATCCACATGCAGAAGACTGAATCTAGCCACATACCTATCACCATGCACCAAAATCAAATCAAAGTGGATCAAAGACCTAGACATTAAAAATGAAACACTAAACCTTCTAAAAGGCAAATTCAGCAAATTTCTAAAAGACATAGGGGTAGGCAAAAACTTTCTTGACAAGACACCAAGAGCAAAAGAAATTATCCCCATTATCAACAAATGGGATCTTGTCAAACTAAAAAGTTTCTGCATAGCAAAGGAAACTATCAACATTGTAAAGTGATCCAACAGACTGGTAAAAAAAAAATTTTTACCACCGACATCTCAGATAAGAAGCTTAAACTAGAATACACAGGGAGCCAAAGAAAAGTAAGCCTCCCAAAATAAAGGACCCTATTGAAAAGTGGGCAAATGAAATGAAGAGACAGTTCACTCAAGAAGAAATGCAAAAGGCCAACAGATACATGAAAAGATGTTCAACATTTCTAGCAATATTATTCAAATTTTAAGTGTGAAAATTAAGACTTAGAACAATATAAGAAACTTAGCCAAAATTATGTGATGAATGAGGCTTTGTTTTTTATACTTCATCACAATGCCAATTCCATATATTAAGTTCTACATAACAGAATGAATATTAGACAAAAAAAAAAAAACACGTAGAATTCACTGTCTGCTTATATGTAGACTCTTGTTAGGTCCTCTGCAGAGAAAATGTCTTTCCTGTGATTCCTGCCTTTGAGGATTTTCCAGTGGGTACATCATGGTAATGTCAGAGGGCATCCTCCCCAGGGATTCCAGCCCTCAGCCAATTTAACAACTCATGTGATGGACTTTTTCTGATCATTCCTTCAGAAGGACAAATTAAAGAGTCTCTGTTTCAAACAATCTAAAGTAATATTCACCATTTTTCTAATCCTTTTCCTCCCACTTTCTGAGATGTGTCCATGTCTAAGGTGATTATTTCAAGAAAACCTGTTTCAAAATGCCAATGTTTCAGACCAGGAAAACGAAAATCCCACTTTGAGCCCTACTCTCACTTCTAAGTACCTAAGTACATTTGGCAAATTTACTTCATCTCTGTGAAATTAAGCTTTATAAACTGCAAACTGGATATAAGGTATACGTAGCACAGAGTTTTTCTAAAGATTAAATAAAGGGCATAGTGTTTGAGGATGCTTTATAAGATATAAAATACTTTATGTAGCTATAAAGTGGGAGATAATTATAACACAGAGGCTAGAACTTGGGATGTTTTTCTTCTATATAACCCCATAAAGTTTCAAAGCAGCCGTGGCTTGATAAATTACAGGATAACCTACTCTTAATCATAATATTTGTGAAGTCTCTTTTTTCTTTTGTATAAATATAGTAAGCACTCAGAGGATATTTGGATGAAAGGAAGAGAAAGGGGACAGCACCAAAGGGCAAGTGAGAGAACTGCTCATGGAGTTTTAAGTTTTCCTTTTAAACTTTAGTATATTGCTTGGTATGAACTACATGTGTGTGTTGAAGAGTAGAAGTCATTAAATAAGATATCCTGAGTTGATTTTAGTCTATAAGCTTGTTTTCTGATGTTCATTTGTTATCCAAAAAAATTAATTCAGCAGCTACCATCAGGTTGGCATTGTGCAAGTTTCAAAGACAATGCAGTTGAATGCGGCACTTTTATTGGTGCCCATTTTTTTAGGTGCTGATTTTGCTCTTTAACCACTCTAAGAAATGCAGAATAAACTGACAGCCTGCAGTCATGTAAAAAGCCCCAGTAATGTTGAGGCCTGCCCCTGTCACCATCTCAGAGTGTGAATTGTTTCCTGATGTACAGAGTTCTGTACAGATCATGAACTCCTCCCACTTTTCTTCACTTTTCCCTGAGTGTCCTGAGTCCCTCTCGTGAGGGAGCCCCTTCATTCTCTCCAGGGCCGTGGAAAGTGAGAATGCCTACTCCTGAATTTGTGTGGTCTCAGGAGAGTGTCACCCAAGCCCTGCTGAGTCAGGTGACATTAGACAGAGTTTAGAGAACCTCCCTGGGGAACCTGGGCAAGTCCTGCCTTGGGCTAGTTTTGTACCAGCCTGACTGTGGTTGCCTATTTCTCAAGCTAGGGAAGTAGGTTCTTGGGAGGAGCTTTTTTGTTCTATATTTTCAGGCAGGGAGGGGCGCCCTATTCGTGGTGCAGGAGAAGAAATGCTGCCTGTACTGTGTGCTGAATACAGCCAAGGTGATACCTGCACTCATCCATTTCTCTTACTATGGAGCTGAGAGAACAAATTCAAACTTGTGGCAGAACTGGGGCTAAACTCAGATTTGCTCTTAGTCCATGGTTCTCACTATGTTCTGTGGTAAACTACCATTTCCAAGTACATTTCCTTTGTATAAAGCAGTTATCACAAAACCAGAAAGTGTGAAAAGGACACGAGTATTGGATTCAGAGAGAGCAAAATCAAATCCTGGCAGTGCTTTTTATGTCTCTGTGACCTAGCACCAGCTAGTGAATGCTCTGATCCTTTGTTTCTTGTGAAGGGAAGAAAGAATACTTATCTCTTAGGGATGCTGCCCAGCTTAAAGGTGGGAATAATTAAAGAGCTCAGCACAGTACTTCAATGTCTGATATGTGTGCTAGGAACAAAGGAAGAATGCCCTTGAGTGGAGAAGTAGCTCAGCCTTCAGTGGCATTGGAAAGGATGCTGGCCATGTTGGTAGTGGAGCTACCACTGGTCAAATGGCTATCCTCAGACATCTTCTAATATTAAAGCAACTCTATGGTTTTGTTATTTTACTCATTTTATAGTGGAATATTCTGTTTTCTTCATTATAACTCCCTATTTCTTAGATTCTAACTATCTTAGATACTTGAGCAGTGAAGCTGCTAACTGGAGGAGAAATAACAAAAATATTAGTCTTGTTTTTCCATTTTTAGGTTTCTGTCAGAACTGTAAGGCTCTGTAAGACTATGCTTGCCTGTACTTAATCTAACTGGAACCAATAAATACGCATCTATCCTCAGTGGTTCTTAGAATTTATTTTTAATACTAGGCCAGTAGAAATCAACCTTATTTCTGTCATTTATCTCAGAATCAATAGCTTTAAGACCCTAAAATTTTGAGATGCGTAGATGGTAAACACTGACTACCTGGTCACTGGGTTTTTGTCTTGGAGAAAAACTTAGTCTTTGTGTTGCAGAACCAACACAATTTGGAGTCAAATTACCTGAATGTGAATCACAGCCCTGACCCTTGGGAGCTCTGTGACTCTGGTGAAGTTTCTTTTCATTTCTAAGCTATAGTTTCTTCTTTGTAAAACAAGGACCATAATAATAGTATCAAACACATTAATAAATTACTTTAAGCATGTAATGAGACATGTCTAAGAGCATATACAAGAAGAGCTCAGTCAAAATTAGCTTATATCTGGGTTTTCTTCCTGCTAAGAACATCTATGCCCTGAGTGGAGAGCTGCCTCACTTAGGATCCACCCAGGAAGCATAAGCCACTCTAAATATTCAAAAGAGAGGGAATTTCACATGAAAGAATCGCCAATCAATAATAAAGAAACTAATAAACTAGAGATAACAGGATGGAAGCTGCTACCACCCAGAGGCTAAGGCAATTAAAGGAGAGAGGTGACAGTCCCGGAGTCCAAGGGCATCGTCTACTGGATGCCAGTGGATGCTGGACCTGTGGTAGCCCTGGCAACAGAGCAGACCTGTTAAACTTCCTCCTGGTCAGGGAAGAGCAGGAGAGAGGCTCTGGCCTTCCCTTTCCTCCAGCCCTGTATCTCAGTAGCTGAGTCTGGGGCTGATTTCTGAAGGGGTAGATAGCCCAACTACACTGAGCAGAGGAAGGTCCCAGTCTGAAGACAGATGGGCCTGGACTCTCGCAGGTTCAAGTTTCTCACCGTAGTTGCTGGAATCTAACTTTAGTGATAACCAACACAGAAAGTTCAGAAGAGCTGTACCTCTGCCTCCATCTGGATCTATGAATGATAGCAGAGGTACACAGGTTGCAATGTCTGGAAGGTAAGATTTAGGAGAAGCCTTGGAAAAACACAGCATGCTGTAGGAAGCTTGCCTATGGCCCCTAAATTCCACTATCTAGTAAGGCCTGTTTGCTGAGCCAGTGCTTTCACAATCTGAGCATTTGTGGCCTGTTGAGATAACCCCTTCATGCCTTTCCCCTGGTTAACCCCTATGAAATTTAGCATGAACTGAACTCATGGGAAATCTCCCTGAGCTCCTGTGTTCCTCTTATCAGTATATACTGAACGTCCTGCGTGGAAACACCCCTTCTGTCTCCCTCACCAGCCAGAGTACCCTGAGTGCAGGAGCTTGTCAACTTCTTTGGCTTGCTTCCCCCAGCATTCATACTGTGCCTTAGGCTAGTGACTGTGGTAGGTCCTGCGCTGTCGAGCATGTAAGTAAGGCAGTGCCAGCTTCCTGCAGCTTTTATTAAAGACAGGAAGCAGATGTGTATGTCTCTAAGAGGAGACCTAGTGTCTCTTCTACTGGGGAGTCCAATGGTATAGGAGAAAATTGGACAGAGAGGTTCCATCTTTCCTAGAAGATCAGAGAAGTACTTTCTGAGAAAGTAGTATTTGAGATTATAATAAATAAGAGTTAGCCTGGTCGAGAGGTTAAGGAATGGCTTTCTAAGCAGCAGGTAGAACATATGTAAAGGTCGTGCATTTAAAAAAAATCCAATATTATGCATTGGAAAACAGAGTTAATGAGGTCAGCAGGAGCTTTTCTCCCCTGTACCTGTGTCTGAACCTTGCCCTAGCACCTCTTAACTCCTGCCTTATATTGCAACTGTGCGTCTGTTCGTGTGTGTGGCTTGTACACCACACCTAGTAGATGACGTTAGATAGTGTTGATAAAGATATGAAGATAAAATAGTTCTAGCTAGGCCTCTAATCTTGTTTGTAATTTCACTTCCCCCGCACATATCAAGGAATCCATTCTGTGTGGAAATGCTTGAATTTCTACCATTTATGAGAAAGTGCTGCGTGATATTCTTGTAACAGGGTCTCTCTGAGTGTAACCTCTCATTTACTCTTAGAGGTCTGCAGTAAGTGGAAGTAAGTTTGCTGAACTAGGGAAGCCCAGAAGATTCCTCATGAACCAAGTTCTTTGCTTTTGCCTTCTTAGAAATTGAGATACAATATGTTAAACTGGACCCATCCGTGTGGCTCTGTGCTCCTTCCCAACAGTGAGACTGGCATGTCAGCTGACCTCTGCAGAGTTTTTTTTTTTTTTTTCCTCCGTTGATGTCTGTCTGTGGCACTGATGACGTCTACTTGCCAGTGTTAATGTCATATGTAAATTCACCAATACTTGATGTTTAGTGAGCCCAAAATAACTGTTAGTCACTGCTTTTAAAATGTAAAGCTATATAGATACTGATATTATAAAGGTGGGGCCATGCATGGATCAGACTGAAAGCAAAGCAGCTTTGCTCCTTTCCCCCTGGCAGACAAGAATGGTCTTTGACCTATACAAAGCCTTTCTTCTTGTTGTTTGGCTTTCCAAGAGTGTTTTGTGCTTGTTTTTGTCTTTCTTTTGTAGTTTCTAAAGATTTCATTTCAGTTTGTTTTGTTTTACTCTCACACAGGTGTGATTGGAGCAGATGTGAGGGGTCATGGCCTTCCTTATGAGGGACAGCCAATGACGTCACGGCTGGCTGTCATCTGTGGAACATCTTCTTGTCACATGGGGGTGAGTGCAGAGTGCAGGAGCAAGGCCACTGCATGCAGTGGGAGACAGCATGGGTTAGGGGCCATCCTGAGCTGCTGGCTTTTTCACCCCTTTCCTTCCTTCCTTTTTCTCCCCTTTCTTCCTTTTCCCTTTCTGCCCCCTTGGGCTCTTCTAGCCAGGAGCCTCAAGACCACACTTTCATCTCCTTTCTTAAATTTCTATGGTCTTTTCCTAGGGGCTGATTTTTTTTAAAAGCATACAAAGTTTAAATCTGCCTTTGAAGCCATCCTAGTCAGTGAACATAGGCATGGCAACTGAAATCGGGTCCAAATATGACAAAGCCTCACTCTCCCAGAACAGTCTGTTCCTAAGGAGTAGCTCAGTCTTCCTTGGGTTGGGTGTCTCTTCCTTGCCCCGGGCTCTCCCTTCGTCAATATAAATCCATCTCCCTGGGAGCATCCTGATGATCTATAGAATTAGGCTGCATATCATGACTTCAAAAGAACACTGATAAGCAATTTTCACTTTGTTAATTTTTCTCCATGAATTAATGGAAAGGCTTTCTCCAAGATTGCAGTTAAAATTTAGTGCCTGCCCTAAAATTTATATCTTCTTTCAATGCATGAGTCTGAAAGCATTCCATTTCGATAAGTACCCATTTCTACCATATTTTTATTTAAAAGTCATTACTCTGTTAAACAGAGATAGACGACTCTTTGGATTTATCCCAGATAAGTACAGTAGAGGGGAGCAAGGGGTGGGGGGTGAGCAGGAGATGAGCAGATAGCCCAGGTGCCTGCAGCTCCAGAGGGAACCATGCACCATACAAGACTGTCCAATAGCTCTAGGGGCTACTGAACCTTTCCTTACTGATAGATATTGTGGCTGAGTAAATATCGATGCACTTACTTATTTGCTGATTGCTGTTCTTATGTCCTCTCTGTGCTAAACTCCAGGGACATAAAGACAAAATAGCCCTCGTATAGATAGGACCATTATAACAGATATTACAGTATGAGCCCCTCCCCCATACAAATTCAGATTGAACTCATGATACTAAGTATCTGTTAATGCACCAGGCACTTTCCAAGGTCTTCTCAGCGTGGGCCCCCATTTTGTAAGTATTGGAGCAGCCCAATCTGTTTCCATTCCTACTTCCTCTGCTTCCGAGCATGGAACCTAGGGCAAGATATTTCAGAACTTTGGTCATCAGAGTCTTCATCTGTAAAATGCAGAGCATTACAGTACCCATCTCATGGAACAAGGATTGAAAAAACTGAGTGCTTCCAGAGGGCGAACACATCCCAAGGCTGATTTTTTGATTACCGGGACTATTGTCCTGAGGTAGCAAGGATGCCAACTGTGCTGTTAGGTCAAGAAATCTTCCTGGGTGACACATGAGCTTGAAGGACATGTTTATTTTAATTTGTTTTTCTGGGCTGTGAACAGAGTGTTAAATGGAAGTTCCTTAACCAGGTTTCAAGGTCCTACATATTTCTGCCCTTTCAGCGGCTGGGTGGTGAATCCTGATTGTCCATGAAGCTGAGATCTACAAGGAACCTTTCAGGGGCAAGGGCCAGCCTCTGTTTTCCTTGACATGGCCGACATATTTTTGCTGATCACTGATTTGAACCCATTAAGTCTTTCCTGTTTTCAAAAGGGCATAGTTGACCTGGCTTCTCCTGTCAAGTCTAAGTGTCTGACATTTTTGGCCCACTTGATTTGGATTCTGAGCAGAAGCAGATCTCGATGAAAGTGAGGTACTGTGAGACACCTCGTTTTTCAGTTTCTCTTCATGTGTAGTTCTGGCTTGTCCTATCCTGTTCATTTCACAAATCAGAAAACTGAGGCACAGGAAATCTTGGTAATTTTCCCAAGGTCACGGAGGTATTAAATTCTAGAGCTAAGACCTGAGAATTAGCTCTAAATTCATTTAACTCCAAAGCTCCTGCTTCATGACGTGCACGTTCACCACACACCCTCTAGAGAGTTCAGGAAGCATGTGTTTCTGGTCAGTAGTCACAAACTGGACTGTATACTTTTTGGCCCCTGACATGAGAGAGCCATGGAACTTCTCTGATATTCAGATACTTCAGCCATCAAATTGAGGGTGATGATACTCTTCTCACAATAACTAACATGCAGAGAGTGTGTGTGTGTGTGTGTGTGTGTGTGTGTGTACCTAGCACATACTAGATACTCCCCAAGGGTAAGGACTCTAGTGAGACTTTCCTGGCAACACGAACAGCTCACATGAAGCAACTGTTTGGGCTTTAACAAATTTGATGGGCAGCTGCAGTTGGTTGCAGTGAATAAGGGCCGTAAAATGTCAGTCTGTGATGTCTGGTCGTACTGGAAACACAGTCTCCACCCCAATCCTGCTTTGTATTTGGCAGTGGGGATGGGACCTTCTGGGCCAAGGGGATTAATCATCAGCTTTAATGGTATGTCATGAGGGCGAGACTGTGGTTGTGCTGGCATAAAAAAGTATCCTTGATCTCTCTCAGGTGCTGGGAGTCAGGAATCCAGCAACAATAATACCTTTGTGAGGTCTAGGAGAAGTATAGAGCTGAGACACACTCCCAGGGAAACTCAAGGACCCCCTTTGTTGTGGTTCTGGCAAGTGAAATACCTACTGTCAGGAAGAATTTACCAAACAAAGCTCAGGGATCAAAGGGGGCTGTTGATTTTTCAAAGAGTAGTTTTCAACATGATCTAAAGGGTTCTCTTTATTCTTGTTTGCTTGTTTCTGATGTTGCCAATTCAGAGAGTAAATGAGACAAAATATCTAGGAATATTTTGTACTTGATCTGAATTGCCACTTTCTAGATCAACCCAACAGAATGAGTGAATGAACAAATCACCAAGTAATTGGTTGTTGGTAAATCCTTAGAAGTTGCCTACCTCCAGGTTCCTGTTACCCCCAGAAATCTGGAGAAGTCTGAGGTTGAACATAAGATATACTAATCAGGCCTTTGATATTTTAGAAGATACAAGTGTGGGCTGTGCATTTATCTTCCTCATGGATGATTTAATTAACAAGGAAAAATGCTATTCTTTTTTTAACTCCATGAGAGCAGAGCTGCTTTTTCAGAGTTAATTACCACCAAATCACTAAGCCCAGGATAACACACGGCAGGGGTTAGCCAGAGGTTGAAAAGTCACAAGGTCACGGAGCTGATCCTTGCTGTTGCTCCAGCGCCCCTTTTCTGGAACTGTGGTGCCAGATTATAATGTGGCGGCTTGTCCTGCAGCCAGCACGTCACTTGGGGATCAGTCCCTACAGGGAGGGAGGGAAGGAGTAACGGCAAGGTGAGGCCAATGCAAAGCAGGCTTGAGAGCTGCAAGGCAAGCTGAACCTTAAGTTGGTCAGAAATTACATTTTCTGTCCTTGATGAATATGGAGACAGTGGTTCTGTCACTGAGTAGACATGGAGTGTTAAGTACAGGTGCCCATACTAGCCCAGCTATTGACTGAATTTAGGTAAGTCATCTTTCAGAGCCTTAGTTTCTTCATTATGTTAAATGTGGGCAATAATATTTCCTCCTAAATTTATGTTGAAGATTGAATTGTATTATATTTGTAAATAATTTGACACTGTACCTGGAACATATGACCAGACATGGTGTTATTGTGAAGGATGATACATTAAAACCAGTATGATCCATGTGGTATGGATTAGAGATATCAGTATGAACCATGTAGCTTAATGTGGAAAATAGATATAAATGAGTGACATGTGACATGTGTATACTCAGCTTAAGTAGCATACACATGTCATCTGACTCTGTCAAGTGAATGGACCATGAAGCAGGAACACCAAAGAAGCTAATTGCTACAAGTATACCTCGTGCTCAGATCCTGATTCCTGATGCCTTTTTTCAATAAAAGAATTGAAGTACTCCTAGAAATGGTTGATGCTAGGATTGGGGCATGAGACACACAACATAACAAAACACATGAGTCTGCTTATTTTATAATAAAAGAGCTTAGTTTGCTCATGGTTCTGGAGGTTCAAGTATATGATGCTAGGATTGGCTTAGCTCTGGTAAAGGCCTCTTAACTGCATCATCATGTGTCACATGACATCAAGCAAAATACAGGTGAGGGGAGAGAGGGAGAGAAAGAGAGGAAGTGTAGGAGAGGGAAGGTATCCCATGGTGAGAGAAGAATCTAGAATACCAAGAGGAGCCACTTTTGGTCCTCCCCCTAGGTCCCTCCTCATAAAGGTCCCACTACGTCTCAAAATTTCCATACTGAGGACCCAGCTCCCAACACATGAACCCTTACAGGAGACTCTCAGTGTTGTTCAAGCATAGAAAGATATGACCTACAGCTCTTCCAGTACTCGCCCTGAGCGTCGTGCACCCTGCCATGGGCTTCAGCACATGTGAGCTCATTTCAAGCTGTACTTCCTTAGTGGAGTAATTTGCGTTGTTGCCCTTATTTTTTCATCCCTTTCTCCTACCTTTTTTTTTCTGTTCCAAGTGCTTCTCTTTTCATATGTTAGCTACATTTTAATATTTTTTCTCCTAAGAACAAGCGTGGGCAAGTTTTTACTTTTCTTATTTAATGAGTGCTTACAGCCCCAGGAGAAATAATGTCTAAGAGACCAAAGATCGCAGAGCTAAAGAGAAGTTTTTTGAGCAGTCAACTCTGAGGAATAGGCCTGAAGATCTCTTCCTAATGAAGTGTCAGCGGCTCCCTATTGCCAGAGGGGAAGTAAAGGTCAAATGGAAAATTTGAGTGGACATTTTGGCTGTGCTCTTATAGTTTGGGGATATATTCAATTAAAAAATAGCTTATGTCTTAAGCCCTCAGATGATGACATGATGTGATATTATGTATTTTTAAACAGGTAATTCACATAAGATTTACCTCCTGCCATTTGTTTTCAGAACTTCTAGAGGTTAGTCATATTTGAAAATGAGATGGCTTCAATGCCCCTCTTTTAAGTTACACTTTGGAATGATATCCTTGGCACCTAGGGAGCTGACAGCGGATATTGTGACTTAACTTACAGTTAGCATAATTCCTGACACGTGGCAGATGTCCACTAAATATTGAGCGGATATATGGGCTGAAGACAGACAGAAAACTGTTAGGCATTGGTACCAACAATAAAGATTTGTTGGAGAACAATCATACTGTACCACTTTGATTTCTCTTAGTTGGTTGAGTGACCAGCTAGCTCTGCAGTGAGAGGGGGGATATAGCATGAAAACTATCTAGTCTTTGTGTTCTCAGGTAGCTGGGCCTTTCTTCGGGATATAGCATCATCAGTCAGTTCAGCTCATAGTTCCATTCATGTGGGAATTGATCTTTTCACTGAGTTATCCTCGAAGCAGATCAAAAGCAAAAATATAAACCTGATTGAGAACAGTCACCCAAACTGTGTTGAGTTTGGCCTTTCAACCAGAAGCCCTCGCCATATAGGGACTATGTGATAATTCTTTTGGTTGAGAGAATATGGAACTAGAGGCTACTTTGGAACACTAATCAGCTGCTCAGGTGCAGCCTCACTTAGATTAGCCTTGAGGCCTTCATGACCTATGATCCTGTTATCTGGTTACATGATAAAATTAACTGAATGTTTCTCACATTTCCATGTGGCCCCAGACATAAGATCTGCTATGATACTGGAAGTTAGTTACCCTTCAGTATAAATTCTTCAGCATGTCTGAGTGCTAGCTGGGCATAGGAGATCTTGTATGCAGTAAAATATGTGAATATCTACGCCCACTAGGTAAAAGAGTGCTAAATGGCTTGATCTGTTCAGATCAAATTTTGCCAAATAAATCATTACAAACCTTTTGGTATTTGAAATGTTTTAGATTGAAGTATAATAGACCTGCACTTGCTTTTCTAGAAAGAGTCTGTACCTTTCCATTTGTTAGCATGTTTTCTTGACCTGAGATAATAGCCGCATCTCTCTTCTGTTTGAGGAACATGGTTATCATAAGCACCATCACTGCAGCACAACCTTAGCGAGCATTTTCTATGTTATTTCTTATTCCCAGCAAATTAGGTGGGATGGTTTTCACTGTATCATGACTTTGGAGTTCAGATGAGGAAACTGAGCATCGGAGCATCACAGAGCTAAGATGAGAGATCTCAGGGTTTGAACCAAAGTACTGTGCTCCTAGTCCCTCCACTGTCATAGGTGCATGTCTTTCCCAAAGGTCCAGTCCAGTCCTCTTTCTTTCTTGGATAGCATTTATTGATTTTGCTTCTCTGAGCCTTCATAGTGCTTTGTCCGGAGCTTTAATGCAGCATTCGTCATTGCCTTCTTCCTTCACAGGTCTGAAACCTTTAGGCAGCTGGGGAAAGTTAATGTCTCATTTGTCTCTAAAGTATCTTATAAATATTCAGCATATGCTTTATAATCAAATTAACCCAATGATGGTCAATTGGCAATAGATAACAGATAATGGTAATGGATAACAAATCATTTGTATCCTTAGTGAAATATTAACACCAAATAACACATTCAAGGGTGTAAAACTTAAATCTAAAAGAGACAAATACTCGAAGGAAAAGGCTATGTGGTTTATGTGTAGTTATTGAAGGAGAGGCATGTTCAGGGATGGCAGGTCAAAGGTGATCAAGGAATGTGTCTATGCTTTAGAATATTGGTAGCTAGGATTTGTTTACACTGACCATGTGCCAACTTCTTTCCAAGGCAAGCCATATATACAATACCTAATTCTCACAACAAGTGTATGAGACCTATTTTAGAATTCTTGAATAAACAAAAAATTAGAATTGTACGAGAAAGACATAGTAATCATTTTTTATACTAGGATAAAGGTAATACTAACATAGTTAGATTAAACAAAAGTTAAACAGCATGAGAGCTTGTTAGCTTTGATAAAATGACCTAGTAGATTACAATTTCCCACTGTATTGGTTAGGGCTCTTAGAAAGGGAGGGTTAATAGAAGTTATATTTAAATAAAAGGGAATTTATTTAGAGGATTTGTAAGTCCAAGGAGAGAGAGACTCCAAAATGGCCAAGTACGTGTGCTGACGTGTCCCGTGGCTACTCATGCTTGAGATAGAAAAACACCAGTCTGAGACTACAGGACAGCAGTTGGGAGTCTGTGCTTGGAGTCGTTGTCTAAAATGTGATGGCTAAGACTTGGAGACTGGAGGGAATCTCCAGTGGAGATCAGCAATGTGAAGACAGGAGCCAGTCAGTGTCTAGAGATGATAACAGGCCAGAGCTCTCTCTCAAAAAAGGCATAACAATCTTCCTCTTTCTTTTTTATTTCGCCGAAGCTGTCAGGCTATTGGTTAGACTGCACACACCCAGAATAGGTGTGCTTCTCTCAGTTGCTAGCTCACAAGTCTGTTGCACACACTTGAAAACTCTACTCTGGGCTTTCTTGATCCCATCAAGTTGACATATATCCCTCCAACAGCTACACCCTGTAGAAGATGACAGAATAGAGCTCAGAGAATACAGGCCTATACCTGGCCTTTTATATACATTCTTTCATTCCTTTTATCACAAGCCTCTCCTACATACTGCTCTCTCTAGGATAAGCTCCAGTTTTGAGCTATGCTGTTGGAATAAGCTGCTTGTACCTGAAGAAACCACATGAGCCACTGCAGTGATTTCTAAGAGAAAGTTGGCCTGATGTAAAAGCTGGGGTAACATAGAGATGGAATAGTGAGGACTACTTAAGAGGGGCATCCATCCTGTGGCTTGCTATTTTGTTTTGTTGTTTTTTTTTTCCTTTTTAAAAAGTTACAGTGAAAAAATGTTAAAGGAATTTTTAGGACTAATATATGTAATTAACTATATTGCATGTTTTATATATGGCCTAGGACAGATCCTCTTCACTCAAACAACGAGGGCATGACAATTGTGAGCCACTTGCCGGATATTCCTGGAATAAGAGAAACCTTTGGAATTTTGTTTTAAACCCTAGTAGGATACATTTTCTCTTGGTGCTTTAAAGTGTCTAAAATGCCTTATGGAATTAGACACTCATATTAACAAAGAGAAGTAGCCAGAGCAGTTGTCGTTTCCATTTTTCCAAATTAGACTCAATAAAACTAGGTAATCTCTCTTATGTCTTACAACTAATAAGTAATAAAGTCAAGACTCAGATGTGTGTCTGATCAAACTTGAGCCATTTGCCGTGCATTTTAGTTGATTCTGCTTCATTTGCTCAAATCAAAGGACCCTGCATCTGGTTAAAATCTGATTTGCTACAGGAAGGGCTCATGTCACTAATCGTCATCGTGACTACATTCTACATTGAGCTGCAAACCATGGATTCTCTCTCTGTTCATGTTCATAACAAGTGCCTGAGGAACTTCCTGTGAAGACGTATTTCCTCGGGCCCCAATCCCACAGGTTCTGATTCAGTAATCTTGCTGGGAAAGGATAGCTAAGAATCTTTTGATGTTTAATTTGCTGATTTATCTGGTGCCAGGGATTAAACCTAGGTCCTTGTACATGCTAAGCAGCACTGTACTACTGAGCCACAGATCAGCCCCAGAATCTATAATGTTAATGAGTACCCATTTACTTGTAATAGAGGATTTTTGGAAAACTTCTTTAAATTGCCTTCAGAGTAGTAGTGTAAGTCATATCTTGCCATCGTTTTCAGTGCCTCATGGAGTACCTCATACATAGACAGTGTTCAGTATTACACTTAACAGCAAAAAGAGCACAGCCAATAAATATTAAGATTAATGTAAATTGAAGGAAACCAAGTTAGAGAGACAGGCAATCCCTGATGACTTTGAAGCATGCTAGTGTGTTTCTTGAATCTATCTCTTGGTTAGCTTCAGTAGAGATATTCCGAATAGTTGTAATGTGGACAGACTACCTGGTAGAATCTACTGACAACTGGAGATTCTAGAGTTTTTATTTTTCTTCAGAAACATTGAGAAATCCCATTTCCAGCTCTGTACAGACAAACCCAGAACCAAAGTACAGATGTGGTAGGACACAACAGGAAACCATACGTGCCTAAGAGCATTCAGTAGGCACAGGGAGTCAGAGTTTACTTTTAAGACCACAGTGCCAAGGCAAGGTACAGTGTTTAATCCAGCTTTCTGTCCTGTTCTTTCTTGAGCTCAGGTACAGATAAAAGGTCATGTTACCTGGGCAGAAGAATTTTACAGTGATTTTTTTTTTTTCTAATCTGAACATGGAGCTATCTTCTTTTTGTTTGTGCTTGTACGTGAACTGGGACACAGGCAGAATTTGGACTTAAAAGCGTGAATCAGTCTGTTCAGATTTTGGTGGTGTTATTTGAAAGTCCATCATCTTCTGCAAAGAAATCTTAATCCACATACATTCATAAAGCATTTGCTATTTGTAGCCATCCTTCCTGCACCCCAGCTGTGCACACTTGTTTCTAAGTATGTGGTAGTGGGACACTGGAAACACTTAACGTGTCCCTGTGTTTCTTGGCCTGACATCTGTAATCTCACTTGACTGCTGCTATTCGATTGAGAAATTGTAACTAGTATGCAAATAACTACTTTGAAATAAGAAAAATTTAGTGTGGTAGAAAAGACATGAGTTATGGCGTAGATAGGTAGACCTGTGTTCACCCCCTTCATGCTTAAGTTTTCTTATGAGGGTTCTTTCTTTTATTCAGTCCCTTGTTTTAAAAATCTACTGTGAGCGAGGCAATGGACCAAAAATGGTGAACAGAACTAGACATAAACCTTACAGTCTATGAGAAGAAATAATCACAGACATGTTCAACTATAGACCTTGGCAAATGCATTGTTTCCAAAGAAGTATAAGTGGTACAATGATTTGGGACAGTGAACTTCAACCTTCTCAGATCCAAAAGTCCACCAATTCGATCTCTAGATAAAAATCTGGAGAAGCTATTGTACCTATATACCAATGTGTGACCACACAAGCACAAGAGTATCCTTAGCATTGTTTTTCATTATAGTTCCACATTGGGAGTAGCTCAGATTTCGATCAGTAGTGGAATGAATGACTGAATCTAATTATATTTATACAGTGGCATACCTCTTTAAATGAAGAAATTAAATGTATATATGAATGAATCAAATAATTTTCAGTGAAAATAACAAGGAATGAAAGAAAATATAGATAATTTCGTTGTAGAAAATTTTAAAAGAAGTAAAAAAATGTGTATTAGTGTATTAGTTTGGGTTCTTTCAAAGGCAAAATTACAAATTTTATAACAAAAAGGATGTATTAGGAAGGCTTACAAATCCAAGTATAGATATAGTCCAAGACAGCTGCTCAGCCATGAAGTAGATCTCCCATCCAGGACTACAGGACAGCCGGTGAGGTGAGAGTCTGCTGCAGATCTCTGTTGCGGTCCAGGGGTTCCTGGCCACCATTGGCTACTGGCGATCAGGAGCCAGCGAAGTCTAGGGGAACAGGGTCTTGAGTGGCATGAGTATGACAGAATCACATTCAGGAGGCTGATCAGTGTTAACAGCTCATGTATTGGAGGTGAGGGCCAGGCTTATGAGCAGTTTAAGGGAGGTGAGTCCAGGTAACAGGATAACAGGTGGGATTTTGGAGTCTGAAAGTAGCCTAATTTGCATGGAAGGTCTTTTGAAACCTGACCACATGATTTCTGGTAAGGGTCTGGAAGCAGAGGAAAATTAGGAATTGGGGTATGATGAGCTGTGGCCCACCCTAGGTCTGAGATAAGAGGGAGTGGCCCCATGCCTGCTGGTCTCAGCTCAAATATGAGCCACTGCTACCTACAGTCATCCTAGGCCTAGTCAGGGTCCCACAGATCTCGGTTGTTCAAAGAACAATAGCCAAGAACAATGGCCAAGACCAGGGACTGAAGATCAGCAACTGAAGATCAGAGAAGGGCGGACAGGCTCAAGTCGAGATGAGACTGGAGTGAATATGTGCTGAAGATCTGTGGCATGTAGCCCGTAGACAACTGCGAAGGCGAGAGCTTTCCCAGAGGAAGAAGCTGTGACAATCTTCCTTTTTCCTTCCTTTTATACTATTGGAGTTCCAGTTGGACCTCGCAAGCCTGGGTGGGTGCTCTTCCCTCATTGGCTGGCCCACAAGTCGCTCACACTCTAATCCAGGCTGGTTCTCAATTCCCAAGCTAGACTTAGTTCTCAAACCCTAATCCAGGTTTCATTCCTGATTCCCTCAAATTGCCATAATCTCTTCAGTGGTCACAATATCTTAGTAATGCTAAAAGGCACTAAGCCTAGAACAGCAAGCAAGGGAACGATTTCCACAAATATCAGAGCCCTGGTAAATTGCAGGGTTTAGGAGTACTCACTGATGAGGGAAAAGATTCCTTCAGGAGTGGCTATGAGAAAGTGGATTTATTGGTAAAGGCTTCAAAAGTACTTACCAAGTGGTAAATGGTCCTAAGTGCTTTATGCACTCCTATGTATGTATAAGTGCTGTACAGTAGAGGACTCACTGTAGTAAGAGCAGAAGGCCATGTGTTTGGTATAGTCTGAGCAGTTGAGAAGTTCTCTACAAGGCAGTAATATTTAAGGAGAAAGATTTTGACTAAGTGAATGTGATATTTAAGCTAATTGTCAACTTGATTGGCTTGGGAGTTGCCTCGGGGATTAGTAAGGCATACTTCTTGGTATGTCTGGGTAGGCCATGGAGGTGTAACCTTGGGTCTGTTATTTGGTCACATTTGGTCATTGGTCCCTTCTCAGGTGCTTTTCGCTTGCTGTAATTCTTAACTGCCGTAAAGTGAGTAGCTTTGCTCCACCACATTCTTCCAACATTCTTCTACTCTGATGTTTCTACCACTGAGCCAGCTGCCCATATATTGAACCCTCTGAGACTATGAACCAAAGTAAGCTTCTTTAAGCTGTGGGTACCAGGTCTTCTGTCCAGGCTAACTAATACAGAAAATTAGTGCCAGAGAAATGGAATCATTGCTCTGATTATACCTGATCATGTAATTCATATGCCTTTGGAACTGGCTTGTGGGAATATGGAAAGGTTTGGAGGTGATGTATAGGGTCGAGAAGTCCTAGCACTGCAGTTATTTTTGTTTGTTTGGTTTTTTGTTGTTGTTGTTTTGTTTTGTTTTTTGAGAGTTTTTTGTTGACTGGGATGCTGAGAGGAATGAGGGCATCCAAGCTCAGGCTTATGAGATTTCACCGGGAAAGAGAATTCAAGTTGGAATTGGAATAGAGACTGTGAATGTTATACTCACACAAAATATTTGTCTACATTTTTCCCATGTCATGAGACTTTGCTGGTAGCTGTGGACTAAATGATTTGGTGGAGGTTGTGACATGCATACTGCTGGATGCATTTAGCCAGATTTATGGTGAAAATCAGGAAATTCTGAATTCTTTGAAAACTTAAATTTTGACCCCAAAAGAACCACGTGTAAAGTTGGGACCAATGGAGGTGTGGTTGCTGAAGAGCGTAACACCATTACAAAGGAGCCAAGTACTTTGAACTGGGACAAGAAGAAGGTTGCCTTGAGGGCATATTAGGAATCACTAAGATCCTTCCCACCAAAGGCTCAGGATGCATAGTAGAAGAGAGCCACTGGGGCACCTCTTTGGGAAGGGCCCTAGGAAATCTGTTCACTAGGATTCGTTTCATCATGTTCAGTCATCCAGGCACTGTGAGGCCACCGCATCAGCAGTCCAGGGAAGCCTGAGGTCTGCTGGCACTGGCAGAGGATTCTGGCATTGTCGACAGGAAACTCGTTTTGCCAGCACATGACTTTGGGGCCTGTACGGGCCCTTGACCCTTTTCTCTCAGGTATTGGTTCTCTGTTCTAGTTCTCAGCAGCCGTCTAGTGAGTAGATTTGTTCCACCATATTCTTCCACCTTGATGTTTCTGACATCCTGGACTAGACCCTCTGAAACCATGACCCAAATTAAACCTCTCCTCTTTTAAGTTCTCAGTGTTGGATATTATGTGCCAGCAATGGAAAGCTAACCAATATACTAAGTAGAGTTCTTTGGAAGGAAGAAAAGTTGTGTGTGGCCGTGGGGTGTAGTTAAAAGACAAGTGCTCAGAAAGCAAGCTGTGGTGTAGGACAGGAAGGAGTGTGGTACAGGTTAAGGATGGAGAAGCAGCAGGTGTACTGGGCTTGTGAGCTTCATAAAGGAGTGTGCTCTTTCATCTTCAGAGAAACAGAGAGGAATTAAGTCATACCATTTTCAGGAAAATGAATGGACCTTGAGACTATAATACGAAGTAAAATAAATCAGACATAGAAAGTTAAATATTACGTTGTTTCTCTCATGAAAAACCTAACCTATAAGCGAATAAATGAACAAAATAAAAGAGATGATGGGAAACAAGGAGGCGCACTTGTTGGAGATGGAAAAGGAGATAGGGCTGGGAGACAAAGAGAGGGAAGAAAAGTTACCAAAATGATCAAGATAGGTACAGTTTTCTGAAAGGAACATAATTATTATGCACTGTAAACATACACTAAAAAAGAAAGGGGAAAGAGAAACTGAAATATTTTAAGCAGGGTGCTTCACATAATTAGATTTAAAAAGGATGAGAGAGTTGCCATTTGTAGAACAATTTGGAGCAGATGCAAGGAGCCTGGGAGTCCAGATGAGAGACAGTACTGCGCCAGCTTGCGAGGGGTCTGGTAGGGGCCGTGGGGAGAGGTGAAAGACGTGTGAGTGGTCACATTAGCCACACTTACTTGGTAGTGAGTATGCTGAGGTCACCAGATGGGTGCGGTAGAGGCTTCCTGGCTCTCTCACCCTTTCTCCCAGGATCAACCAGTGAAAAGGGTCCAGAGAGAGAGAGCACGGGCCTGCCGCATTTCTGGGATGGGCTGGACTTACTTACAGAAGAGGAACTTTCCCGGTGACACCATCTGCTAGGGTTTTTATGTAGAAAGTTTTGTATACATTTTTCCCTTGGCTCTTATCAAAGATCTTCCCTACAACTAGCCATATAGACACAGCATTACTTCTGAGGTCATCCTTCCAGATGCCTACGCTGATTGCCTTGTGAAGAAATGTCAGAAAATGAAACTAAGGGAGATTCTAAAAAATAACCTGTTTTAACCCTTTCAAAGTTATCAAGTTCATTAGAGGTTTTAAAAAAATTCTCCAGGAGGGTTCCAGAAAGCCAAAGATATAAGACAACTGAATGAAGGACATGTGTAATGTTACATTGCATCTTAGACTAGATGGAGAAACTTATTTTTACTATCACTATAAAGGATGTTAAGTGGAAAATTGACAAATTTTTAATAAAGTGTAGATTAAAGAATTGTATCAATGTTTATTTCTTGACAGAATAATTGTACTATGGCTATACAAGAAAATTTTTTATAAAATACACGCTGAAATATATGAGGAGAAATCAGCAGTATATCTGCAATTTACTCTCAAATGGATCAGAAAAATGATACGCATATACACAGATTGTGTGTGTGTGTGTCTGTGTGGGTGTGTTATGTGAACAGACTGCTTATACAAAATATCAAATAATCTAAGTAAAGGGTATAGAGGAATTCCTTGTACTGTTTTGGAAATTTTTCTGTAAGTATGAAATCATTTTTGAATGAAAGATTAAAAATATCAAAAAAGAAACTAAAAAAAGAAGGAAAGGCGGGGAAGGAAGATGGAATGAAGAGGAAGCAAACAGTGTGAAGGTGTTTGCTATAATCATCTTGATGAGTTAATATGTCACTTATTGTACCCTATACAAAGCATCCCACTTGAGAAATTGTTCATCCCCATACTTAATATTTTTAAAATATGTGTGTGATACATAATAATTATGTTCATCTTGAGGAATTGGTACATATAGATATTATATCTTAATCACTTTCACTTCACCTATTCCTCCCTGTTCTCCCATCCCCAATCCCCTTCTCATCTCTACAACATCTCCGGGGAATTTTTTTTTAGAATTCACTTCGAAAAAATATTGTTTAATCTGATATGGTACTGTTTCTTCCAATAATCAAAGCTGTATAACTGACTATAGTTTTCTTCTAGTTCTGGAAACGAGGAAGTTACCATAACAAATTATCACAAACTTAATGGGTTTAAACCATGCACATTTATTTTGCTGTGGTCTGGATGCTAGACATCACAGTAGGAATGTATTCTCTAATGGTACTTCCTCGTCTCTTCCAGCTTTGGTGGCTGCTGGTGGACCTTGGCTTGTGACTACATCCCTTGTATCTTAGCTTCTGTGGTCATTGTCTTCCCCTCATCTGTGGCTATGTCTCCCTTTGCCTCTTTTTCATAAGGAGATTAATGACTACATGCTGTGCCTGCCCACATAGTGTAGGATTATCTTTCCATCTCAGGATCCTTAAACACATTTTTTTCTGCACCTAAGTGACAGTTACAGGTTAACTGCAGAGGTTGGCTTGTTCTTTTATGGTTTGGATTCTCAATGAGCCATTTGAGGGTAGGGATATCTATGATATTTTGGTTTGGAAAAAAGTGACCCAGGCAGAGAGGTCAGTATGAGCTCTATCTATGAGATCATATCATCTGCAAATTTATCTCTCTTACCTTCTTTATCTCTTCATGTCTGTTAACTTTTTATTCATAGATACAATAGTTAACTTTTATTTATAGAAATGCATACATTTTTATTCTACTTTTCTCTATTTTTATTGGTATGCATATGCAATGAACAATGATTACATTGAACTTGACTATTTTGTTTACATATATTTTATGTCAACATTACAATCCCTTCCCCACACCCTTCCCCATTTTTGGCCCTCCTGACCCCTCGCTCATCTTCCCAACTCCCATATCACACCCATTTGGTTCTATAAAATGCCTGTATTCTAGGTCTCTAATATTAGAGAAACTATGCAATATTTATCTTTCTGAGTTTGACTCACTTCACTAAGCATGATGATCTTAAATTGCACCCATTTGCCTACAAAACCCTCAAACTTATCTGACTTTATTAAAGAGTAGCACTCCATTGTGTACATTTCCACAATTTTTGTATCCATTGATCTGTTGAATATTTTGACATCTTCCACAGTTTAGCCATTGTTAGGTGTGCTGCTATAAACATGGGTACTCATATATTTCTTTTACACATTACTAAAAGCAGTTAAAAAGCAGTAAAAAAATGAATTAAAAACTCTTTGGAATGAAACTCAAAAGAGGTATCTTTGGATCAAACAGAATATTTATTTTCCACCTTTTGAGGAATCTCCATATTGCTTTTCCACTGTTGTCTGTGTTTATCAAAGCTTCCTAAATAGTTACAGTAATAAAAATCATCATCATCTTGTCCCTGATCTTAATGGGAAGGTATGTAAAATTTTATTCAGTCAGTATGATACTATCCGGAGATTTTAATTACATACCTACATGTTCATAGACATAGACGTGTGTGTATATGTCTTCTTTATGAAACTTAGGATATAATTTTATCTAGTGTTTGTGTTCCAGATAGACACCCAGTAGTTGAACAGTGTAATCTGCAAAGTTAACATTGTTAGCCCCGTTTCATGGCCACGAGTCACATTCCTAGACTGTGAACTTCTTGAGCAGAGATCGCTGAAACTTGTTGTAACCTGTGTCTAGCTAGAGGCCACAATCCTGTTAGGCATTCTTTCCTTACTGAATGAATGAATAGAAGACACTTAATGAATATTTACTGAGAGCTTGCATATTCTCTTATAAAATAAGCCAGATCTAACTCTTTTTCATTTCACTAGCTCAATGAGTTGAGCTCATCCTGCTGCTATCCATGCCTTTTTCCAGCACCTGGCACCATCCACTAGTCATTTGGCATACAAAAGAATGAATGAATGAATGAGTCAATCGCAGAACATTCTAATGCTAGCTGTAAGACTTCACCCCTAAAGATTCTGAACTGCTTTTGAACTGATGCCAGGTATTTAAAGATGATTTAATAAGGACAAAAGTACACTACTACTCTCTTTAATGGAATAATTACTTATCTCATTTTCTCCTTAAGCTTGGCCATTCATCTCATGCCACTGTATCCATTTGTATATGTTGCCCTTGAAATAGGGACACTGGTTTTCTGAATTGAGAGGGATAGTGCTCATGAGGAATCATCTTAGTATAGGACTGGCTCAGAATACTCATGTTACATTGCAAAGGGGTTGGATCTCACAGCTCTCTTAAGGCTTAAGTATGTCCACGGAAAAACACATGCGGTATGAGTACTGGTAAGCGAGGTTGGTTATTATAAAGCTAGTAAGATAAGAATATTACTATAGCTTAAATATTTTACGATGGCTGTAAATTGTGTATTTACTTTTTATTTCAAAAGACATTTCATTAAATTAGTTAAGAGTGACCCCGTATATTAGAATGTTCAGAGTCCAGAAACAGATTACTTTTTCCAGATGTGGACTCTGTGCAGCAGGCTCTAATGCTGCATCTTTCTAGAGAGGAAAGCTTATGTAGGTCTAGCCAGATATGTCAGCCTTTTGTCCCACTGTATGTACTATGTACTCTCCACTCAGCCACATGTAGCAGGGTTGTAGGTAGGACTCATTCTGTTGTGGATTTTTTTTTTTTTTTTTTGAGACAGGGTCTTGCTCTGTAATTCGGGCTGGTCTTTAACTCACTACATTGCCTCAAACTGTGGCAGTCCTCCTGCCTCAGCTTCCTGAGTGCTGGGATTACAGGCATGCACCACCATGCCTGGCTTATGCGTTGCTGGGTAGTTGAGCTCAGGGCCGTGAGCTTGCCAGACAAGCACTTTACCACTGACCTATTCCTCCAACCCCTATTGTGGGCTTTTTTGAAGAGACCTCAGAGACCAGACTGCTAGTGCATGGTTCACTAGGAAGATTGTAAAACTTGTCTTAAAACTCACCCTGCAATGGAAAGTGGAGATGGAAGAAGTCAGAGTTAAGGCCTAAGAAAAGATGCCAAGTGTGGCCATCGAGTATGAGGTAAAGCAAAATGGAGGCTTGCCATTAGCATGTGTGTACACCAAAGACAAGGAGAAGGCATGTGACTATGTGACTATTTACCATAGGGAAGTCAGCTGCAAGTATCTCAGAAGGACCCCACCCGATGGGACCACCCCGGGAGCCTAGAGGCTGGGGTAGAAAGAGAGCTGGGATAGATAGCCAGCTTCAGGGATGCTTCTCTAGGGTGCGGTGAGGGCCCCTGTTAGCACACTGCCGTGAATCTGCAAAATCCCATTGTAAGAGTCTGCTTTGGACAGTGCACCACTGGATCTGAGCACAGATCCATTCCAGAACACAAAATTATCATCCAGCAAGCTCTTCACTATGCAGCCATCTCTGCATGGGTAGTCAAGGCCACAGCCAGCTGGCCATCAGGGGGAAAAGTGGAGCCAGGAGGGAGTGAAGAAGCCTCTTTTGCAGGCATACTCTGAACCTGGACACAATAGGATGAGATGTATACATTCAGCGCCTGGAGGTGGCCCAAGGACTTTTTATTATTTAGATCCACCTAAAATTTTATTCTAGGCATGAAGAACACTTGTTCTTGGAACAAACATGACAGAAAGTAGAGAAGAGGATGAAGCTCTTTACCCCATATACCCTTCACTGTGCAGGTTCTCACTAAACTGACATGTGCGAGCTATGGCTGTCCTCCCCTCCCTGAGGAGCTCTTTCTCTGAAGCCTACATGACTGCAGCATACAGCAGCTCCCCTTTAAGGAAGGAGAGGAAGGGAGAAGGAAGACTTTCCTGACCACGTAACCCAGTTGTGCTGCTTCCTTCTCCATAAAAATAACTCTTGAACATTTGCTTCAGGCATCGGTGACCTTTCATCCCCAAGTCCAAGGATGGTACTTCCCCAGGTGGGTCTGTGAGTGGCATTAGGCAGAGAAGAGCCAGTCCTCATTAACTCTCTTCCTGTTCTCTTTCTTGGGTCTCATTATCTAATCCTTTTCTTTCTTCTAATTTCTAATTTTTGGGAAACCTTAAGACTCTAAGTCTCTGTCCAAGACCTCTTTCCTCCTGTCTGCCCTCCCTCCTTGGTGATTGTGGAGATCCACAATTTGAAAGATTGCTTACAGGTGACTATGCTCCCAAATATGTACCTCTAGGGTAACCTTTTCCTGGACAGTCCACTGCAGCTAATTACCTATTCAGCCTCTCTTCCTTGGTTTTCTAAGAGACAGCTATCCTTTCACATATCAAAGATGAATTCCTAATCCTTTTACCATCTTGAAATCTCCCTTCCATTTTCTTTCTAGAAGAGAAAAGAAGTCCACCAGTCAATACTACGGACAAAATTCTACCAACAAAATACAAAATACTTAGAACCCAACCACTGGGGACCAGCCTAGTCCCATTACTGGGGTCTCACTTTTCACCCTTGCTCATCACAACAGCCGGCATTGGCGTGGGGGACAACTTGAAACATAATACAGATAGACGATGTTATTTCTCTGCTCAAAAACTTTTAATAATAGTTTACCATTTTACTAAAAGTGAAAGCTAATTGTATTTAAAAGAGTCAAGGAACACTTCCAAGCCCTGGTGCTCTTCTATTCCGCAATTACTTCCAACACTTTCTCTGTGGTCTTACCGCTCCAGCTTCACTAATTCTTTGCTGTTCATTTTAGGTAACAAGCCCACCCTACTACAGGGTCTTTACACTTGATTTTATCTTTCAACTTCAGTCACTGCTAACTGCTGACTTCCCCTTTCCTGTCTGGTCTTTGCTTTAATGTTGCCTCGTCATTAAAATCTGCCCAATCTATCCTATATTAAAAAAAAAAAAAACAACCATTGCTGTCAACTTCCTGATCAACTTCTCTTTCCTGATTTATTTGAATCAGCATTTTTACCAGCTTATATTTTACAAATTTGAATGTAAATTTTTTTTATCATCACATAGTGCACCAGACTGTAAGTTCCAAGAAGACGGCTGGGTCTCCAGCCCTTGAATGGGGCTGTAGTATGGTAGATGCTCACGAATAATTCTTCAGTGACGCATTCCTCCTAACTAGTTTCTTCACATGTTGTTCTTTCAGATGAGAAACCTTCTCTTTGTCCCTGGTCCCAAATGAGCGTGTTGAATGTCCTTTGCATCCTCTGAAACTCCAGTTTCACTCTTCTGTGACACTGCCTGAGTCAGATGTTATTTCTCTTTCCCTAAATTCAGATTTCAGTTATTTTTCCCTTTAATCAAGTTTGTAGGCTAATGTTCTTTAACCTCTAAATCATACTGACCCTCAGACTTTCACCCTTTCTTAATTTTTAGTTTTTGGAGATTCAAGCCACAGATCTTACTATGTTGTAGAAGGTAAGTAGCTCCTTTAAGCTCCATACAATAGTATGATTTCTAAATCTAGAAATCCCAGGGATTGAAGCCTACTGCATACGTTTTCCCTTCTCTTTCTTGTGCTTCTTCATAAGAAAGTCCCAGGCACACACCATGTGTCAGTCATTTCCTGCCTGCATATTTCATTTGCTAGTTAACAGAAAAGCCCAGTCCTTCCTCTGGGTGGCCTTTGCCGTTAGTGCAGAGGGAGGGATTTTTCTCTTATGTGGTCTACTTAGCCATTGAAATGGCCCTGACCATCTTATTGTGAAGCTGAATTGTGAAGCCCAATAGCATAAGTATTTCTTGTAACGTGACATGGAGGGAATGATGCTTGGTTTCTGCCTTCTTTGAAATGGTTTAGCTCTTCGCCTCCTTAGTAGGATCCTTGTTAGGTTTTTGGTTAAGACAGTAATATTTCATGACAAAACTTGGGAAACTTAAAAACTCACAGGTCAACTAATACTTTTCTTCATTTCCTTTTTACTTCTTTTACTTCCTCTGCGTTTTTCTTCCCTGAGACCATTTGCTTGAGAAGGAAATTTGATTAAGATTCCTGATTGTGAGCCTCTTTATTGAACAAAATTGGACCTGGAGATCAAATTATCTCACAAATTCTATGGAATGAAATAGATCTAAATAGTACCTTAAATAGCTTGCTATAAAACTGTTACCAATTTAAATAACACCTCTTATCTGAAATTGCTTGACCCTCCTCGTATAACTTCAGTCAAAAATGGTCTCCTCTTTCTCTTGGTTACTCTAGCACATTATTCTTATGTGTGCAATCATACTTACAACATTTTATTTACAAAAATGTATTATGTATCTGCCTCCAGATCTTCATTTTTATATGCACAGGGCCTGATATGTAATGCACATAAAAATTAGGTAATAATTTCTGTAATATATATGAATAGAATGTATTGAGCCATATTCTGACCTTCCCAATTAATAGTCTCTGAATACTTGTTTAATTACAACTATGGACCAAATATTTTGAAATATTTGATGTTCTTTAATCTTGATAGTGATCTTAATAAGAATTGCTGTCCCTAAGTTATTGGTTAAAAGAGCACAAAAGTCACCAGTTACGTACTTAGTAAGGAAAAGGAAAATATTTTGAACTCAGGTCCTTTGCAGCCAAATTCTTTGTTCTTTTTTCTTTTTTTTTTTTTTTTTGGATTTTCCCCCCATTTTATTGATATGTACAAGTGCAGAATTTAAGGTTTACAATGGAGTTGAGCATTTTGTGCACATACTTTCCTTGTCAAAGTGACAAGGGCTTTCCCGCTCTCCCTTTGTCCCTCCCCCTACCCTCCCTTCCCTCCCTTCACCCCCTCCCCCTCTTTCCCTTTGTCTTTCGTTTAAAGTTCCATGAGATGATTGTAATCTGCATCTCTCATATCAGAGAGACCATCCGATGTTTCACCTTCTGCTTCTGACTCACTTCACTAAGCATGATGTTCTCAAGCTTCTTCCATTTGCCTGTGAAAACCTCCACGCTGTTGGACCTTACGGATGCGTAGTATTCCATTGTGTATAAGTACCACAGTTTGTGTATCCACTGGTCTATTGATGGGTATTTTGGTGACTTCCATGTTCTAGCTATTGTTAGTTGTGCTGCTATGAACATGAGTATACTTATATCTCTGTTGAATGTTGTTTTTGCCTCTTTTGGATATATTCCCAGGAGGGTTGTTGCCGGATCAAAGGGGATATTTATTTCTAGTCTTTTGAGAGCTCTCCATACTGCTTTCCAGAGTGGTCGAACAAATTTACACTCCCACCAGCAGTGCAGGAGGGTTCCTTTCTCCCCACAGCCTCACCAGCATTGATTGCTATTTGATTTGTTGATAGAAGACATTCTCTCTGGAGTGAGATGGTATCTTAGCGTTGTTTTGATTTGCATTTTTCTTATGGCTAGAGATGTTGAGCATCTTTTCATGTATCTCTTGGCCCTTTGTACTTCTTCTGAGTAAACTGCCTCTTCATTTCATTTGCCCATTTTTCAATAGGATCCTTTATTTTGATGGGCTTAATTTTTTTAGCTCCTTGTGTATTCTAGTTATGAGTTTCTTGTCTGAGGTGTTGGTGGTGAATATTTTTTCCCAGTCTGTTGGTTCTTTATTTACAATGTTGACAGTTTCCTTTGCTGTGCAGAAACTTTTTAATTTGACAAGATCCCATTTGTTGATAATGGGGGTAATTTCTTTTGCTCTTGGTGTCTTGCCAAGAAAATCTTTCCCTACCCCTATGTCTTTTAGAAATTTGCCTACTTTGTCTTCTAGAAGGTTTAGTGTTTCATTTTTAATGTTTAGGTCTTTAATCCACTTTGATTTGATTTTGGTGCATGGTGATAGGTGTGTGACTAGATTCATTCTTCTGCATGTGCATGTCCAGTTTTCCCAGCACCATTTGTTGAACAGGATGTCCTTTTTCCATTGTATGGATTTGGCCCGTTTGTCAAAAATTAGGTAGTTGAGGGTATTTGAGTTTGTTTCTGCATCCTCGATTCTGTTCCACTGGTCTTTCTGTCTATTTTTATGCCAGTGCCAAATTGTTTTTACCGCTATGGCTTTATAGTATAGCCTGATGTCTGGGATTGTAATGCCTCCTGCCTTGATCTTGTTGCTTAGGATTGCTTTGGCTATTCGCGGTCTCTTTTGGTTCCATATGAATTTAAGAATTGTTGTTTCAAGTTCTTCAAAAAACTTTTAGGTATTTTGATAGGAATTGCATTGAATTTATATCAGTTTCGGTAGTATAGCCATTTTGACTATATTTATTTTGCCTATCCGAGAGCTGGGAATGACTTTCCATTTTCTAATGTCTCCTATAACTTCTTTCTTCAATGTATTGTAGTTTTCTTTATATAGGTCCTTCACATCCTTGGTTATGAATACTCCTAGGTATTTAATTTTTTTGCTGAGCTATTGAGAATAGAATTGTTTTTCTGAGTTCTTGCTCAATTAGCTCATTGTGAGTGTATAGAAATGCTATTGATTTTTTAGTGTTAATTTCGTATCCTGAGACTTGGCTAAATATTTTTTATTATTTCTAGGAGTTTCATAGTGGAGTTTTTTTTTTTTTTTTTTTGGTCTTTCATATCGACAATCATATCATCTGCAAATAAGGAAAGTTTGATCTCCTTCTTTCCAATGCAGATTCCCTTTATTTCATTTTCTTGTCTGATTGCCATGGCCAGTGTTTCAAGGACTATATTGAATGAAAGTGGTGAGAGTGGGCAGCCTTGTCTTGTTCCTGATTTGAGAGGGAATGGTTTCAATTTTTCTCCATTTACTATAATATTTGCAGTAGGCTTGGCATATATGGCTTCTATGAGTTTTAGGTAGGGCTCTTCTATGCCTATTTTTCTCAGAGTTTTTATCATGTAGGGGTGCTGGATTTTTTCAAAGGCTTTTTCTGCATCAATAGAGATGATCATGTGGTTTTTGTTTTTGCTTTTGTTGATATGGTGTATTACATTGATTGATTTACGTATGTTGAACCAGCCTTGCATCTCAGGGATGAAGCCCACTTGATCATGGTTTATGATCTTTCTGATTATTTATTGGATTCTGTTTGCCAGAATCCTATTGAGGATTTTTGCATCTATATTCATTAAGGATATTGGTCTATAGTTTTCCTTCCTGGTGAAGTCTGTCTGGTTTTGGGATAAGTGTGATGCTAGCCTGGAGGAATGAGTTTGGTAGCATTTCTTCACTTTCCACCTTATGGAATAGTTTGAGGAGGATTGGTTTTAGTTCTTCCCTAAAGAACTGAAAAAATTCTACTGTGAATCCATCTGGGCCTGGACTTTTATTTGTAGGTAGAGCTTTTATTACTGCTTCAATTTCTGTGTGCGTGATGGGGTTATTCAAGATTTTTATATCTTCCTCATTTAATTTTGGTATTTTATATGCATCTAGGAAGTTGTCCATTTCTTCCCAGTTCTCAAATTTGTTGGAATATAGGTGTTCAAAGTAATTTCTTATAATGTTCTGAATTTCTGCTGGATCTGTTGTAATTTCACCCTTTTCATTTCTAAGTGCGTTAATCTGTGCCTTTTCTTTCCTTTTCTTGATGAGATTAGCAAGAGGTTTGTCAATTTTGTTAATTCTTTCAAAGAACCAGCTTTTTGACTCATTAGTCTTTTTTATTGTCTTTTTAATTTCAATCTCATTTATTTCAGATCTGATCTTTATAATTTCTTCTCTCCTACTGCCTTTCGACTTAAGTTGTTCTTGTTTCTCTAGTGCCATAAGGTGCCTCATTAGCAAATTTATTTGTGACTGTTCTGTTCTTTTGATGTGTGCATTTATGGCTATGACTTTTCCTCTCAAGACTGCTTTCATTGTATCCCACAGATTTTGATATGATGTACTTCCATCATCATTTAACTCTATGAAGTGTTTGATTTCTTCTCTGATTTCTTCCGTAACCCATTGTTTGGTCTTTAGTAAGTTGTTAAGTCTCCATGTGTTTGTGTATTTTCTTCTCTTTCTACTGCTGTTGAGTTCCAGTCTTATTCCATTATGGTCTGAGAGTATGCAGGGTATTATTTCTATCCCTTTGTATTTGTATAAGGATGACTTGTGTCCTAGGACGTGATCTATTTTAGAAAATGTTCCGTGTGCTGCTGAGAAGAATGTATAGTCAATTGATGTTGGATGGAAAACTCTGTAAAGGTCTGTTATGTCCAAGTTTTCTATAGTGTCTTTCAACAGTTGTATATCTTTGTTGGTTTTTTGTCTGGTTGATCTATCTATTTGTGACAGTGGGGTATTAAAGTCCCCTACTATAATTGTGTTGGGGCCTATGTGTCCTTTTAGATCTAGTAGTTTTTGGTTTACATAATCAGCTGCTCTAGGGTTGGGGGCATATATATTGATAATTGTGATTTCTTCCTGTTCTAATGTTCCCTTCACCAGTATGAAGTGTCCATCTTTGTCTCTCTTTATCTGTTTTATTTTGAAGTTGGATGAGTCTGAGATTAATATAGCTACCCCTGCTTGTTTTGGGAGACTTGTTGCATGCAATATTGAATTCCAACCTTTTATTTTCAGTCTATGAGTTTCCTTGTGGGTGAAGTGTGTCTCTTGTAGGCAGCATATTGTGGGTTTCTGTTTTTTGATCCAGTCAGCCAGTCTGTGTCTTTTGATGGGTGAGTTGAGGCCGTTCACGTTCAGAGTTTTTATTGAGGTATGTTTGGTGTGTCCTGCCATAGTTGCAGTTTTTCCATGTTGTTCACTAGCTTTATTTTTTTCTCAGCTCATTCTCCCCCAGCTTTTGTCTTTTTTTCTCTAGGGACTCTTGTGTTGCTGGTTTCTCTTTCACAATCCAAGTCTCCTTTGAAAATTCTCTGCGGTGATGGCTTAGTGGCTGCAAGTTTCTTCAAGCTTTCTATATCATCTAGAATTTTAATTTTTCCCTCTAGTTTAAAAGATAGCTTTGCTGGATATAGTAGTCTTGGTTGGAATTTGTGTTCTTTTAGTGTTTGAATGATATTGCTCCATGATGTCCTGGCTTTTAGCGTCTGGGTTGAGAAATCTGCAGTTAACCTGATGGGCTTACCATTATAGGTCACCTTCTGCTTTTCTCTTACCGCTTTCAGTATTCTCTCTTTGTGTTGGGCTTCTAGTACTTTAATTGTGATGTGTCATGATGAAGTTCTTTTCTGATCCACATTGTTTGGTGTTCTATATGCCTGCAGAAGATCAATGTTCATTTCTCTTCTTAAATATGGGAAATTTTCTTCCATAATTTCCTTAAATATGACCTCTAATCCTTTTGTTTCATCTTCAGTCTTCTCTTGGACTCCCATAATTCTCAGATTGTTTCTGTTTGAATCATCTATCAGATGCTGTAATGATACACCTTCTTCTTTTTTTGCTCTGCTTTCTTTATGGTCTTTCCATTCCTGCTCTGCCATTTTGTCTTCTAAATCTGATAATCTATTTTGAAGTTGTTCTATATCATTGCTTATTGTGACCTGTGTGTGTTTTACATCCTGTAATTCTGCGTTTATTTTTCTCATGTCTCTATTGTGTTCTTCTCCCACTTCTTGCATTGCCTTCATTCTCCTCCCGTTCATTTCTTCTTTGATCTCCTCTACTTGCCTCTCATAGCTTGCTTTTAGCTTAGCTAGGTCTTGGCCTAGCTCTTGTTCTAAGGTTCTCATGTCCTGTATCATTTCCTGCTTTATTTCCTGTTTTATTTCCTGCTTTAGTTCCTGCTTTAATTCCTGCGTTAATTCCTGCTTTAACTCGTTGTATTTCTGGGCCCAGAATTTACCTTCATTTGTGCCATTTTCGTCTTTAGCTTCTGTATTTTCAGGATTCCTGGTATGCTCCTCTGGAGTGTCAGTATTTTTTGAAGGAGATTTATTTCCACGTTTCCTCATGGTTCTGCTGTCTCTGGTGGTTTCTGGTTATCTATCACTTGCTTCCTCTATGTGGCTCTCCCCAGGAGGGCTCTGTCGGGTGTTGGGAGAGCCCAGCCTCTGAGTTGACTCCCATGGCAAGGGGCAGTGGAGATACGAACTCAAGCCCCACCGCTCTACTCCCACGCGGCTCTGTCCTTCGTTATCCAGGCCCTGGAACTGCCTCAAGGTCTCCTGGTACTCAGGACGCCTGTGCACTCTTCTGGTCTGCTCCTGTGCAGCTCCTTCTGGCTTCCAGCACTCCCCGCCTCTTCCACTGGGCTCCAAGGCGCGAGGAGCAGCTGCGAGCCCCACCCGTGGCTCTTAAGTAGTTTCCTCTGGCCACCGGCACTTGCTGCCACCTCTGCGGGGCTCCAAGTCTCGGGAAGCAGCCGTGCGCCCCACCTGTCCAGATCCAAGCAGCTTCCTGCAGCCCCCAGCCAGCCCCGCCTCTCCCACGAGACCTCTAGGTGCGCAAAGCAGCTGCATGCTTCACCTGTGCTCTTAAGCGAGTCCCGCTGCCCGCGGCAGCCGAGCGCCATACCTGTCCAATTGCAAGCAGCTTCCTGCAGCCCTGTTCTTTTTTCTTATTAGAGCTTAAATGATCTTTTAGATACCCACAAAGCATGTTTAGCCACCAACATTTTAACAACCTGAAAAATCATGCTGTAACTTTGAAAATACGTTTGATAACTGTCAGAATGGGAGGCCAAGAAGGGTCCCCCCCCCCGTTTTCCTGATATGTATATATGCAATACATAGTGTTTACATTGATCTTGAGTATTTTGTACATATACATATCACAGCAAAATTACAAATCCTTCTCCTCTCCCTTTTTGACCCTCCCATCCCCTCTCCTTATTAGTTCCCATTATTCCTCTCAATTAGTTCTATAAAATGTTTGTGATATGGGTTTTCCATATTAGAGAAACCATTCAATATTTTACCTTTTGCTTCTGACTTACTTCACTGAGCATGATGGTCTCAAGTTGCATCCATTTACCTACAAAAGTCGAGTAGTATTCCATTGTATACAGATACCACAATTTATGTATCCATTGGCCTGTTGATGGGTATTTTTGTATCTTCCACATTTTAGCAATTGTTAGTTATGCTGGTCTGACTATCTCAGTTATATGATATTTTTAACTCTTTTGGGATAATTCCCAGAAGAGCTATCGCTGGATCGAAGGGGATATTCCAATCTTTTGAGAAACTTCCATAGTGGTTGTATCAGTTTACATTCACAGCAGCAGTGCAAGATGGTTCCTTTTTCACCACAGAATCACCAGCACTGATTGCTCTTTCAGTTCTTAATATACCCCATTCTCTCTGGAGTAAGATGGTGTCTTAGTGATGTTTTGACCATCCAGGAAGAAATTTTTTAAAAATCACCCAATTCGGTATTCTCATTTGTAGATGACAAAATTGAGTTCCAGGGAGAAAAAAGGTCTTGGGAGACTTTTCTCTTAGCAGACCAAATTATGCCATTGTGTTATGCCTGTGGTGATTGTTTTAAAATCCTCTGCAAGTGTGGCGAATCCCTCACACTGTTCCGGGTTGATGTCCCCAGCTCCTGGTTGTGCTATTCCCACCACGTTCTGTCCTCCAGGTGTGCACTGTGCTGCTTCCTCTTCTTCTGCCTGTAATTCACTTCGGTCCCCTTTTCTCCTCCAGTCAGATTCAAGTCATACAACTCATCTTTTGACTCAGACATCTGAGATCCCTTTTCCCAAAGCTTTTAAACTCTAATAGATGGAGTATCTTATCTATGTGCTCAAATGGTACAAAAAACTACCACAGCACTTATTCCTCCACATTTGTTACCAGTTTCTTTCTTATGTCGTCCTTGCCCACGTGGCTGTAAGTTCCTCAAGGGCAGGTACCCTGGAGCATTCATTTCTATATCACTAGACTCATATAGCTCCTTTATACATTCAACTTTCTGTGAATTTTCACTGAAACAGTCATTCACCCGGGGTTAGGTGCGCAGGTGGATAATATTGGAGATGGGCGATGTTGAATGCTTACATTTTTGGTGTCTTGAAGACATTGTTGAGGCTCTCCCTGCATGAGGTTCCAAAGGATCTCACACTTTGCAGCAGTGATACAGTGTTGCTTGTTCTCAGGTGCTGTGCTCAAGCTGCAGGGAGAATACCTGCAGGGAAGGCTGGGGTAGGGTTTGGAGGAGTCTCAGTACAGCCTCTGTATCTTCATATAAAAAAACAAAAAAGGAAAAAAAAAAGAGGATCAATAAGACTTTCTGGAGCTGTCTCAAGGGTTGATCGAACTAGTGACCATGAAAGCTGTGGAGAAGCCCTCTATAATATGCAGACCTCTTAGGGCATTGACATAAAGTCTAATGGGGTTCTGTTGGATCTGAGGATTCTCCCCAGTGGTTAAGCTTTGCCTTTGGCCACAGTGTAAATACCCTGTACAGGGTGATAGTGCTGGGCTTGTGGCCTAATCAAAGCCCAGCTCTGGATGACCAACCTCCAAAGTTAAGAGAGTTTGTGGATGAAGCAAGCTAAGTCAGATGCTTCAAACAAAGTCAAGAGATTGAAACCTAAATTCCAAAGCCGGGCCTCTGTCATAAATGAGAGATGGGAAACGAGGATCTTGGCCAAGAGTTACCTAGTCAGGGTACAGTATGTTATGGTGGCTGAGGGGTGATCCTTCTCTTTGAAGACTTTCAGGCCTCGTGATTTATTTATTGGTTTTTGTTTCTGGACTGGCTGGGTGGCTTAAAAATCCAGGGTCGAGTTAGGTTTGGGACATTCAAAGCATGGCTAGGCAGAAGGTAATGGAGGGATGGATTTGGCGGAAGAGTAGATTGACAAAGTGATGTAAGTCGGTGAAAGACTTTCTAGAGAAATGTATCTGAAGTAAAGCTTCCTTTCTTTTGAGTGAAATTTCTGAGTTAGCAAAGGGAGAAACTACACATTCTGTCTGGTACATCATGCAGCTTATCTGGAACTCAGAGGCTCCCAGCAAGGAGGCTGGCTGTGTGGGGAATTGTCATGCAGCCAGTGACCACAGAACTGTCAGGCAAATGAACATATGATTTTCATTTCTTAGGCATTTACTTGTGCACCAGATAAACTGAAGTAAACCTCTGTAAGTTCGACTGGAAGGCAGACTAGATGCTTGAGGACGTCAGCATTGAGTTTATGGACTTCTAACTACAAAGCAACTAAAATATGAATGAAGATTATTTCCTCCTTGCCTTAGAAACTTCCCTACTTAACATGTTGTGAAGGGTCTCTGAGGGTTTGATGGCTGCCTATCCCTCCACTCATAGATGTGTCATTTATTTCTTTATCTCCTGCTCCATGCCTGTCTGACCGGGGGCAATTTATAGAAATCATCAGAACCTCAGTTCTCTCATCTTTAAAATGGAAATAAAGATACCTGTCTTACAGATCTATTGTGATTATTAAATATAGTAATGCAAATTAAGCCACTAATAGTTTTTTGGCCAACATATGCCAAGCAATAGTTATTACTGTATAGCCCATATTCCAGCCATAATGCTTTCTTCAAGCTATCCCTCTACTAGGGACTTACGTCTTTATTGAAATATTTTATCAAGTTTCTTGCTGTACTTGTATTAATTTTCAGACATCGAATTCTATTGAAAACTAGGATAATGCAAGTATCCTTTCAAATCTATTTCCCTAGGGTTTGGCACTTAGTAGGTACTCAACTAAATGTTGAAGGAATGTTTGAAGTTGCCTCTACTCAAGACAGTCTTCATCCCCAAGTACGTCCCAGCTTCTACTCTCTTACCCCATGCTGGGCACCAGTTCTATCAGGAACCAAGCCAGGTGCTTTTCATATAAGATCTCAGTTAATAGCTTAGCACCCATAGGAGGCAACTATTATATAACCTGAAGCCAAATGAGCCAGAGCATCAATTAATACAAGAACCCGAAGTGTAAATATCAGGTATTTTCTCTACCACCTACTCATTAGGGACACAGACTGAAAATTAGCAATCCTGATGGTCCAGCATGAAAATCGCCACGTGTTTCCTCCACCCAGGCCCATTCTGTCTCCAGCTTCTTTCAGTGGGTCCCTTTGTAGTGTCTTACCAGGAATAACCTGTGCAGTGTGTACTCTGAACTCAGAAAAGTGTAGATTAAACTTTTTAGCTGAAAAGTATTAGTGCAGAATGTGAAATTGTTGGCTCTTGCTTGTTTTGTATTTACTGTGTGCAAACAGGGTGTGGAACTTTCTATAATTTTCTCAGACATCCTGGTTAAAAAAAAAAAAAAAAACATTCTTATGTATCTTTTTGGCCAGGCTTCAGCCCGGCCTTGTACCTTGCTGCATGGAGCTGTGATTGCTAAGTCTGTAGTGAACCAGGCGTCTCTCTTCATAGCAAGGCAACAGTTTCACCAGTCCTCACCCCATCCGCCAGCTCTCTTCCCCTTCTCTTGCCTACCTATAGGCTGTTTCCTCTCACTGTTGGGCTGAGTGCTCAGTTCCCACCCCATGAGTCAGGCAGTAAAGTGGAAAAAATAGCTCCTTCTGCTGACTCTGACATCTGTCCCTCAGGTGAGAGCCAGATTCTCAGGTTGCCAGACCAATGTCAAATGTGCCCTCACCACACAGAGGGTATCAATGCAGTGTCCTGCTGGAATTCACACATCCTGGGAGCCAGACTGACACTGGAAGCCAGTCTCTTTTAATCTTATCTCTGATTGCTGCATGATGAGTTTGGAAAGAGAGAGACTCAGTAGTCCCCAGAAATAGGGTTTGTTCTGCTCACTAACAGTACCCCTTGGGAGTGTCCTTCTCTTTGCAAGAGATCATGGCCGCCTCTGCAAGCCCAGAGCAGAAGGTACAGAGTTGGGTAGGGAGGAGCTGGTTTCTCTGGGCCCCACACATTAGTTTGTCTTCTATGGCTCCCAGATACAGTAGGAAGAACGCGATTTCTGACAGATCAGATCAAATCTTCATCCTGCCACTTGGCATCTGCATGGCCATGAGCAACATTTAGAACTTTGGTGGACCACATTTTCTCCTTCCGTACACTGAAGGAAATGGTAGGATTATCATAAAGATTACATTGAGGACTATGAAGCAAGCAGCATACAGTACTTGAATTACAAGTGTTAATTGCCCTCCTCCTTCCATCCCTACCTCGTGTTCATTCGTAATGCCTTCAATTTTAAAAAGCAATTATAATTATCACTGGTTTGCAAGCCAAATACATTACAGATTAATAATACACAATCTGTATTTTAACCACTCTTACAGTACTATAACTCAGCCCTACATCATGTCATACATTTTATAGATAGTTGCTTTCTTTTTTGTTTTCTAAGGAAGTCCAGATGGGACCCAGATACATTCCCATACCCCCTGGCCTAATCCAGGGGTTAAACTCAGGCCTGCTTCACATCCAGATGATCTATTCATAACAAAAGCTGCCTCCTGACCATTGCCCACAGCTGAATCCTGTTACTCTGAAGCCATCATTTCATTTGTTTCTGATTGTTCTACAGTGTTTGCATACCTTACATATTAGCATGCTTTTTGTAGAACACAGGCAGAGGGTAAGCACTCCTGGATCAGCTTTCTTTCTGAGCTCTCTTTCTACTTTGAGCCTCTTGCCTCTGTTACAAACCATCTCTCTTTTGTAAGAACTTG
Organism: Ctenodactylus gundi; assembly: GCA_004027205.1. NCBI lineage: Eukaryota > Metazoa > Chordata > Mammalia > Rodentia > Ctenodactylidae > Ctenodactylus > Ctenodactylus gundi. The sequence continues at coordinate 667,606 of PVKB01000284.1, forward strand.
TTTAAATAGAAAAGAGATTTTTAAGCATTTGTCTTTGACCCAAGAGTTATGTAACACTGCTTATTGAATATGGGAAAGAGGATAGCACTGGAGTGTGTGATTTTTTTTTTCCATCCCCTGATAAAGAGAAATCTCATAACCTCAGCTGAATACTCCATTCAGGGCCCAGTAGGAGAGTGTTAGCTCTAGATTAAATGTGGGAAAAGGTGTATTGGCTTGTTGTATCCCTACCTTTCCTGTTTGCTACCTTTCTTTCCCCAACAGAGTGTCTAGTGTCTCAGAAGAACACAGACTCTTTTTCTCCCCAGGAGTCATTCTTTTTTATTAGTCTGTATTTATATTATACAGCAGCTACATTCAACTTGATACATTTGCATATGCCATCTTCCTCACCATCACTTCCCTTCCCCATTCCCACCTTCTAACCCCAGCATAAACTGTGCAGTTAGATTTGTATCTAAATTCTGGCTGTGCTTTAATTGTAAATTCAGGAAGAAACGAGTTAGTTCTCTGAATCTGATTTTCTGTCAAAACTGAGTGTGACTCAGGCTTGCCCAGCACCCTAGGTGGAGGACTTGTGGGAAAATGGCCCATGTGGAAGTAACAGGGGGACTTATGACATGACACTTCTGGAGACTGCAGTGGCTCCCGGTACACTGGCCAGTGGAAGATTCTGGGACCAACTCAGAGGTGACAGGAAGAAGGGCCAGGATCAGTCCTGTCAGCCATGAACATACTGGCACCTGTGCCATGTACGTGCTGTTTCAGTGGTGACATGTGAGGTAGCCAAACAATGTTGGCTTTCCTATTCAGTCTTCTCTTGACCTCTTCCCTTCTCATTCTGCCTCCTGTCCAGTCATCACTGTTTTAATATTCTCATCAGTCTCTTTTTAATACAGACAATGTATAGAATAAACTCCTTTATAGCAGTCACCTCAGAAGATATTTGGTGACCTGAGTTCTCAGTTCATAATGCTTTTTGAGTCAGGTAGTAAAGGTATCCGTGTACCTGTGGGTAGTTCCAATTCCCTTTGCCTAGCCACTTTGGTCTTATCTTCTATTAGACTACAAGTGGAGTTAAAGTTCTGCAGATCAGGATTCTTCAGGAGTAGACTTGCACAAATGTGTCCTGAAATCCTCTGATGCCAACCTGGGAAGCAGAATGTTCCCAAAAGGCAAGAACCAAGGTAGACATAACTTCTGACTTTTCCTAAAAGACACATTGATGCAAATCAGCCCGAGCCCTCTTCGCTTCATATAACATGCTGTCAACATGGCAAAGCAATAGATTCTGCTAGTAGAAGGAAACCTGTCTGAGTGCTTATGTTTATTCTTTCTCTGTAGCCAGTGCAACTTTTATGCTGCACTTTAGAATTCTGGTCTAGATAGTGTCCTGTCCGGTTTTTTGGTTTTTTGGTTTGGGGGTTTTATTTTGTTTGTTTGTTTGTTTGGTTTTTTTTGTTTGTTTGTTTGTTTGTTTATAAGACAGAGTCTCACTAAGTTGCTAGATGGCCCAGGCTGGGCTCGAACTCATGATCTTCCTGCTCCCAAAGTCGGATTACAAGCCTATTCCACTGGGCCTGGCTAAATCTTATTCCTCTGTTTCTTTGCTTCTTTCTTTTTTTTTTTTTCAATGCTAGAAATTAAGCTCAAAGCCTCATACATGCACATCCTCTACCAGCCCTCATGTCTTAATAAAATTAAACTTCTACATGATCCCAATCTATAAATAGGAAATACACCTTGTCTACTGTGTAGGTGATGTTATTAACACAGGCTGTGGTTCTGTAGATCACTGAACGTCCTGAGTACTGTACCATGGTTTGCTGTAGACTGTGGCACGTTATTTGCAGATATGTAAGAGAGGTCCTAATCATCCCATATTCTGGATGAAGACTCCAAGGGCCCAGAAGTTTAGAAAAAAAGAGATACAGCAAGACTGAATGTTCAGTACCAACCCTGAAATCTGAGTTCATTGTCAGACCTGTGAGGTGATCTCTGAGGCCAGACATTGCAATCAGGGAAGAGAGTCATTGCAAGGGCAACTTGGGAACTAACGGAGAACAGGCAGGAGGATAACCGAGCACAATTCAGCAGTCATAACTTAAGGAGCACTGTGTAATAGGGGTCTAGCAAATGCAGCAAGAGGAAGGCACCTGCTGGTCAGCCTCTGCTGGAAGCTACCCCAAGCATCCTTCTAATTGAACCCTGCAGTGAATAAAGGGAGCTGTTTTTCCTAATGGCCAGTTTCAAATTTAAAAAAAAAAAAAGAACATTGGTTTGGCCATATTTGAGAACCATTTAATAATTAGCTCTATATTTATTTTTAGGGAAATTAATTGAAACAGAAGTTATGGCTCAGACTTTGAGCATCTACTTGCTTTGTGACATCAGCACTAAGATTCCTCTGATGTTCACTGTACATACAGAGCACCCACCTTCTCCTCATTAGCTCCCTCACCTGCTTCCAACCAAGCCAACTGGCCCTCTTTCCCTGCAGAGTTCACAGAAAAGGCCAATAATTTTATGTACACAACAGGTTATTTGTTTGTGAAAAAATACACAATATACTTTTATATCCTTGGAATAAGCCATACAGATCAAGGCTTTCAAAACTGAAAACCAGTTCTGCCTCACTGGAGGCAGTCAGGCATTTATATACCAGGGGCCAACTGTGGCTTCTTGTCTGCGGGGGAGAAGATTTGGGGAAACTTTTGGAAGGATCAGAGTTCTATTGGCTATTCAGTGTCTCTTGTAAAACAACTTTGGGTGTGTTAAATAGAAGTGGATGAGAAACATATGGATTACATTTTTATTGTGATCACATATGTGTTTCAGAATGATAGAGTGAGGAATTCAGGGTTTAAGGAGTCCAAAATGCTTTGCAAACAATTTAAGACATTGCAGGCAACATTTGGCTGCCCCCTTGCGTTCCAAACGTGGGGACTGGTTGGGTGACAGAGCTGCTCAGTGCCCTCCCTGCTTACTTAAAGTGCTAAACCCCAGGAGATAGCTGTGGACAGGGTTTACATGTGCTTGTTTTGTTCAAACTGAAATAAAGAGGTTGCGTTTCTGTGAAGGGACAGCTCTTTACTGAAAGATTCTTGTCCTTTTAAAAACATCCAGAAGAGAATATGGCAAACTTGAGCTTTAATATCACTTATAGGTTATTGGATATGTGTTTTTTTTCCTGGGGCTGGGGACTGAATCCAGAAGAGAATATGGCAAACTTGAGCTTTAATATCACTTATAGGTTATTGGATATGTGTTTTTTTTCCTGGGGCTGGGGACTGAACCCAGAGTGTTGTGTATGCTAAGCCCATGCTCTGCCACTGATCTACTCCCCAGCTCTTAGATGAGTTTTACCTCCTCTTCCTGTCAATGACATTGCCATGTTAATGAAATAGAAGGCACGTTTTGTATTTGTGTAGTGATTTAGCTTACAAAATATATTGCATAATGCTACATATTAACTACACATTGTTTATAGACACTGCTACACTTAGGTACGCAATGGGTTATTACAATCTACTAACAGAGAAAGTACAGAACATTGACAGGAGAGGCAAGCAGGAAGACCTCACTCAGCTTTTGGTAAGAAGTCAGGATGTAAAGAAGGCATTCTCGCAGAGATAATACTCAACTGAGTCTTAAAAGAATATGTGCAAGTTAGCCAGAGGAAATGAGTGGGAGTACCTTCCAGTCACAGAGAAGTATTAAAGACTCAGAAGTGAAAAAAAAAATTGTTCAGTACGTCTGAAACAAGCCTGTGATGGGATGATGCAATAAAAAATGATGAGGCAGGGGTCTGGAAAAAGATAACGTATATGTTTAGGCTAGAAAAATAGAGAGTTATATGTGCCAGAGGAACATAGATAGGATTTAGGTAAGTGCCTTAGTTACTTTCTCATCGCTGTGACAGAATACCTGACATCCACAATTTAGGGGAGGAAAATTTAACTATCTCACAGACTCAGAATGTCTCACACAGTCTGTTCATGGGCTGCCTGGAATGGTGGAAGCACATGGCAGAGACTGGAGAGCTGCTCACTCCGTTGCAGACAGAAAGCCAAGAGAATCAGGCGCAAGTGAAGTCTGGAGACTCAGGCAGGACTAGAGCCTTCCGAAGAAGAGATATTGTTATAACAACATCTCTTGTTATAACAATATCTCTTCTTCTTTCCTTTACTCAGTTCAAGCAGCCAGTTCGGCCAGTAACACTCAAGGTGGGTGCCTGTTCTTCACTTGGTGGCCCACAAATTAACAACACACACCAGAAATCTCACCCCCAGGTAACCCCCGCCTTTCAGGTCAAGCCCCAAGAATCTCCCTTCCAGCCAGGCCCACTTCCCAACATCACATGGTTCCACAGTTATACTACATCCAAATACATGAGGCTTTTGGGGAACACTCTATATCCAAACCATATCAGTAAGGGAAATAGTGGAGTCATGTTTAAGTACTAGAAGGGTTATTATACTGGAAGGCTGGAAGGTGGATTCTTGGAGCAGAGGTTAAAAGCACAGGAGTTTGGGGGTACAGTGGAGTAGACAATATTTAAGGTAGAGAAAGAAGTCTGAGCCACTATAATCACTGATGTAGTAATCTAAGCCTTAACAAGCGACTGCACCAGTGCAGTAGCAATGGGGAAAAATAAAAATACATGTGTTTAAAAACAAAAACAGTCAACAGAACACTGAGACTCATGAGAACCCTGAGAAAATTGAGCAAGAATGATATCCTGAGACAAGGTCCCAGAGCAAGAGTAGCAAGAGTAAGGATGGCAAGTTCTGTAGTGGACATCCAGATCAAGTAGCCAGTATGGAACTCAAGAGCAAAGACTGAGTTTGGGATAAAAAATAGGGCACTCAGTAATCTGTGACTGTCATTCCGTACATAGGAACGGAAGAGCTGACCCCAGGAGATGTAGGGAATGAGACAAACAATGAGAGGATGCAGGAGGATGAAGAGCCGACCAAGGAGACGGAGCTCGTATTGGGTAGAGGCCAGGTCTGAGTCCAGATTTTTCAACTCCAAACTTTCCATTCTTCCAGAAAAGGGTAGAAGAAAGGTACCTGTCTAGGATCTATATGTACATTGTACTACTCAGGATGTGGATATAGCTGGTTCATGAGATTATCCATTTTTGCAGATGAGGAAACTGAGTCTCAGAAAGACCCATACGTGGATAGCCAGTAAATGATCTAACTAGGTTTTCCTTGTGACTCCAAAGTCTGTTCTCACAGCTCTGTAGGAAGATAAGACATGGCTTTATCTTCACTGGCTCATAGGAAGGCAGACATGTTCATAATTCATTGCAATTCAGTTTTAAAAGGGCAAAATTAGAGGTAAATGTTAAAAGAGACCCCATTCGTAAACAGATACACTGGCCTCTTTTTTTTTTTTTTTTTTTTTTGTACTGTGGAATGATCTGGGAGTTGGCAGGAATGTGTATAAGTGATTTTTTTTCTGGTAAGGTGATAGCACACTCCATTTGGAAGATGAGCCATCATGAATATACCCAGACCCACACATGCCTGCAGCTTCCCTTTGAAGCCCCCTGACCTGGCTGGGGGGTTCAAAGCAAAACCTCCTGTTCATTCCCAGGACTACTGACGCCTAAAGCCTGCTTCTTGTTCCTGCCAGCGGCTTAGACCAGGCCAGCAGCAGGATAACAGGGTTGCAGGGGATAGCAGAAGAGAGGGCTGGAGCAGCTCCCTGCACTAAGCCAGTCGTCTGTCCCAGACAGAAATGTTAGTAGGCATCTGGGCTTTGTCCTGCAAGGAAGCACAGCTGATGGGCGCATAGCTTGGAGGGAACTGAGCCAGTGGCATTTGCTCCTGGAGCTAGCTTGGGCACAAACATGAAGAGAGGCAGGAGCCCATGGAAAGAGGCTTCTGATCTGAGCTTACCATTTCTGATTCTGGGCAGTTTGCTTATCCTCTTCGTACTTGTGTCTCAAGCTACAACTCAGGCTAGGGCTATTTGATTCTCCAAACTGTCAGGAAAACTCTGAGTGCACAAATATGATCAGAAGTCACTCCATACCTGAGTGACCCCTCCCGACCCCTCCTATACATCTCAAGGAAGTCTTCTCACCACACAGTCCCGAATCCCAGTCTCCCATGTCTTCGCATGCTTGAGAGAGAAATTGGACTCATCCGATACTCAAATATTTTTCTGAATATTTACTCAGCGAATGTAAGATATACATAGTAATCAATAAATAAAACCCAGAGAATATCTCCATCACCCAGTGACTTTGACCAACTATTTATTAGCAGTGTGATAGAAATGGGTGCTTATAGCAACCTGTAGAGATAAACCAAGATAGTCCCACAAACCCCAAGTACAGTCTGTTGAAATCACTTATTGGAGAATTCTGATTGACTTGGGGTTAGGGGGACACACGGGCTGAGTGGCTCAGCTTAACAGAATCTTAGAAAAATCTTAAAAGAGATAGTAAGCACCTCTTTTCAGTCTCCTTAAAGCAGTCTAGAGGATCTAAGTTGGTGTTCTATAACCTGGATTCTGAAACTATTCCTCTTCTGTAGCAGCTATTTGACTTCCCACAGCTTTGATTTTCTCATTTGTGAACTGCAGTGATATAACTTATCTCACTGGGTTATGGAGAGTAGAAAAGGTGAGAATGTGTATAAAGATCGTGGAACAGTTTGCTGAAAATGTTAAGTGCACAATCACTCTTAGAATTTACTATCTCATTCATTATTTATCTTTATTATCTGACTCGGAGGTTTATTTTACTGAGGACTTTTCCCATGCACAACCTTTTAAAAATTGAATTACTTGACAAGCATTAGGATGTGTAAATGCAGAACTATACCCATCCCTTATGGTCTTTTATTTAAAGTAAAATGCAGAACTTTGGGCCTCATGAAATAACAGTTCCCCGTGCTGAGTCCTTCCTGCCTGCCCAGGGTGCACTACCTCTTCCCCCACATCACTAGGCCTCCTGTTCAGAGTCCACTGTCACGTGGCCATTGCGACTGCTGTGAGGTACTCCCTCTTCCTGCAGGAGCTTAGCTTCTCCTTCTGGACTCCTACCAAACTCTTCTGCTGTCAGGGTCTCTGGGGTCTGGTCATCGTTGACCACGGGTGACCAGGGATCGGCAAAGTCTGGGGCAGCAGGGTCTCCAGCAGCAAGCAGCAGTGAGTACGGCAGAAGAACTTTCCGGAGACCATATCCCTGTAACAGTTCCTTTATTGTCTGCAAGGCCAGGCTTTTAAGCAGTTGGAAGGAGAGTCAGCCAGGGTTGTAGGGCGTGGGTCATTCTCTGATTGGAGGAAGTTTGATGTCTGAAAGTCACCTCATTTGCATGGCAGGACTTTGTCACACGTGATTGCTGGTAAAGGTCTTAGGGCAGGGGGAAATTGGAAATTTGAATAGAGTGAAACCTGAGCTGTGGGGCATCATGAGCCTGGGACAGGAGGGAGTGGTCCCACTCCTGCGGGTCTCCAGGTCTTGATATGAAATTATCAGGGTCAGGGCCACCTTCTACTTTCCCTTATCCCAGCCAAGTCGGGGTCCCACATTCTGCAAGTTGGCATTTTGGGTTGTGATTTATTTTCCAGCCTGCTTTGCCTGTCAGGTTAAGAGCTCTTTTGAGTTTTTGGCCATGCTTTATTAGTGGTAGTAAATATCATGATTATTTTTCCTGATTGTTTTTACAGCCTTGCTGTTTACCTCAGCAATCTGGCATATAGTATGTACCCACATGTTTTATCTTATTGCAGTTACTGAAACTATTGATGCCACTCACAATTAAAGAGCACATCAGATTGTCCAAGTACAATTTACACCATACTGAAATCAATGCCCTGTACCCAGTGTCCAGACTATGAAAGTGGGCACTGCCACTACATAATAGGTACAGGGTTTTTTCCTATAGTACTAAATAAGTGTTAGCTGATTTCTTATTCAATTTTGCTTAGAATTCTAGCTTTCTGATATGATTTTGGTTCTTGATTTGAACATGTCCCAGAAGCAATCCTTTCAAGTTTTAGCATCTAAAAACATAATAAGCTTTACTTCTTTATCATAATTGAGAAGGCTGACAAAAATAAGGCCACATCAACTGTAGAGACAAACGCAGTTATTTTGGGCTGTGGCTGTTCAGTCACTTGACTGTCCCAGCATAAGGTCTTAGTTCCCAGAGAGCAAATGTCATTTGATATTTGACACAGAATATAACTGTTTACATATAATAGCTTATCTGGTCTTCATGAAAAATATTCCAATGTGTATATAGCTCCTCTTGTAGAAGTGAAGAAACTGAGACTTGAAAGGCTGCTGGGGGTTAGAAGTGGGGTAGAAGGTGGTGGAGGTAAAAAGAGGGTCGAGACAGGCTTCTTCCTGATGCACCCTCTATGGTCTTTTATTTAAATCTTTTTGCCTTTCATTTATGGTCTTTTATTTATTTCTCCATTGCTACTCATAGGCATGCCTGGAAAACGTGTGAAAGTCATTTGGAAACTGGTTGCCTTACCTCCTGGTCAATAGAACTTAGAGTTTCTGTCTAACATAAGTTAATTTTTTTTTTACCTATAATACCCTAGCTTTCTACCCTTCAAACATGCATGTGGGACTCAGAGAAAACCATAGTAGCCTCAAAACAAAACCATAATTTGGCAGAGACAATTACAGAATCTTTAGGGCATGCTCCTTGACTGTTCTGTGTTTTCTTCACATTAGACTCAGGTTAACTCTCTGCCTCAGTTTACACATCTGCACAGTAGGAATGATGACAGTATAATTCCTTAGGGTTATCAGGGTTGAGAGATTTAACACCTATATTGTGTTTAGAAGGAAGATTGTACTAAGTATTCAGTCAGTGTTAGTTGTTGTCAATAAGGAAGGACAGTGCCCTGTGCAGGCACCTGTCTCGGTAAGTTGCAAAGAGCCCTCTTTGTTGAGTTGCAGAGAGGCCTCTATGCAAAAGTAGCCATCAACGTGGAAGGGGGTGGGGGTCACAAAACATTTTCAAATTTTAGGCTTACTGCAAAATATTAAAGGACACATAGATATACAAGTGTGTATTTTTTAACTCTCTCTCTAAATAAACCGTCATTGATTTTTCCCCAAAGTCTGGATTCAGATGTGTCTGAGGTACTCTTTGTTTCTGTACTTGGAATATCTGATGAGAACCATATGCCATGCCAGATGAGTGGGCATGAATAGGAGACAGCTACAGGCCAAACCTGGGCAGAACTCAGTGCAGCTTTCATGGATGCTCATGAGCAGGAGAGTCACAGTCCTGGGGCAATCTTGCAGAGGCTGTCACAGAAGCGTGCGCACACTGTGGGCCTGGGGTGGGAGACAGACGGAGGGGCATCCTTCAAAGAGTCTGTGGGAAAGGACAAAGTACATCTAGAGTTTGGGAACTGTGACTGCCTCAGTGCGAATTCTACCTCAGCCAGTTACTGTTCTGTGACAGTGCACTGTGTCTCTGAGACTAATCTGACAAATGGAGCTGAGAGCCCTAGAAGGGAGCAGGTAGAGGGCACGGACTGGGATGGTTTGGCTCTGTCTACCTATTCAGGCCCTGGGTCATAAGTCGTTACAAATATGGACTGTTTTATTAACCTCAAAGCTCTCTAGATGTCAGTTAGGTCAGGAACTGCTAGTATTGGTGTATGATAAACTTTTCACTGAGCAAAGGCACAGTGACAGAAAGAGGACCAGTTAGTATGTACTCCTATGGCTGGGACACTCCCCATATCTCTCTTTCACACACACACTTACACAAACACACTCAACTCATTCACCTACACAGAGACTGTACACATTTTACATCCTAATTCACACATCATATGATTTCCTCTGTGGTGCTCCCCTTCCTCCTAGACTAGGTAGGTCATGTGTGTGCTTTCATAACACCTCTGGCTTTTCTTCATTCACTCATATTTGTAAGTACACAGTTGTGGGATGATTTCATTCATAGTTGTCTTTACCAGTTTGGCTGAGACCTAGGGGTTGTATAGGAGACAACACTGTCAATTTTAAAACTGTAACAGTACTGGCCAGACCTGAATGATCACCCTGGGATCCCTTCTGAGGGACGGCATGCTTTGAGTAGGCAAGGACTGTGCTTTTTTTTTTTTTTTTTTGCTGTGTTTCCAGTGCCAGGCACACATCTGGATCATGGCAGGAGCTCAGGAAACATCTGCTGGACCAATAAAGGAAAAATGATTATGCTAATGTAAGCTAATTTTTAAAAATAGAGTCATATTTCTCTGAGATTGTTCTGCCTATTTTAGGTGTTAAAATGTTTCTTTTAAATAAGTTGCCCTTGTTTGACAAAATTTAAAGTTGATGGTTTTACATAATTTCCTTACCTTCCCTCACTCTTGTCCCCTTTTGAGGGTAGAAATACTAAAGATTTGAGGAATCACTAGTTTAGTAAAAAGGAAACAAGAATAAATTGCCACCAAGACAATTAAAGAAGATTTGTTTCCACACTAAAATACTAGACCATAAAGTTTAAGAAGGCAGAAATTAAAAGTATTGATATCATTTTCTATCTCTAGAGCCCAGCATAGTACCAAGTATTAGTATATAATAAATTAAATTGTAAATAAATATTTTTGGATAAATAAATGAATAGATTCTCTGCCCAGCCTCAAGAACTGGTAGAATAGAGCTTGTGTGCCTAACGCCCTTTCCCCGTACTCTCTAGATAAATCTTTCCTCACCATAAGTCTGGCTTACTATAGCATTACAGGGGCTCAACTTGCAAGAATTCCTCCATCCACAGAACTTTGTTCAGGAATGCCTGCTCCACTTCATCTGCTTACTATGAGACCTAAGCCCCTGTCTCTTTCTCGGAGGAGCTGCCTTCTTTGTACCATTCTCTTTTCAAAAATAGAATCAGTAGATTTGGGGGAAAGTTTATTGTCATGCAAAAAGTACAAGCATGATCAAAAAGGCTCCAACCCAAGAGGCAAGAGGCTCACACATATTAGTTATCGTAACATAAGGAAGGGAGCACTTTGACCTTTTTTGTGATTGGCTGTTAAATTTTTTTTAAGGGAAACAGAACTGTGTAAGCTGATTGTAGCTGACTGATTTAATTTTTCTAAAATCACACTGACAAGGGTATGAAGCTTACATTTTAATTTCATTAAATCATGCTGACAAGGTCATAAAGTTTACATTTTGTGCTTGCTTATGATTAGAACTAACATCAGGGAAATTGGGATGACTTAAGATTTGGCCTCTGGAGTACTTACCTAGGCTCTGGCCTCCTTTTTATTTTTCTTTAGCACACTCCTCACTCCCAAGGTCTGGGATGGTTTGGCTCTGTCTACCTAAATGTTCACGCTGACTACTTGGGCATATGAGAGCGGTTATATTTCACTTACATGGTTTTTCATGCAAGTTTTCCTGTCTAGAAGCCTGGCTGTTCCTTCTTTCCCTGGTTTCCCTGTGTAGTTTTTATGGCTCAGCACAAAAGCCCTGTCCTCTGTGTAGAATTTCCTAACCTAGCTTCATGTCTGCTAACAATGGTTGGCTCATTTTTATGGCTCTTCTGTCTTCCCTAGTAGAATGGCTTCCGGGAGGGAGCCATAGTCTCGCATGTTTGGAAGAGAGTGACTTCCCCATCATAGATGATATTAGTAAGAAGCTGATTCCACAGGCTGAGAAACAACAGGTAGAAGGAGAAAGAGCCCCCTCCAGGCTCTCGGATCAATGTCTTCACTTTTTTTCTTTCCAGGTCAGCAAAGACCCGATTTTTGTACCAGGTGTATGGGGGCCTTATTTCTCAGCCATGATTCCTGGGTTCTGGCTGAATGAAGGTGGTCAGAGCATTACTGGAAAATTGGTAAGTTGACACTTCCCCTCCTGGGTCATGAGCTGTACCCAGTATCCAGAAGATTTACAGATTTCCTGAGTATGCACTGACAGAAGCCTAACGTGATGTTCCAGCATGTGTGTTTGCTAAAGAAGCAGATGTTTCTCCAGCAGAAGTGACTGTACTTTCTTCTCACCTGCTATTTTTCTCAGGGCTGTGAGAGTGATATTTCACTCTGTGCAAGAAACAGTGTTACTCCTTTGGCCAGATGCTTTGGTGGTTTTGTGTGGCCTTTGAGACATAGTTCAGATTATTTTCTGGGTGAGTTACACTCTTCCTTCCCGCACACTCACCTGTCATTTGTGCTCATGCATCTCCACAGCTTCCTCATGGCTCATGTTGTTCCACTCTTCCATATCTTTGTATTTGTTTCTTCCTACATTAGGAAGTTCTAAACCAGCTTGATGTTTTTCCTTGTTCTTTGAAACACAACTGGAGTTCTTACCACATTCTTTTTTTCTTTCTGGTTTACTAATCTGCTTTTCTAGAACAGCATAAACTCCCGAAAGACAAGGATCACATCATTCTTCTCTTTGTACACACCATAATTCCCAGCCAGCCTCCAGAAAGTACTTAGTAGAAATTTGTTGAAGTGCTGTTGTCTAGTAGGGGACACAGAAGGTCCGTAAAAGTGAGGTGGCTGTTGTAAGAAGATAACAAGCTAAGTTAGGAAACTCTTCACAGAGGACAGGCTTTTGTGCTGAACCATAGAAATTACATGGGAAAACCAGGAAAAGAAAGTGTAGCCAGGCTTCTAGACAGGAAAACTTGCATGTAAAGACATGAAAGTGAAATATAGCAGGACATATTTGAGAGAAATTGTCAATAGTCCAAAATTTTAGTTGTAGCATAAACCATTCTTAGAAGAATAGTTAATAAAAGAGAAAAGGGGCATGATGGTGTCATGGGTTACTGAAGGTACAGTCTTGAAAAATCTTAAAGCTAGCAAAACCTAAGAGCAAAGCAGACTTTCCGATTAAGTGTCAGTACAAGCATGTCAAGCTAAGAGAAGGAAACCAGATATAAAACACAGAGAAGGGAGATGGGCAGAGTGAATCCCAGATACTCGGGAGGCTGAGGCAGGATGATCATGAGCTTGAGGCCAGCCCAGACAGCATAGTAAGACCCCATCTCAAAAAAGGAGGAAGAGGAGGAGGGAATGAGAATAATGATGTTACTGATATTAATGGTAGTAACTGTAGGCTATTGAGTACTCTTTTCTGTGGGTGGGATTTATGTTCACAATATTCTTAAGCCTTGGATACTGTGCATAATAATTATAATGCCTAATTGTATTTTGAAGGCTTATTTTCCAGTTTCAATTCCAGGAACTCTTCATGTATTACCTTGCTTATTCCTCTCAAAACATCTATAAGACAAAGATTTATCTGTGTTTTACCTGTGGGTATCTGAAACATGAGTAATCAGCGTAATTGTAAGGGTTTCCAATGTACTACCAAGGCTGGAAAGGCCTTGGAAAAGTGACTTCATCACCACACATATTACTGTGCTCTCATTCTGGTTTGTCCCCTTGAAAAATCCTGATTTCTGGCTAAAACACAGTGTTTCTCTATAGGACTGTATGCAAGGAAATTGCCTCTTTCTTCTCTGTCTTGCATGCACTTTTTCTCTACTATCTACGTCTGAATGTGGCTCTCCTAGTCGCACCAGATTCATCCTGGGGGACGCATCAAACATGCCTTTTCAGGCAGAGGAGAGGGGCAAGGAAACGGGACAAAGGAGGAAAGGAAGTGAGGAAAATGAAAACAGCCAAGGAAAGGAAATGAAAGGAATATATAAAATGTAGGTTTGAAGAAATATTACTTGTCTCATTTTTCCTTTTAAACATGGATCTCCTATTACAACGCAAGACCTTCATGCTAGTATGCAAATAGATTGTTTAAAAAAAATCTTCATCTGGCTATCTTCAGGGTGAAGAAATAGGATAGGATCTCCCCTGGCTCTGAGGCACTGGCAGTCCACTTGGCTGAGAATTGGATTCATTTTTCAGTCACTTCACATCCTTGTATTTCCCCGATGTTTACTCCCTTCCCATGGGTGATTGATTTTACTTGTACTTCCCAGTACCCATCAATGATTGTCTCATGCTTGAAAGTAGTTGTGCAGAAACATTCCTTTTTGCCCAGACACTCTTCAGAGAACACCAGCCTTGCACATTCCATGCATCCAGATGGAAAAGCTTGTTTTCGGCTAGGTCTTGACGATGCACCTTCTGTCTAACTAAATTCCTTTTTGACTGGGAAAGAGGTTGGATAAGGAAAACTAAGGTAACTTCTAAGCAACCTCTGTAATGGCATTGGCTTTCTGGGGCAACCAAGCTTAGATAAGGAGTTATCTTTAAATTATTTCAACCCAGAATTTGAATTTATGAACATGAACCGCCAAGATCATACTGCAAATTGCTAGGTGCACCTAGGATTTTTAGAATGTGTGCACTGTAAACCCCTTTCTGCCTCCTCCCACAGCTCCAGTCTCAGGCTAGCCTCGGGAAGTCACCTATGGAGGCCTGTCTGCCGTGAGTAGGTTAGGAAATTCTTCCAGTGTGACCAGTGCTGTGTGGGTTATGGAGCAAGTGAGATTTCATGATCAGTTATACTGGGTGAGAGAAGACTGGCTACTCCAGTTTTGGTACTCCAAGTATTCATGAGAAAGATGGATATAGAACTGATAATTATTATTTATTATAGCACATAAAATATGTGTTCCTGCACCCCTGTAAGCCTACTGGAAGGTAGGAGTTAACCTTGCATACTTGGTGGGTACCAAGTATTTTCAGGCCCATTATGATTTAGTATTTTGTAAGATTGTCATGTGCATGTAGTCAGTATTAATAGTTTTACTGGTGAAAAAGTAGGCTGACCAAGTGAAGTAAATTGATCAAGGGCTTGCACTTAAAGTGGGAGAACCACAATTCAAACTTAAGTTGGCCACCAGAGACCCTTGTCTTCCCAGAGCCAGACCCTACTCTTAATTTGCTGTATTTTTTGAGTTTTGTATACCACTATTTCATAGAATTGAGAGGCAGCTATTGTACGTCAGTTTGATCTCCTTCTCAAAACCTTGAAGCACATAGAGTTGACAGGCTTTAGAGAGACCTAAGAGAAATAATGTGTATGTGTGTGTATTGATGGGATCAGTGTGTCGACTGATGTGTCACACTTCACTGTAGCTAATGGGAATGCTGTTGTGGGTGCACAGAACAGATGTGCCCCTCTTACCTCCTCCTTTCCTGGTTTTTTCCTTTTTTTGTTTTTGTTTTTGTTTTTTCATACCCATCTGGATTTATCTTCACTTCCTAATTGAAGTCCTGCCTCTTTTCTCTCCTCCGATCTCTTTCTTGCGATCTTTCTAAGATACAGATAAAACCTTTTTACTCTTGATAGCTCTTTAAGTGTTCCATATAATAGAGTTTAAACTCTTTAAGAGTAAATGAGTGTATGTATTTGTGGTACTGGGGGTAGAGTGCAATACCTTTCCACTGAGCTACATTATATAGTTTTGATTTTCAGACAGGGTCTCACTAACTCACTAGGTTGTTCAGGCTGAGATCAGTCTTGCAATCCTCTTGCCTCAACCTTCCAGAGTGCTGGGATTAAAGGCCAATGCTACCAGTCCTGCATAAGAATGAGTATATTTATACAGCCCATTGTTATTGAGGACTTGTTCTGAGTGGGAAATAGCAGTTAATTAAAATAGTCTGTCTGGGTATACATACATCTCTGATGTATATTGTTTTGGCCTCTTTTGGATATATTCCCAGGAAGGGTGTCGCTGGATCAAAGGGGATATTTATTTCTAGTCATTTGAGAGCTCTCTATACTGCTTTCCAGAGTGGTTGAACAAATTTACACTCCCACCAGCAGTGCAGGAGGGTTCCTTTCTCCCCACATCCTGGCCAGCACTGATTGCTATTTGATTTGTTGACATAGGCCATTTTCTGTGGAGTGAGATGGCATCTTAGCGTTGTTTTGATTTGCATTTCTCTTATGGCTAGAGATGTTGAGCATCTTTTCATGTATCCATTGGCCCTTTGTACTTCTTCGTGAGTGAACTGCCTCTTCATTTCATTTGCCCATTTTTCACTAGGATCCTTTATTTTGGTAGGCTTAATTTTCTTTGGCTCCCTGTGTATTCTAGCTATGAGTTTCATAGCAGCACAAGTAACAATAGCTAGAACATGGAAGTCACCAAAATACCCATCAACAGACCAATGGATACACAAACTGTGGTACTTATACACAATGGAATACTATGCATCTAGAAAGAACAATAGCGTGGAGTCTTTTACAGGCAAATGGAAGAAACTTGAGAACATCATGCTTAGTGAAGTGAGTCAGAAGCAGAAAGTGAAACAGCAAATGGTCTCTCTGATATGAGAGACCCAGACCACAACTATCTCATGGAACTTTAGACAAAAGACAAAGTGAAAGGGGGAGACAGGGTGGGCATGGAGAGAGAGAAGGGAGGGTAGGGGGAGGGACAAAAGGAGAGCGGGAAAGCCCTTGTCAACTTGACAAGATACCAATGTGCACAAAATGCTCAACTCCACTGTAAACCTTAAATTTTGCACTTGTACATATCAATAAAATGGGGGGGGGGGGGAAGCAAAAAAAAAATAGCCTGTCTGTTGTCTCCCCACCTCTGAAACATGTACCCTTTCCCAACTTAACAGGAGGGGTAGCTAGTGGAAATAAATAAATAGTTTTATTTTATGGTATATTTTATTTTAAATGACAGAGGAGATGGCTTGTGAGTCCTGTTGTATAGACTGTGATTTTTAATATCATAGTCAAGATAGGACTTATTGATGTGACATTTGAACAAAAAATGAGGAAAGGAAGGGATTTAGTAATTTGAAAGCCTAGAAGACTGCCAGAACAACCGGTGCAGAGATCCTGAGGGGCGCTTGCTGTGGGCGTTGCAGGATGGCGAGGAGGCCGTGTGAACCCACTCTCAGCATTGTTTCATGTGGCCTCCTTGCTGTTCTGGCAGTGCTGTGTGATGTCTACTAAATACTGTAAATCTGACAGTGCGAACCTTACTGTATTGTTTGCTTAAGCAGTAATTTCAGAAAAAAATACCACAGGCTGAGCTACTTGAACAACAGACTTTTTTTTCCTGTTCTGGAAGCTAGAAGTCGATGATCAAGGTGGTGGCAAATGCCACTTCTAGTGAAGACTGTCTTCCTGGCTTGTAGATGGATATTCCCTCACTGTGTCTGCACATGTCCTCTAGAGCAGAGCAATGTCTTTGACATCATGAATTAGTTTAGTTGAAGACCATTCTCCCAAGGGATGATGGCGGGGAGGTACTTGTTCTGGAATAGATTGCTGAAGGGATAGCTTTGAAATGGCAGTAACAGCTGGAGGGGAGCAGGGCGCAAAGCTCCACCTTCTGTCATTCAGCAATGGCATTAGAACCTACGAGGAGTGTGCTCCTAGGAGACGGAGCTGCACTTGCTGCTCTCCTCCTACTGGCCACTAATCTGGTCCAGTCCCTGTCCTTCCATGACCATAATCTTTCATGTATACCTACAAAATGACCATTCCATGGCTTTTTATTCCTTAAGATTTAAATTTTCATCTAATTTTTTCCTTAACTTCTTCTAGTGTGTCTCTTAGTGCTATAAAAAGACATTCTCTTTTTTGATATATTTATTTTATGTTTTATCCTGAAAGATAGTTTTGCTCAATATAGAATTTATGATTGGCAAATTTTGTTTTTGAATTTTTTGCTTTATTATCTAAAAGTATCATGATTTTATATTTGACTCCATTTTTTATGAATCAACATCATTTCTGTCATTCTTCCTATTGATATAATGTAACATTTTTCTGGCTGTTTTCAAGGTTTTCTGTTAAGCATTACTTTTTATTATGGTTTGGTATTCTTAGGATTCATGCTTCTTGATTTTTCTTTTTCCTATTTTTTTTTTTCAGACAGGATATTACTGTCAAGCTGTTCAGGCTGGTTCTGAACTGGCTGTGTAGCTCAGGCTGGCTTTAAACTCAAAGAAATCCTCCTGCCTCTACTTTCAGAGTTTTGGGATATGCACCACCATGCCCAGTCTATGTGGTACAGGGGAATTAACTCAGGGACTTGCGCTTGTTGGACAAGTGCTCTAACTGTTGTGCTGTTCCTTCAGCCCATCCGCTTGAATTTGTAAACTGATGTCTTTCCCCAAATTTGGAAGATTGGAGCATTTAAATACTCTTTCCATCCCATTTGTTCTCTTGCTACTGTGATTCTAGTTTTACATATTGGGAAATTTTGGCTTTGTCTCCTAGGCCTTTGAGAGAGTCAGGATGTTTTCATCTTCCTAGAGCACTTACTCTTCATATTCTTTCTCTCTCTCTTTACTCTTATTCTGCTATTGTTTTTAAATTCATGATTCTTTCGGTCATTGTCACCAATGAACCTGTCTACTGTATATTTATATCAGATACTTATCAACACAAGAATTTTCACTTTTGGTACTTCATTTATTTCATGTTATCTGTATATTAAATACAAAATTGTTTCTTTTTCTGTCCTTGAGAGTTATTAAACTACCTGTGTTACCAACAGAAAGTATAGCATTTTTCCCAGAGGTGCTCCATCCCCTTCCTTCCCTTAAAAACAGGATGTGGGCCTCGAGGATACCAGGCACATAGATACAGAGATGCGAGCTGGAGAAGAGAAAACAGGATTTTGTTTTCTTTTGGTTTTTTGTTTTCTTCAGATTAAGGACTCCACAGCCTTCAAGAGCAGGGTATGAACCCTACAGAAGGGAGGGACAACAATGGAATCCCAGGTGCAAAGCTATGCAGAAGTCAACATTCGTAGAATTTACAAGCCAACGATACACCTTACTAGCCATTACTAGCTATTTTGTAAACTTTGATTTGTAATTGTCTCCCTTCCCAATGTCTAGCCTTCTATAAATGTCTCTGGTACACCTAGGCAACTTGAAGAGATTATCAATTTTTGGAGAATTAGTCTCACTAGCTGGCTTTAAGTAAGTGTTTTTCCTTTTTACCAGTATGAGTGTGACCTCCTTTGATTTGGGGCAAATGACAAGATCTTACAAATGGTCATTTAGTGGACAGTGACAACTGCTTTAACAACGCACATTTTCTAATTCTTACGTCTCTTTCATTTCATATTTGATGTCAGTTAAATTCTCTTAATTGCAGATGACATTTTTCTGTTTCTCTGTGTGTCTAATAATTTGAGGTCATATTGTGGACCTTGTGATTGATATATTATAGAGACTCTGGCATGTTATGATTCCTTTGAACAGTATTGATTTTCCTGTTCTGGCCTGTGGTTATTTGGCTGAACCTCAAGTTTTATCTCTCCTGAGGAGCAGCTGCGGCATTCTTCTCTGTGGCATTCCTTTAGCCTTTAGCTGCACTACTCATAATACAATTCAGAGGTCATCCAAAGACCAGAGTAGCCTTTTGTTTTTGAGGTGGGGTCTTACTGTATAGTCTAGGCTGATTCTGAGTTCACTACGTAGTCCAAGTTGGCCTTGAGCTCCTGGCAGTCCTCCTACCTCAGCTGCCCTAGTGCTGGGATTAGAGACATGTGACACCACAGCCAGGGCCTTGAGCCTGAGAGGCTAGCACTTAACCTCTGAGCTGTTCCTTCAGTCCCAGAGTAGCTTAAGTACATGATGTTGGGCTCCTTTTCTATAGCTGGCTTTTCTGAAGTTCCTTCCCCAAGGCTAACTTAACTTTCTATCTATGATGTTTTCTTGAATTCTCACCTCTCTTTCTTAACAGGGTGGAGGGCATATTTCTATGTGAGGATTAGAGTACCAGTCGTTGATAGTGTCTACCCTCAGGCAAAAATATATAAAATCAGTACACACATGCAGTGCTTTTTTCCCTTCCAGTGTGAGGCCATCTTTCATTTCTACCTGATTTAGGTCACCTGTGTCTTCTGAGAATTACTTGTTATATTTTGACCAGCATTTGTAATTGCTATCTGTGAAAAGAATGGTATGGTTTGAACTATTCAGTTCATGAATTATTTTTTAAGTAATTCTACTCCTCTGAATCCTTTCTTTGACTTACCATTAGTAGAATCCAAGGCTAGCTCTGTCCACCCACTTCCTGCCTCTTTGATCTCTTTGTATGCAATATTCCCCCTTACTTGCTTCTGGCTAGTTTCACTGGACTCCCTTCAATTCCTAGAACATGTGATGTGTTTTCCTTCTACAGAATCTTCACATCCATTATTTTCTTTCCTTGGAAATGGTCGGCTCATATTCATTTTATTTCTTAGCTTAGATTTCATCTTTAGATTTAGTGAACTCTTTCCTGATCCTTCTTTCTAAAATCAGTGTCCTTACCAAGCAACTTGTTCCTTTCCTTCAGAGCACTGATCACTATTTCTCATTATACTTATTATAATTTATAATTACAATTTTTGTCTGTCTGTTTTTAGAAGATATAATTTTCATGGAAGCAAGTTTAAGTTCTTTTGTGTGTGTGTGTGTGTGTGTGTGTGTGTGTGACTGAGAACATGGTACTCATTTACAAGTTTTTGGACAGAACAGGTAGTTGGTTAACACTTATTAAATCTACAGCCTTACCAGTCTAGATTACATTTGAACACTGGCACATCCGTTTTCCTTCTGGAGGCAGAGCTTTGTTTTTTGTTTGTTTATATTCTTGGTGTTTAGAGTGCTACCTAATACAAGGTAATCATGTATCACATTTAAGTTTCATGTTAGTTAGTTGTTAATGAAAGAACTAATTATGAAACTGAAAACACACAAAGATAATTGATATGTCAAGTAGTTGTTAATAAATGAACTCATTAACGAACTAAAACCTTTCAACTTTGATGGTGAGTGATACTGAGTGTATTATACTTTAAATGACAATGTATCTGTTTATAAATGAAGTTGTTCTGCTTAAAGTCAATATTTAAGTTATAAAAAGAAAAAAACTAGTTTGTAGTGTCTTTTAGGAGTGTATCTTATTCTCTGTAGATCATTGTTGGAATTGCAGTCTTTTCCAAAAACATGGAAGAAATTGTCATGTTGCCTTTTTTTCATTTTTTTAGATTTTCATGAAAGTATCAAGCTTAGATTTGGAAGAAAAAAGAAACAAGCAATATTATGGGTGAATGTAAATAGAAACAAAGGAGTTGTGAAAAAATGATCAACTTTTCTCTGAGTCTGGTGATATCTTTGCAAGCAAGAGAAAGTAAAAGACTAGTATATGAAGCTGATTTTAATCAGAAAGAAAACATATCATGAAATAAGACAGCTTTGTTTATAAAATTTAATAAAATAAAATTTAAATTTTTATAAAATTCATAAAATAAATTTAATATTTAAAATTTAATGTTATTAAAATCTAATGCTATAAAATTAAATATTAAAATGATATTTTAATAATCTTTAATATTATCCATAAAATTAATATTATTAAAATAAATTTAATACTTGTATTTGTTGTATTTTCTTTGACTGTGAACTCAGCAGTGCTGCTTTGTTCTTACACAAATGTGGCTGTTTGTCATAGTAACTTGTAAAGTTTTTGAAAGAGAAAATAATAGCCCACCTGAGATCCCACACTCAGCATGCCTGAACTCATTTGTCAGGTTTATTGTCAGAGAAACAGGGAGAACCTGTAAACCAACCAGGTGCCTTTTGCATCTCACCTTACGAGAGGGCCCAGTTCCTTGCTCCTTTCTTTTACAGACAAGTATATCTCTAGCAGATGTAAACTATTAGTCTTGCTGCCGTGATAAACTGACACGACCTTGTTGTCTGCTGTTGGGAAATGGGAGGAAGGAGCAGGGCCTTTCACTGTGGAGAGTGTAGCTGTGCGAAGAGATGGCTGTGACTCAGCTCTTGCCGTGGGAGGAATGTGAGAGGCCCCGTGTTCTGTGTTCTGTGATTTAAGAGTAACCAGAATCTGGACTTGAAGGAAAATTTCTCAATGAAAAAAATGGTTCTTATTTTATTTTATTTTCCTTTATCTTATTTTATGTTTTAATGTTGTATAGCTCAGACCAGATACATCTATAGGACAGACGCCATCTTGCACTACCCAGTCACGATACTGCAATGCAGTAATTTCCGTTTCCCGCTTTTCCAAATGCAGATGTCCTTTTCACAAGGAAGGGCCTAAAACTTCAAGCTATTTACTAATGGTGATTTTTTTCCCCATCTTAGTCTAGACCTGAAAACCTGCCTGAAGATGACCTGGCTCCGCCTCAAGCTTCCTTCTCTTCCCAATA
The DNA here is from genome assembly GCA_004027205.1 of Ctenodactylus gundi. Classification (NCBI taxonomy): domain Eukaryota; kingdom Metazoa; phylum Chordata; class Mammalia; order Rodentia; family Ctenodactylidae; genus Ctenodactylus; species Ctenodactylus gundi. Next base: position 689,742 of record PVKB01000284.1, read on the forward strand.
GAGTTTAACTTTTCATTCCCACGTCGCAGCCGCCTTCTCCCAAGGCTACATCGGGAAGGACTGTGGAAAAAAGCAAATAATGAAAGTTGGACTAGTTCTGTCCCTATTTCTGAGGCAGACTCCTGGCAAAGACAATCAATGTGAATCTGGTTATTGCATTGGGAAACAATCATTAATGTGGCACCATGTTCTTCTGTACTGTGCTAAATGCATTAGAGATAAGCACATTCTAAGGTCAACTCCAAGAACAGCACTCTAAAGCCTTAAAATGAAAATAGTGGTGTGGCAAACTGGCTTGTTCCTTGTGCTTCAGGAAGGCTTCTCTCACCAGGTGCAGTGCAAGGCAGATGGGCAGCTGATCACTTGGCATCTTGATCTCCCAACTGGCTTTACTTGTGTGGCCATGCTCCTTCTTCATGATAGGCACATGAATGAAATACACGCCTGCACCAGGCACTCACCACAACCTTCCCTGCAAAGCACATTTTCATTGTCTCTATTTTGCAGTTGAGGGAATTGAAACTCCAAGAGTTTAAGTCACATCTTCAAGTTTACATAGACGGAACTTACAGAATACAAAAGTTGAAGCCCTGTCTTTATTGACAAAGCCCATGTGGGGTTTTTTTTAAACATATTTTTGCATGTGTGCTTTCTTATTATTCAGGTAAAGCACAGCTTACAGACCAGGAAAGAGTTTTCGTTATCAGTAGGTCTGTTGGAGTAAAGAGGCTTAGTATTGGCTGCTTGGAATGATCTCAGTAGGCCCTGGAGGTAAAGGGGCTGTTGATGGTGATGAGCACCTGGCCCTGGGGTGGTTACAGAAAAGTGGCCCTGTGTGTGAGACCCAGCTAAGGAAGGAGGTGGTGAGAGGTAGGCTCTGGACTGCCCTGCATGTGAAATAGGGCGTGTTCCCAGGTGGGTATTGTCCATCCTAGGGAGCTGGCTAGTCTTGGTTAGGATTTGGGGAGAAAGTCTCTTCAGCGTCAACAAGGCCCTAGATGTCAAGGCGTCCAGAATGCAAAAAATGAAAAGGCAAGATTCATGTTTCTGTATTACCCTTTTATAGATCCAATGCTCAAAACCATCCCAGTATTCTTAGATTCTTAGCTGGTCAGTGTCTAAGCTTATTTTATTTTCTTCACAGTATGTTTATTTATTCATTCAAGATGCTGTGTGTTGTTACAGGCACTGGGGAGTAGAAATAATGAGTCTCTTGCCTAAGAGACCTCAGAATGCAGTGTAAGAGGCAGAACCACAAGTTAATGAATGTGGGGGGACTTGATAAAAGGGGCACTAAAGCAAGGACAGACAAGGTTTGCATGCTGGACTTCTGCTGTCAGCCTCTGGTCTTCTCCTGAATTTTCCACTTAGTCCAATATAAGCGTAAACATTTATCTGCATTTCAAGACCCCACTGTCTGTCCCCCCCCCCCATAATTCACTCTGTATTTCTGCCACTTCATATATCCTTTGATTGAATATACACTGGTGATCCTGTGGCCAGTGTGTGCCAAGCAGGGTGCTGAGTACCATGGAGCAGAAGTATGGGAGCTGTTTGAGTGTGTGTTATGCCCACTTTGAGTCCAGAAACACCTACTGAGCAGCGGCGACATGCCAGACATGGGGCTAGCCCAGTCCCCTTACTCCTCACAACCATGTGTATCTTTCCATTTTTATGTTTCTATGATAATGGCCAAATTTTTGACCATGTACTTTGTGCTGCTGTTTTATATGGTTTTTTCACTTTTCCTTGTGTCTCCAGAGCCCAGGCACAATAACTGGTATAATAGCCTTTTGGTAAATACTGAATGACTACATTCACACATGCATTGTAGTTTACCTCCTTGAAGTTCATTTCAGTGTCCTTTCTCTGAACTTCTAAAGTATATCCCATAAAAATTAGCATCAAAAGTAATGCCTTTAAATATCCATTAATGAACCCAGCGGGTTCATCCTGATGCTGTTGCTAGATTGCAAATTCTTTAAGGCTCCAGAGTATGCCTCATCACAGTAACCCCAAATTGAACCTATACGAAATACATATTCAAGACTTGTGTAGGTTTTTTTTCCATTGTAATGACCAGTAGTTTTGGTATTATTTTGAAACATTTTCACAAAACTATACCAATAGAATTTATAATTTTTATACTTGGGAGTTTAGAAGACAATATGGCATGATAGTTAAGAACAAGAGCTTTAGATACAGGAAGGTCCAAAGCTTTGAGGCCTAGATCTGTCACTTATATCCTTGTAATGTTAAGCAAATTACTTCTATCTGTTTTAGTCCCAGTTTTCTCATCTCCATAAAGAGCAATAGTATCTTCTTCAGAAGAATCATATAATAAATAAAATAATGTGTACATAATACTCAGCTTAGTGTTGACATGGGGCAAATGAACCAATAGACATTATATAATATTATTCACACAACTGTTGACATTATAGTAGACACACTTTACTTCCTTCCAATGCTGTTTTAAAAGAAAGCTTATGGTTACAAGAGGTTAATGAGTTTCAAAGCAGTTTAATGATTTGTTCAAAGTCACCCAGCTATAAGAATCAGAGCCAGCCCAGGCTTGACTTTAGTGACTCCAGAACTGTGTTCTTGCTCTTTATATAGTATTGGCCTCATGGAGACAGACTTTCTGAGCATGTTTCCTGAGAGCCAATATAACCTGTCTTTGCAAAATTTGAATGAAAATAAATCCCTCAGAATGGTTGTTTTATGGTCTTAGAGACTCAAAGAAACATTCAGAAGTACACAGATTAAGTTCAGGGACTACAGTGCTGTGTTGGCTGTATCTTAGCAAGCACAGCAAAACACTGATGTTCCCAATTCAGAGAACATACTGTTTTGTTTAGAACTACCAAACGGGTTAGGGATTAAATCCTGGACTTGGAATTCCAGATTCTTGCCGAGTTCTGACATTTCTGTCCTGGGAGAGCTGGTCTAGTTTTCCTCGTGGTAACTTTTCATCAAAATTCTCTTCACAGCTTTGAAGCACCCCAGTGTTTTTGTTTTCTTTTGTTTTATTTTTTTTTTTTGACTGAGACTCTTTCTTGATATTCTCTTTTCTTCCCTCAAAATTTCTCCTTTAGTTAGACACAGTCGATAAATGAATCAAGGTGTGACATTCCCCAGGGATGACGGCCTGGATTAGAAGAAAGATGTGATCTAGAGAGAGTGCTCCTAACAGACAAACCCCTACCTACCGCTCTTCAACACGAGCTCTCCTTTACTCTTTACTTCTCATCGCTGGACCTGATGCTACTTGCTTTTTACCAGTCCAGGGCTGGGAGTTTCACTTTCTGCAACTCTTCTCTCTACACATCTGTGTTTTATAAATCTAAGAGGCTGGTCAAGCAAAGCTAGATTTCTGAAAGTGCTGAGATTGCAGAATTAGCATTTTAAATATGTTCTTAGATTTCCTTTGAACAAAGATTTGAAAGAAACAGATATTTCATGTATCTTTGCCTGGTTTAAACGTATCAATTTATTAGACAAGCTATAAAACTGACCTAACTCTCTTGTCTTTTAGATAGATCACATGGTGGAGGGCCATCCTGCCTTCCCTGAACTGCGGGCCAAGGCCACGGCCAGGTAACTGCTCTCTATTACCCCTGACTTTCCTGTGTGGCTACATGGACTGCATTTGCTTTGCATGGCATTCTGATTCTATACACAACTAAAATGCCTGACAGTGTTTGGTTATAAGATAATCGACCAGCTAGTCTAGAGCACACATACGTTAATTTTTAGAATGGTCTGAGAGTACTTAGAGAACCAAGAATGTGCCTGGGAGCTGTGGACGAAAAGCGCTGATGTAAGTGAAGGTGCCTGGACTTTAGAATTGAGTCTTCTTGAGTTCACATGCCAGCTTTGTTCCTTACTAGGTGTGGTTGCTTTGCCCAATGTGCTGAGACTCTTTAAGCCTGTCGACCTACTTGCTTGTACTATTCCTTCCCCTGAGAGTTAACTTTGTCTATAGCAGCACATACTGAGGAAAGCTGAGTTTAGAAAAGTATTTACATGCTACCCCCATAATTTTGCTTATGGAAGAGATGGAGGAATAGCAAGAACACAGGATTGAAAATTAGTAATCTTGTTTTTTCTACCAATTCTGCCAAGAAAGTCTGTCGTAGTGACTTCATTTCTGAACTCATAAAATCATAACAATATGGTATTATTATAATGGTATGTGAGATATCAGTATGCGAAAATGCCAATGCTCAGTATAAACCAAGGGGATAAGTAGATTTTTGCAATACGACACAATTTTTGAAACTTCTATAAATGAGCTCCATTTGAGAAGATTTTATTGAAAAGAAGAACGTAAAAATTCACATGCAAACTCAGAGAAACAGCAACATAGAGTAATCTAGAAGTCGCAATTTGTATAATGTAGTCCTGGAGTCAGAAATGGGTTTAAATCTTAACTCTTCACAGCACAGCTTACAGATGCACCCAGGTAATTCCTTAAATTCTTCCTTTATGCAGAGTTAAGGTTCTCTAAAGCATTACCTGCACTCTTGATTTCTTTTTCCTCAATTTCTACTCTTTTCCCACTCCTATTTGAATTCTGTTACTGTTATTCTCTTGAAATATTAGCTGTTTAAGGATTTTTTCAGGTTTTGAAATATGAGATGTTTAAGTTTTTTTCAGTTTCTTATCTCGACACCTCGCCAATATGGAGTACCAATGATCACTTTGTTCTCCCTTTAGTACTCCCCTTTGGCTTTCCATAATGTTGCCCTTTCCCAGTTTTATTCCTGTATCTCTAACTGCTCCTCTTTTTCCAGCACATGGTATTAGCTTTGACCATCAACATCAAAGTTTATCCCAGTTAGATTCCTGGACCTCTTTTCTGTCTTTGTCATCTCTTCTCGGGTGATCCCAACTCTGCTCTTAACTTCATTTCTTTCTATATTTTCATGACTATTAAATTTTATCTCCAGATCAGATTTGCATTCAATATTAGTGCTCTTTCACCACCTCCTGTTGTCTTGCAGAAGTAAATGTATCTTCAGTATAACAGATCTATGAATACAATATTTCAAGACTATCAGGCCCATTATGTCTCAGGACTTAGAATGAAATAAACATAGCTGTTGTTAAATGAAGTTGGCTATTTGAAAGAGAAGACAAATCCTTTGGAGTCAGTAGAGTGGCTCTTTGCTATGACTTGGGGCTTCCTGAAAACATCAGTATAGCTCATTTTTTTATCTCAGAGATTAGTATCAACAAATCCTATTTGAAACTGGAAACAAATTGTTGGTAAACAGATCGAGTATTTTATCCTCTTGACTCACCATAATCCTTTTAGGCCCCATCTCTGAATAGAAATGTCTTTTGACCTAATAAAATAAGTAAACAATAGCTTGATGTGCCTAAATATGTAACTGGCAATCAGTACTTTTTTTACATAGGCTACATATCGAGATAGTTCACTCTTTAACCAGAGATTGATTTACACTGACTTGATTCTTGAGGTGAAAGTTAGCCAGGGGTCACATTCTGCAGGTATTGGTAGGTAACTGAAAGAACACTGGATCTGAATCAAGGTTTTAATTTGTTTTCTTTGGGTTTTATTTTTTTTGGTGCTGGGAACTCAACCCAGGCTTAAGTGCATGCTAGGCAGATACTAAACCATCTACAATCCCTATCCTCCAGATTTTTATTTTTGAGGTGAGGAGCAAACTAATTATATTTATCTTTTGAAATCATTACTTTGGCTGCTCTGCGAACTGAAACTTTTCTCCAGCTTAACTGCCACCGTTCTAATTAAGTCACTGGCTATCCTGCAGTCCCGGATGGAAGTCGTACTTTGCAGCTGAGCAGCCATCAGGCCCTCCAGCTCTTGCACATGCAGGCCACCATTATCTCTATCCTCGGATTTGTAAGCCTTCTGAATAGATCCTTTTTGTTGTAATTTCTGCCTTTTGAAAGGACCCAAGCTAATACAAAGTATAAAGCAGATTAGTGTGGTTATAGCATGGAATGTGCAGGGGAAAGAAAGGGGGAAATGAAGGATATGCACATATAGAGCAAAAGGAAGGGAGCGCTGACTAGCAAAGAGCTCTGGAGCAGAAAGGTACTTAGTGATTTGTCCTGAGGACAAGGAGGAGGAGCTGCTGCAGGGTTTCAGGTAGAGCCAGGAGCCAGATCAGAGCTAAACTATATAATACTTCCTCAAGAAGTATGAAACCTATTTGGAGGTGGAAAGATTTCAAACAATGAGATAAATTTGGAAGCTGTTATTGTTTGTATCAAAAATGCCTCCTGAACATCTTATGTGTTTGAAAGGTGGTTAGATCTTGGGGTGCCACTGATCAACTGATCGATTCATAGCTGACCTGCTGTTAGGAATTGGGGTCTGGTTAGAGGCAGGACACTGGGACATGATCTGAAAGGGTGTATTCTTGTCCCCAGGTCTGCCCTGTCTCTCTCCTTTCTGACTACCCTGTGGTGAGCAGCTTTCTCCTGCCATGCCGTTTCTGCCTGGAGCTAGCCAGTGCACGATTAAACATTCTGAAACCATGAGGCAAAAAAAACCTCTCTTCCTTGAAGTTGTGTCGGATATTTTATCCTAGAGGTGGCAAACCTAATGCAGGAGTCAGAGCTCTAATCTTGGTATTTAAAGGTGACTTAATTAGAACAGTGGCAGTTAAGCTGGAGAAAAGTTTCAGTTTTAGGAATATTTAGAAGAAGAAATCAAGGCCTGATAAAAGATTAAAGTAGGGAGCTGAGGAGAAAGGTGAGTCAGAAGTGATACTTGCCCTGACTCTGCCCTCCACCCCTGCAGTGGTTGCTTAAGCAACTGCTTAAATGATACTGGTTTTGATTAAATTAGGGAAGAAAGAAGGAGGAACAGCTGTATCAGAAAAGATGTGTGTCATGTTAAATGTTTTAGTGGAGTTACCACTAAATGTCCATGATGTGGCCTCTAGTGGATGGTTGGATACATCTACTGGAATTAATGACAAAGGACCGTGTGGGAAATAAGGACATGTATTTAGAAGTCCTCTAGATGGTAACTGAGTCACGGAAGACAGAAAGATCATCCAAATGAACATAAAGAGTGAGTGAGAAGGGCCAAAGACAAGGCTCTGAGGGAACTTCACTATTTAAAGGATAAACAGAGAGATCCGTTGGTGAATATGTAGAAGAATCAAGAATAGAGTGATCCAAAACCAAATGGAATAAAACAGATGAGACAGAGTAGTCAAGGTTGTAAAATGAGGAAAGTGATCTATCGCAGTGGCGTGTGTTTCAATAGAATGGGGCCAGAAGAATGCATATGTATTGTGTTGGGTTACAAAGTAAGAAAGTGGAAACCGAGTGTGTGGAAGCTTCTTTGCCAAGACTTTCTCTTGCTCCCAGAAAGTGTACAGATGTCATTTGTCATATGATATATTCTAAATTTTTGTTTAAAAGTATGGTCACTATGCTTCTGGGAAGTCTGTGAATCCAAAGAGAGAAATGATTATGGATAGAAGCAGAGAGGGATTTCTGAGATGCTGTCTGCACTTAAAATTATAAACAATAAAGTCTGGAAAAATCCTCCTTGATGCTTGGATTTTTTTTAAAGCTAAATGTGAATTTTCTTTGATGTCAAAGGAGAGAAATTTTTTGTCAGTTACCTATCAGAGTGCTCTGGACTCTGTAATTAATCTTCCCAGTAGCTTACAATGTAGAGAGTATTAACTCAATTGAAAATTAGTGAGCTAGATTCAGAGAGATTTTTTTGTACCTGCTTACCAACCTAGCTGGTACATGGCGAAGTCACTTAGTAGTTTGTTAATTTTATTTTTGATTATTGTATGTGTGCAATAAATATTAATTGCTTTCACTTTTGAAAGATAAATATATGTATGTGTCATATATTGATCATATTTCATCTCTTTACCTCCGTCCCTCCTCTTCCCTCCCTTCTTCCCCCATTCACCCTTACCATCTCCAGAATGTCTTCATAGTGCCCACCGGGGACTTGGACAACAAGAACTTTTCTTTCTGAAACAAGATATAGGATCCCAGATTTCATAAGAGGGAGACATTGCTGTTCGATTGACATCACAGTTACTGTGTGATTCTCTAGTTGGGAGAGGCCAGACTGTCCTTTAAAAAAGAATTGATAAAACCTACAATATGAAACAAAGTTAGAACCAAAAAGCTATCGTGCAAGGTTGAAATTATGTGAGTAATAATGTGCATTATTACTTTAATGTCTTCCAAGAGCATTTATTTTGAATGATATACTCAGATAGCACACATGGTAAGTTATAATTGAAAAAACATGCAGGGAATAGCTAGATTTAAAGAATAAACACACAGCTGTGAGGAGGTTAAGAGTCAAAAGGGTAAGCACATGCCCATCCCCGAAGGAGCTCATTAGTGTATGAGTGACCATATATGTAGAGGGCAAATGAATCTCTCTGTTTGCAAGGGCCTACAGTAAATGAGACAATGACAGATCAATAGTAATTAGGCATATGGGTTATTATTGACCCAGATGTCTGAAACCAAATGCTCTGCTCTGAGATTTCTTGAGAGTTGGAATGAAAAGATTTATAGACATTTGCTTCTTTAAAAAAAAATCTTTCCTCTAAGAGCAGTGATGTTATTCTGAAGTGGAAAGTGGCTAGATTTAGCATACAGACTCTTGGCTTTGGCTAAAAAGATATCCTCAAGACTTGTGCTGTGAATATGGTTCCTTTTGAACCAGGAGCAGAGAGAACTGGAAGATAGGAAACCAGACTATGAGCCTCTTCTACCCGTACATTGATCTGGCCCACTTACCCTGGGAGGCTCAGGGGATCTTTTCATAAATCATAATAGAATATTCTACTTTAGTAGGATTTGAGTGTGGGGCTTTTACAAATAATTTCTGACTTGAGATGCAAAAAACACACAGCTTCAGAATGACATGGAAGATTTCATGTGGACCTAGCCCTTCCGTTAGTGATGCCTCCTTTCTTGGGCTATGGTGGGTGGCCTGGTGCAAACTCAGGAAAGAGGAGCTGCTGCCCTGCAGTGATTGAGCCTTTTTCCAGTAGTATCTTCTTACCTTATTCTTCATGATACGATCAGAGACAGAGATTTTACATATGGGCATGAGATATTGGAGCGAGAAGTAAAGCAATTGCCCATAGATAGGCTGCTTTGTCCTACATAGAGCCTGCCTCTCTCTCTTCTCAATCTCTCTCTCTCTCTCTTTCTCTCTCTCTGTCATGCACACACACACACACACACATTTATACACAATAGAAATTTCATTTTTCTTAATTTTCTATATCATATTTCATATGAAACTAGTATTTAATTTTAAAAATTTCCACTACTGTACAAGTCCTTTCTTGAAGCATATATCACTTTAATCCCCAAACCAGATAAAGAGCCAACAAAGAAAGAAAACCCTAGGGCAGTTTCCTTAGTGAATGTAGATGTAAAAACCTTAGAAGATACCTGCAAACAGAATACAACAAATTATTCAAAAGATCTTACATCATGAAGCTGGCTCAATCCCGGGGATGCAAGCCTAGTTCAATATATATAAATCAATTAATGTAATACGCCACAATAAAAAAGCAAGGACAAATATGATGTGATCGTCTCAACATATGCAGAAAAAGCCTTTAACAAAATACAGTATCCCTTCCTGATCAAAACCCTGATGAAAATAGTATAGCTTCTATACAAAGGATCCTACCTCAAGCAGACAAAAGCAGTTTGTGATAATTCTGCACCCTGTGTGATCCTAAATGGGGAAAAACTGAAAACATTTCCCGTAAATCAGGAGTTAGGCAAGGGTGTCCTACCACATCTATTCAACATAGTGCTCAAAACCTTACCCAGAGCAATCAGGTGAGAAAATGGAATAAGGGGAATATACCTAAGAAAGAAAGAAGTCTAACTATCCTTATTTGCAGATGACATGATCCTTTACTAGAGGAACCAGAAATTCTGTCAAAGATTTTTAAAACAATGAAAACACAGAGGAAAACAATCAGAGAACAGTCAGGAAATCAGAAAAACAATCCCATTCACTGTCACCTCAAAAAAATTAATACCCAGGAATCAGTCTAATGAAGCAAATTAAAGACCTCTATACTACTCTGAAAATTAATCTAAGAGAATTTTAGAAACTGGAAAGACATCTTCTGTTCCTGAATGGGTAGATCCAACATTGTCAGAATGGCCATACTATAGAAACTCATACAGAGATTCAGTGCAATCCTAATCAAAATACCAATAGCATTTCTCACAAAACAAGAAAAAAATCCAAAAATTTATACGGAAGCACAAGAGACCCAGATTAGCCAAAGCAGTCCTAACTAGCAGAACAAAAGTAGGAGGCATCATAATACCACATATCAAATTATATTACAAGTTATATTTATTACATTGATTTAAAAAACACATGATACTGGCACAAAAACAGACAAGTGGGTCAAAAGAACAGAATTGAAGATGCAGAGACATTCCCAAGTAATTCTGATATAAAGATAGCCTCTTTAACAAATTGTGCTTGGGGGATGGAGGAATGACTTTGCGGTTAAAGCTCTTGTCTAGCAAGCGCCAAGTCAAGTGCTAAGTAACAGAGTTCAATTCCCTAGCACCACGTAAGCCCGGCGTGGTGGTGCATGCCTGTAATCCTAGCCCTTGGGAGACTGAGGCAGGAGCATTGCTGTGAGTCCAAGGCCAGCCTGGGCTCCATAGTGAGTTCAGGACTAGCCTGGGCTACAGAGCAAGATCCTGTCTCAAAAAACAATAATACTAAGACAAATTGTGCTTGTAAAACTGCCTAGCCACATGCAGAGAAATGAAACTAGACCCACATCTTTTACCATGTTTCAAAATCAAATCAAACTAGATCAAAGACCTCGCCATAAAAATGGAAACACTGAACTTTTTAAGAAAAAAAATTAAGCAAAACCCTTCAAGACATGGGCACAGGGCTTTGTCAAGAAAATACTCAAAGCACATAAGAAAACACCAAGAATCAACAAATGGGATTATATCCATTTAAAAAGCATCTGCACACCAAAGAAACAATCAACAGAGTGAAGAAAAAACTGACAGAAGGAGAAAAAAATTTTTTCCTGCTACTCCTTTGAGAGTTATTATCAAAAATATATAAATAATTTAAAACAGGCCCTCCAAAATAAAAGACCCAATCAAAATATAGGAATCTGAAAGAAACAGACAGTTCTCATAAGAAAAAGTGTGAGTGGGAAATAAATTCATGAAAAAGTGTTCAGTGTCTTTAGCCATCAGAGATGCACATCAAAACAGTGCAGAGGTTCCACCTAACTCCAGTAAGAATGGCTGCTATTAAGAACTCAAAAAAATAAATAAATAAATTCTGGTGAGGTTTTAGCGAAAAAGGAAACCCCCTCACTGCTGGTAGGACCAGAAGCTGACACAAGCACTATAGAAAGAAGTATAGAAATTCCTCAAAAAACTGAAAATAGACATCATTCTTGACCCAAGTATATCTCCTCTGAGTATCTTCCCAACAGAGTAAAAGTTGTCATACAAGAGTGATGCATTCATACCCATATTTATACAGGCACAATTTATAATAGCCAAATCTTAGAAGAAGCCAATATGCCCAATAACAGGTGAATGAATAAAGATGTGCTATATGAACACAATGGAATACCAATCTGCGTAGGGAAAGACAAATTTGAATCATTTGGGGGAAAATGGATTCACCTTGAGATGATTATTCTAAGTGACATGAATAAGACACAGAAAGTTAAGTATCGCATAGTTTCTCTAATATGAGAAAACAAAAACAAACGGAAAAGAAGTAAAAGAGAGACAGAAGAAAGTAAGAAGATAGACTGTTTAGAGAGAAAGGGAGTATGGATGTAGGAAAGGGATGTGATATGTAAATTAAAGCTTTTAATTTTTAAAAAAGTTCCACTGATAAATAGGGGAAAGTTTGGAGACAAAACTAGAACTAAAATAGAAATCACCAACCCCTACTTCTAGAACATTTTAAAGACCCATATAATAAATATTGTCTGACATTTCTTACATATTAATCTCCCTGGGATATCGATTCCATACTTTTATTCTGTCCTTATTCAAGCCATAATTTTAACCTTTATAGCTGTCGTCCCAAGTACATAAGTGAGAAAGGTAGAAGTGCCAACCTCTGATATACCCAATTTCTTTTGAGATCATTGATTGAGAGCTTTGGAAAGCAGCACCTTTAGTGTTAGGTGAGGCCATCCAACTTGCTATTTTGAGCCAGGCAATAAGATTTAACCCAGCCAAGTATTTATTGCAATGCCCATTATAAAATGGGGAAGTTGTATTCAGAGAAGGTAAGGCATGTTCCCCAGCTAGAACAAGTGGGATTAAAGCCTTAATCTAGCACTGTGTTGACTCCTAAACCCATTCATTGTCTTCTCTCTCTCTCTCCCTTTCGCCTGAGTGCATGAAGAGGGAGTTAGTATAAATTCTTCATTCTAGACCTGAAGAAACTAAAATCTAAACAGGAGACAGTACTTACAAATATCATTTCACAGATCAATGTTGGAACCAAGTCCACAACTCCTGATCCTAACTACATTAATGACAGACACCCAGCCCCTTCCTTGACCAAGTTTCTCTATTGAATTCAGTCGCATTTGTCACCTCATTGTTATTATTACAATCAAGAAAGCTGATATTAGTAAATCTTTTATATGTGCACCATGCAACTACAGTTCCCAGAATTATTATGTACCTTATCATACATAATCTTTTTTTGATCTTCACAGTAACTGTTTGAGGGAAATTGGACACAGATTTTGATTTCTGTTTTTACAGATGAGAAGATATGGATAACTTTGTCATAGTTACACAGTTAGCAGGAGTAAGGCTTCTCATAGATCTGATCTTCTGATCTTCCGATCATAAACCTTTCTACTTTCCACTAAGACAAGCTACCCTTTCCTGGTGACAGTACAGTGGGCTGGCTTACTGTAGGAGTAGTTTCTTTGCTGACATTTTGGGGATACTACTTACTTTTCAGAGCCTGTTATGGAAGTACAAATGGCCTCTTTCTGTAAAACAACTGGCTGTTTCTTTTCTCAAAACAAAAATCCACTTCTCTTTCAGATGCCAGAGTGTATATGCGTATTTGAACAGTCACCTGGATCTGATTAAGAAGGCCCAGCCTGTGGGTTTCCTCACTGTTGATTTACATGTTTGGCCAGATTTCCATGGCAACCGGTCTCCCTTAGCAGATCTGACACTAAAGGGCATGGTAAGTAACAGCTGGTCCTTGCATGAAGGTGAAGGCAGGCCAAAGGGTTACAAAGTTTGGGAGAAGCAAAGTGAGGACAAAGATAAAAAGGAAAAATAAAACAAAACAGGTCACTCGCACATTGACCCCTGCAGACGCACTGCTGAGTGAGGACTGTTGCTGCTCCCTGGGTCAGTCTGCTCTAAGCTTCAGTTACTCCTGAGCCAACCTTGCGCACATTCAGAGTATTGCTTTGTATGTTCAGATAGTGCTGCTGTGTTGTCCCATGGAATGGCTGAAAGTTGTGCTGATGTAATTTTGTATTAATATTTACATTGGCTTATAAAATTGTGCTTTTCATCTGTTATCTCTTGACCAAGCTGATAAATCAGTAGTAAACGTTTCCACCCACTATCTTGCCTACCACAGCCAGAAATCATGTAGGCTCTGAGTCTGGGCTCCTCAGAATCTATACCAATATATTTAGGATTTCAAATTAACCCTGGTAAAAATAAATGCAATTAATAACTTATGGTGGAGGATCAAGTCAGCTCTCAGCAATCTTTAAGGTCATTTCTGGTGTGGAAATTCTAGGCTTCCTCAGAGGGTCCAAGACGAACTTGAAGGGCAAGCTTACAGCTACCTGACTGGACATACAGCAGCGTCTTGGAGGCCAGGTGCAAATGGGTCCCTGGAAGCAAAATGACCATCAAGAACTATGTTTCAGGATGGCTGAACAAATTAAAGCTAGAAAAGCAGAACCAAAAGCTTCAATCCCAAGGGGCCAGGTGAGAGGTCTTCAGAGTCCAATTTGGGAAGATCTCAAATTTAGAAACAGAGTATGAGGAATAGTGAGGTAGAGAGTCAGGACAAAGCCATGAGCAGTGCACAGGGAGCCACTGCACAGTGGGTCAGGCCTGCTGGCTTTACAACATGCAGGACTCAAAATGCCGTGGGTTTGTGGTAAACTTTATAGAGATATTTTAAATATTTTTGTGATGAACAGGAAGATCTCATCTGTATTTTCATTACCTACTTGCCATAATCAACTTTTTCTGATAAAAGGGGATCATGTTGAAAAGAAAAGAAAATCAGACATAGCAAAATTACATTTTCCTTGAATCCCTGTAGCATGCTTACAAGATAAACCATAGTTGATCTATCTTGCGTGGCCTGTGGAGACAGAGGAGGCATGTCTAGAGAGAGCACTGTGGTAGCAGACTTAGCTAGGAAACCTTATTTTTAGATAACCAACTCTGTGTAAAGACAAAGGGTTAAAAAACAGCACATTTTATATAGATACATAGAGGAATGTATTCTATTCTATTGTATGCTTTATTGTTTGTATCATGTCTTAATGATACAAATAATAAAGAAGTTAAAACGACTTGAACCAGTTCTTAAAATGACTTTAAAACAGAGCAGGGCTGTACTGTAAAGTGATCATGGAACTAGAGTGACACAGGCGTGGGGCATGTTCCTTGCTAACATCTGTCACATACAGCCTTAGTACCAACATGGCAGGTGTCATGTCTCCCACTGATTTTTGCATATTTCTTAAAACACAGCCTGACACCCAAACACCTAAAAATTAGTATCATAAGTATATTTTTCTAATGTTGACCCAGTGCAGACTATAATTCCAAAGGAGTCTATGAATTATTTGAAGGAATACCTACTTCATTAGAATAATCATGTTAGAAAGCTTTTGCATTGAGATATGTATTCATCTACATCTAAAAATTCTGCTATATTTACTTTATGAAGAAGATGTATTTCTTCACTCAGAATCTTCCTTAGATCCAGTTTTGAATAACATCAACATAATCCCCCTGAAATTCTTCCATAATCATGTTAGATTCCTCTGCAAGAATTTACAATGTTAAGACAAATTGTGTCCTAGAATTTAGAGTGTTATTGCATGCTATATCCTTGTTTCAATTCTACCTCAAGTACTCATCAGTAAATATTTGCTGGGTAACTACTGTGTGTCAAAAAGTACTGTGCTACAGTAATGTACAACAGTTTCTATTTGTAACTATTTTTATATGTAAAGAGAGTAAAGGGAAGCATGATAAAATGTTAACAGCAACTAGAATTGTCAAGATAGTTCCCTCAGGGCAAGAACCATATATGGTTTTTTCTTTGAGCTCCTGAATACTTTCTCTGGGCAGATAGTAGGTGATTAACATGTGATTAATAATAATTTATAGGCAAAATGGTGACAATAAATAATATATCATTCTAGAAGAAATAGAAATATGATCAATGTAGTAATACCCAATGGACTGGATAGTTGCTGACCTTTACTGCCTATATTTACAAGTATTTAAGACTAATATTTCTGTCCACGTACATGACTGCAATCCCAGCTGTCAGGAGGCTTAGGAAGGAGGATTGTGAGTTCAAGGCCAAATTGGGCAACATTGAAAGACCCTCTCAATAAAATAACAAAATAAATTTTCATTATATTATACTTAAGAATATATTTGTTCATCAAACAGATCCAGGTCCTGTTATAGTCAGTGGGGATCCGAAGAGCAACTAAAACAGTTCTATTCCTCAGGGATGCTACTGCCTAGGGGGCAGACAGAATTAGCAGTCAGGGAGAAGATGGGGTCAAGTTCTAGGTGTCACTCACCATCCAGACCCTAGCTATGTGGAAGAGCCTTGCATAACCCAACCTCCTTGGTTAGGAAAGGCTTTGCATAGAAGGTGACAGTGACTGAGCGAAGGAGGAAGGAGGGCTTGGGGCCAGGGAATCATAGCATGTGTAGTGTTCTTGAGGGGAAAGAAATTGGGGCACATGAATACATATGACCTCTCCCTGTTTCTTGTTCTAGCCTATACAGATTGTGTTTAGTATTTTTTTTTTCCTAAAAATGAAAAAGAAAACGTTTCCTTAGAGAACCTGTGTACGTCCTGGACTTCTTCTGTTCCAGTAGCATCACACTGTGCCAGCTCTTCACTGTCCTCTCTGTTGACTCTCCTCTCACCTTTTAAAATGTTCACCCATTGAACACCTTTTTATTCAATACCTACTATATGTAGACCTATGCTAAGTCTAAAGAACATAAAGAAAAAGTATCCACCCCAAGCTCACATTAAAATGGGGAATCTACCATTCTATATATGCTTATGTTTCTGTGTAGTGTATATTATTTTCATCAGGTGTGATCCTTGTAATATAAAACAAAAATGTATGTACACCAAAGGAGCTGCTCAGTCAAGGTCTGGTTTGGAATTTTTAAAATGTTATTTGCCTGGTCCAGGCTCTTTTTACTTTGCTTGAAAATACCTTTAAGATGTAAAAAAAGAAACAGTCGAATGGTGGCTTTGAAAATGAAGATACTCAAGAGACAGCCAGGTAGCCACCACCAGAGCCTATCTGCACCTGGGAGCTTGCAGGACTAAACATTTCAGTGCTCAGAGATAGCCAGGTAGCCCGCCAGAGCCCCACCTGTACCTGAGAGCTCACAAATGGGCCACTTGATGCTTGTCCCTCCTGCGTGCCAGAGAGAGCCAGGTAGCCACCATCAGAGCCCTTCAGGCACCTGGGAGCTCTGGAGACTGGGCCCTCATGTGTCCCATCCCTCGTGTGAACCAGACACCGCCAGATAGCCTCCTGCAGAGCCCTACCTGCACCCAGGAACTCGGGGAGACTGGGTCTTCACATGTCCCATTCCTCCTGTGCCCAGAGACAGACAGGTAGCCACAGCCAAAGCCCCACCTGCACCTGGGAGCTCCCGGGACTGGGCCTTTCAGTGCCCCTTCCCTCTTGCATGCCAGAGACTGGCAGGTAGCCACTGGCAGAGCCCCGATTCCTCAGAAAGCTGAAAATAAAAAATTCCATTGGGCAAAGCTACCCTTCCTCTGAGAATCTTTCCAGAAGAGTTAAAGACATCACATAGCAGTGATACATACATACCTATACAACTCTGTAGCTAAATCTTGGAAGCAGCCAACAGATAAATGGATGAAGAAAATTTGGTATATATGCACAGTGAAGTACTCTATATGAGAAAGATAAATTTAAGTCATCTGTAGAAAAATGGATGCACCTTAAGACCGTAATTCTTAGCAAAGTAATTCAGACACAAGAAAGTAAGTACCACATGGTTTCACTTACATGAGGAACCCACAATATAAATGACCTAAAGAGAAAAATAAAGGAGAGAAAATAGAAAATAGGGAAGTTGATTTTACAGAGATCAAAAGAGGACATTGGAATGGGGAAGGAAGGTGTTAGGGGAGAGTAATGAAAAAAGATTCAGCCATGATATGTATATACACAGTTCCCCGAGCTGTTTGTAAATGAGTATGTATTGCAAGCACATACAAATAAAAATGACAAAAAAGTAATAAGGCAATAAGGAAAATGATACTAGCAATCTCAAGTAATAAATTCTCACAGTGCTAGAAGCTTGAATTTATTGTTTTACAGTTCTACAGGTCAGAAATCCAGATTGGCTCAACTCTTTTCCTTTCTGAAGTTTACATAAGGTCAAATAAAGTGGATTTAATGGAAGGTCTTGGGGAAATTCTGCTTTTAAACTCAGTCAGCTTATTGGATAAGTTCAGATCCAACTGTTGTAGGACCACAGCATCTATTTTCTTCATACTAATAAGGGAGTCCTTCTAAGCTTTGGGGGGATTCTTTCATTTTTGAGCCTATCACCCTACTTTCAAAGTCAACAAAGGTGGATCAAGTCCTTCTTGTGATTTGAACCTCTCTGATTTCTATTTCTGCTTTGTTACTTCTGCCTTCCTTTTCTACCAATATCTTGACAGGCTCTTTTAGGTTCCTCTTCTACTTTTAGGGCCTTTCTGTGATTATATTGGGCCTGAGTGGATAATCAAAGGTAATTTTCATTTTATGGTCATCTGGTTAGTAACTAATTCCATCTACCAGTTAATTTACTTTACAATTTCTCCTAGTTTAGTATGTTATTAACCAGGAGACAGAACTCTTGGAGGACATCTTTAAAATTTTTCCTTCTTCACCATGGCATCACATTCACCTGCATTTCCCAAGTCAGGTTTCGTAAGGGTTAGCCAGGCCTCCCAAACCTACAGATTGCTCCAAATGTTGTCAGAAAGATTTGTCCCTCTTTTGCTTTCGTTTCAGGCCCTGTCCTAGATCTCTGTCCTCCAGACGTTATCTGGAAATCTTTCACTGATCTTCTCCTTGCCTTGCCCATCAGCTCTACTTTCATAATTAAGCAGAATGCTTTTGCTGCACCATTGTGTTCTAGAAAATTTCAGCTAAGGTCCTTGAGCCATGGATGCCCACATCAATCTCAGCTGACCCTAAAAGTATCTCAGAACTGGGAATCTTGTTTTTCTATCTTTTTAAATCTTTGAGGGTCCCTTGGGAACCTATTCCTCAGCTTCCTTTTTTTTCTTACTAACACTTTAATTTGTTTAACAATCAGGAAGGAAAAAAAACTAAATTACTGCACGTTAAGTCCTCTATCTGAAATGCTGGGGGCTAGAAGTGTTTTAGATTTAGAATTTTGGGGATTTTGTTGTATTTGAAAATACACAATCAATTATCTTGGGAGTGGAACTGAAGACAAAACATGAAATTGATTTTTTTTTTCATGAAAACCTTATAAAAGTTGTCTGAAGATGCTTTTGTGTACATTTATAACTTGTGGATGAGACAAAGGGAAATTTCTACTTAGGATGCAATGTCCCAGTTCAAAAGCTTCAGATTGTGAGCTCCACATTAGGATGCTGTACACACAGTGTAAGTATTGATAATTGTAACTGTTTTAGGAACTGTGAACCTGTGATTCATGACACCAGGGGATAGGACACTCATCTCACAACTTAGTGCATTACATTCTTGCTAAAATGCAAATTTCTGGGATCACGTTAGAGGTTCACTAAGTTAGGAGTGGGATCCCAGGAAATCTCCATTAAAGTTCCATGCCAAAAAAGGTGGTAAGATAAATGCCCAGTTTTGAACTTCCCTATAGCAGCAAGATTTAAGCAGAAGTCTAATATGAAGATTTACCATACATCCTTATTTTAATAGAACGGACACATGTAGGTTGGCAAGTCCTTCACCAAGGACTCCTTACAAATGTATCCCTCACTCCAGTGCTGCTCCACACAACCCGATGTCTGTACCTTTAGCATTACAACTCTGATGCAGATTATCAACATACTTTCTGCCTACACAGTCACTAGTCATCCCTCATTTGTTTCCTTGTGGTACCCACAGTGGTTGAGGCAGGTGCTTTATTACTTATTCTAATTATTGAATGGATTGAACTCTCCATATAATTTCAGCAAAAGATAATGAATAAATTTTTAAGAAAAAGGGAAAGACAGTGAGTAATTACTAAGTACATAGTTGGCACTGTAAGAACGTGCGTCTTGAGCTCTTGTAGATTCAGTACAACTTATTGGAAAAGTAAGGCACGTCGCAGATGATATATCATTTAATTCTCATAAAATGCCTTAATATATTAGATCCCTGTTTTTCAGATGAAAAAAATTAAAGCTCAGGAATGCCATACTGTACTATCATGTGGCCAATTAGAGGAAACATCAAAGTTTAAATCCAGGTGTTCTATTCATAAGTTTATCATCTTTCCATTTATATAGACTTCCCTTCTAAGTTCAAAAATCTCAATACTTGGATAAATATATTGTATCTATAAACTAAGATGTTAAACTTACTCATTATAGTTATTTATATACACTTGGCCACCATATGCAACATGAACATGTCTCTAAATATTAGGTGCTTTCTTTTACAGTTCTTTTATTTCCCACTGGACAGAAAAAAAAAAATCAAACTGTGCTTACCATTGCAAGACCCCCATGCCGGGTCTACCCTGCTTCTCTGCATGTTTGACTCACCCATGTAAGACAGGCATGTTGTCAACACACGCTTTCCATTTGTGCTTTTTCCCCACTTCCATTTACGGATGGAGCCACTCAGCCATAAGCAGAGGTATCAGCTCATCTGGCCTATCCCAGCCTTCTGAGCCATACAAGCTCTTCATTCCTTAGGACATCCCTGCCACGCCTGGGACATCTGGACTTCCTAGCCACCTTCCCTCTGGACAGGTCTCATAGAGGCCTCTTTGGCCTCTCAAATGTTTCCCACAGCAGGCAACCCTTAAGAAATTCCACTGACTTAGGGCTAAAGTCCCTGGTGTTTGGGGAGCCAAGCGTACTGAAAGGTCATCTAACCATCTGTTGCTCTATCTGCGTATTAGGTGAAATCTCAAGGAACCAAGACCCCAAGTCATAGTGTCGCTGCACTTCAGAGATTAGTGTAGTTCACTATGCCACATTTCAACATTATGGCTCTGGCCCTAGTGCTAAGGTCATCTTGGAAATGGCAGTGGGGTTCTGTCTTAGTTACTTTCTCATTGCTGTGACAGAATACCCCACGTCCAAAATTGAAGGGAGGAAAGATTTAGTCTTGCTCAGTTCCAGAAAGTCTCACACAGTCTGCCCATGGGCAGCCCACAATGATGGAAGCAATGGCAGAGGCTGGAGAGCTGCTCTCCCCACTGCAGAAAGAAGTCAAGTGAATGTGGAACCAGTCATGTCTGGAGACCCAGCCAAAGGCCAGGGCTTTCCTGGGAAAGAGCTATAATGGTGTTTCTTCTTCCTTTTTTACTTAGTTCAAGCTGCCATCTGGGCTTCCCATACCCAGGGTAGATGTCCCTTCTCACTTCCTGGCCCACAAGTCAGTGACACATCCCTGAAAGCTGTGCCTTAAGTACTACCCAATCTCAACAAATTGATACACTCTAGGTCAGGCCTCCAGCATCTGCCCCTTCCAACCAAGTCCTGCCCCCAACAGCACACAGTTCCACAGTTAAACCCACTACATCCAAATACGTGAGGCTTTTGGGGGACAGTCCAGCTCCAAACCATAGCAGCTAGGCTCCATATCAGCACTGTGGCTCTGGGGCTAGCGGTGAGTGAATATTGGAAATGACAATGAGATTGCTGTGCTCGCTTATTCTGCTTTGATAGTTCATGATTTACCTGTCATGCTCTGTGAAATAACTTCCTCCTAAAAACATTTTTTTCCTTGAATGATAGCTGTCTTATTAGAAAAAAGAAAAGTAATATACATGACATGCATCCTTTTGTGCCATAGATGCTACCAAGTTTAAGAGTTAAATATAGTGCCCAACTGCACTGATTATCTCATTATTACTTTCTGGGGGGAAAAAAGAGTCTTTCCGGTGTTCTTCTATGATTTTTGGGCTCCAGAGGTGCTGGATTTAGAGAAAGGTTCGCGGTGGGGTTTTTTGTCTGTTTTTTGTTTGTTTGTTTGTTTGTTTGTTTTGGGGTTTTTTTTAATTGAATACTAATACTTTTTGAAAATTCTCATGAGTATCTTCTGGGGATTAAGGAAATTAAAACTGATTTTATCACACCCCTCTCACTGAAAAGGGCATCAGAACCAATTACATTGCCAATACTATATCACTGAGTAGTTTCCTCATAACTTTGACAATAAAATGCTTCTGATATACAAAGTGAAATTCTTCCCCTAAGCACCATCACACATTATTCAGATCAGGTGTTTGGGACCCACCTATAGATCAGATACACAGAGGATCAGGACCTGACCTACTTCCCACAGATGGCCAGAGGGAGGCAGTCTCTTGGACTTGCTCTAGAAAGGAGATCTGAGCCATGGCACTGTCTGTTTCCCTAGCAGCCCATACCAAGAGGGTGAGCCTGAACCAGTGTGCTTTTGATGTCCCAGAATCACTGCCTGCCACAGGGTGTTTGGCTAAGAGGCTCATTGCCAGGCTAAAATCTTACTCACATCATACTTTGTAATATACTCTCCCAGATGGGTGCCTTTCTCTTTGAGCTACAGGGAACTTGATTTTACTTCAGTCTCACAAAAGTCACTACTCTGCTAGTGAAGTGTAAGTGTGGCAGTGTAGGGGTTTGGAGTATGAAGCGAATGACCAAGCACTCCAAAAGGCTACCAGGATTATTTCTTGGGAGCATGAAGCAAATGGCTTCTCTCTTTGAGAATTTGAGGAGCCAAGGAGTAAATGTCCAGTTACAGTTGCATAAACTGACTGGGAAGATTAGGATGTAAAGGATGGCATGATACTCAGCAAGAAAAAAAGAAGCTTTAAACTATAACTGTGTTCACACTTTAGCCTATATTAAATAGTGTCCACTGTGTACCAGGTGCCCTAGGCATTGGAGATATTGTGATGGATAAGACAAGGAAAGTCTGTGAGATGGCCTGAGTTCTAGTTCCCCTTCTCTGTGATCCTTTGGGTAGTTTATATCCTCACTTGTGTAATGAAGTTTTCTAATGTCACTGTGTTCTTGTTCTCTCCGAGTCCTACCATTCAGACTGTATATCTATGTCTCCAGGGAACTTTATGAGGGATGATGTTGCATGACATTAATTTCAGAAAAGTGGTGGCCATATTTCTCTATGGTATGTCCTTCAAACTTCTGTCTTCCTGTGTGCTGAAATCAAAGCCATAGTTCTCATCTAGTTGACCAAGTTATTTGCCAGAAATAAGCTTCTAAACATTAGCTGTGCTGATATGAGGAGTCCCCTCATTGGCATTCTTAGATGAATAGTTCAGAATGGCAGGGGCACAGGACATGAGAGAGGAAGGACAAGAGCCAACACTTGGGAAGTGAGCAGTGCGGGCCAGGAGACCACGTGTTCACAGTAAAGGCGTTTCTGCTGTGAACTGTATGCAACAAAAAGAATAGCATGGTCAGATTTGCCCATGAGAACAGTCGCTTTGTAGAAAGGAACACAATTAGAAATGGAGATTTGTTCAGGGGTTCTGTGAATGATGAGGGAAGACATGATCGTGTCATGAGTCAGGGAAATGAAGACAATGATGACAAAAAATGGAGTCAGATTCAAGAAAGTTTTGAGAAGTCAAATAGATAAGCCATGGTCACTGGTTAGATATGGGAAGGGAGATAGAAGTTATGGAATAAGGTTCTTAGGTTCCTGGTTTGGGCAACTGAATGGTATCTGAGGTCTGCAGGAGAACAGACCTGGTGGGGGCAGAACATGGAGAGGGTAATTTAATGGAGCTGAGAAGAAGGACAGGAACCTAGAAAGATCACTCACCTCTACTATTTTCTTGCAAATTGTATTCAAACTTCCTTGAGCTCAGGACTATATACCATATAACCTGAGTAAATGCATGTTATGCAAATGAATTTTGTAGTGTGGACCATGGTACTGATGCCCTCAACCTTCAAGTTAGACTTGAAAAAACCTTCAGCTTTTATCTCCAGAAATATCTCACAAGAACACCTTCATGTAAAGGTGAGATTGTTAACAAGTCTCAGCGACATCCAGCTCCAGCATTCTGTTCAATTCTGGATCTTTTGGAGCACTCCATATAAGCATATGGCTCTAATTTACTTTAATAGGATCCCCTTGCAAACTGCAGATTCTAAATGATACTCCAGTAGGTATAATATGTAGAGAAGATATATTACTTTACCCTGAGTACCCCTTGGGCACTGTTAGACTGAATTCTGACAGATGCAGAATTCATACAAGAAAGTGTAATAGAATGCTACTTCTCATATGTTCATTTCTTGTAAGCCACAGAAAATAAGTATTTATTTAAAAATGCTTTGAAGAAAAAAAGCTATTTAATCTCATGTTTTAAAAAATCAGACACAATTTTTCTGTAGCATTTAGCATGCTTTACTTCAAGGGCAAGGCATTTTTGTAGGGTTGGGGTAGAAAGGGCTGTTTTTTCTCAGATTTGGAGAACAAACAACTTAGTAGGCATTCCACGTTCAGCTCACAAAAAGGGGATTTGCATTTGAAATTGTGTCAGCAAGAAAGCATATCTGATCATGCTCATAGTTCCTGAGAACTATCTCTATATGCCTCTTCTGACCATCTCTTTTCTTTTCTTTTCTTTTCTTTTTCTTTTTTCTTTTTTCTTTTTTTTTTTTTCTTTTTCTCCCTACAGGTCACCGGGTTGAAACTGTCTCGGGACCTTGATGATCTTGCCATCCTCTACCTTGCCACAGTTCAAGCCATTGCTGTAAGACACTGTAATACTTTAAAAAAAGAAAAAGAAACGTAAGGCTATCAGTATACAAAGTGTGAAAAGAAAATTTGGTGTGTGTTTAAAGAAAAATTATGACAGCAAAAACATATCAGCATTAATCTCCTTCAAAATACTCTCCCTGGTTTCCAACATACAGGTCCCATCATTCTTGCAACTTTCTAAAGCAGTTCTAGAAGCCTTTTCTTGTATCTTTAGTTGTGCTATCATGGCTGCCTTGATTTCGATCAAAACCTTTGCCTTTTGTGGTAATTTTGACTTTGGGAAAGAGCCAGAAGTTGTGCAGCACTAGATGTAGTGAATAACTGCATCATTATGTTCTGCAAGCCTGTCTTTTTTGTTGGATGGCGTGCCACAACAGTATTCACTGTATTTTTGATGACCCCCCCCCCCCACACACACACACACACTCATAAAGAAGACTTCCAGAACCACTTATGAAAGTGACAAGCAGTATGGGTCAGTTCGTTCGAAACACGGGTATTTTGAGGGGGGTTCGTGGCAATGTGTCTTTTACTGTAATTGTGTTTTAAACTTATCTATCCTGTTTTTTTGCTCTTCCCTTCTACTTTACACCACAAGCTCTCAAAGATAGAGCATACGCTTTTGTGGCAGAGTTTCTTAACTGAGAGCTTTGAGAAAAGACACTTGTCTGTCTAGAAGGAAAGGTTGTTGTTCCTCACCTGCTTCGCTGATAATCTCACATAGCAAAAAGCTGAAGGGTGTTTAAATCTTTGAGCATCATATCTGTCGTTTACCCAATTTTTCTTCTCAATTCAATGACATATGAAGCAAGCAGACACATGCCACATGCTGGAGTTAAGAAGGTCCAAATTTTTGAAACACATAATAATGTTCACATGGTCAAAGGACTTACAGGGTTTCTTTAAATAGTAAGCCTCTTTAGAATGTGAAAGTGTTTGTTTTTATGTAAGTAACTGTTTAAGTGACAGGTTAGGTTTGTTAAGAGGGAGAATTTAAATTGTAAATATTAGGAGCTATTAAACTAAAGATTGAAAATGAAAGCAAAATCCTAGAAGCTTGATCCTAAGGATCCAAAGGTGGGCTAGACATGGTTTGTAAAGACTGAAATCACACACAAAAGGGAGTTGTATGTATGGGGAAAGTACGTTTTTAGGGAGTTGGTAGTGTCCTTCAAGGTCTCAGAGCAAGCCGATACTCTAAAATGACATTTAGTCTAGTCACTAGTCACTCTGGAAAGAAAGCAATAACAAACATAAAGGAAAAATCAGTTTGATTCAAAATTTATTATTCAGTAATATGCCTCTTTAAACAAATGATTTTGTTAATGCTATAGAGATGTATGTATGTCTTCAGTTATTTTTTAAAGTAACTATTTTTATAACTTTAGCACTTAGAACTACATGTATATTTATCAATATCAGCAGCAAAAAAAAAAAATGCTTTTTAATGCTCAGATTTATCCAGGTGCCATGTGTGTATGTATGGAGAACAGAATCGCCTGGCTACTAAAGGAACACCTCCTGTAATGTGACTGTACTGGAGGGTGGAGTCAACCAATTGGCTAGTCCTTTTTAAATAACAGACCAGTTTAACTCCACCCTCATTTGTTTCTGTTACTGTATGACAAGTCACTTGCACTGACATAAATAATCCTAGGAAACCAGAGCTGAGTGTTGCTCAGCCTTGTGAGTAAAATGCCAAGGGCTGGGTATGAAGAAAAGGCCCGCAGAATGGGCCAAAAGGCGTCAGCAGATAGTGGTCATGGCCATGGCCTTTCAGGGGATTCCAGCTTAATCCCAGACACTAGAATGCCTTACATATCCTGTGGCTTAAGACAAGAGTCCTGTAAATCAAAAATGAGGATGGTCCTCGTTTTGCAGCAAAGCTGTTTGTCAGGGTTGGAACCTTTATCCATTCCATGCTTGCTCCTGCTCTTTCCACTTTACTGTACTGAATTTTTCTTTGTTCTATTTTTATTTTTATTCCTTCCCTCCTTTCTATTCAGTTGTAGGGGATGGAACCTAGGCCCTTTGTACTATGCAAATCACAGCCCCCTCCTCCTTTTATGGTTTTGAATTTGGGACAGATTTTTCTTGTTAAAATGCCAAGTTGCCCAAGATTGACTCAAACTTGAGATCCTCCTGTCTCATCTCCCCACGTTGTTATCATTATAGGCCTGCGCTGCCAGATCCAACTGCTTTGCTTTGCTTTTGCTTGTGTATGTGTGCAGTACTGGGAATAGAGCTCAGAGCTTTTGCACTAAGCTACATCCCTACCCCCCCACACACACCTTTTTTGAGGCAGGGCAGGATCTCATTAAGTTGCTAGGTTAATCAGTTTGGGCTTGAACATGGGATCCTCCTGCCTCAGCCTCTACTTTACTGTACTTGTAAAAGCTACTAAGGTGAATAAATTCATGCATCCTTTCTAAAGTTTTCTTTTAGCACTTACTAGAGGACATCACTGATTTGGCCTGGGATTTCCTCATAGATGTCCCTTCCCTAGTAAGAACATCGCAACAATAAATCCACATATATGAAATGACATTGAGGTTAATGCAGGTGAGAGGGATAATGAGGATCCGGCTATGTTTCTCCCAAGTATCACATATTTGGAAAATCAATCTTATATTTAATGAGCCATACGTGTATTTAAAACAATCATTATTTTCTATCCATTGTCTTAATGATCTTTATAAAATTATTTGTACATTAAAGAGATGGCATTTTGAGATAGATTTCACAATGAGGCTTTATTGTAAGGTCAGTTGAATTGGGAGAGGCTCAGTCTGTTTTACAAAAGTGTCTGAGTGTGCCAATCTTTTGGGCAAAATCATGTGCATTTTTAATGAAGCATTCTAATAATGGATATTTTCTCATAGTGTTTAGCTTTGAGAAAAATGCTGTTTTGTTTCCTTGGCCTTGAACATTCCCTAACTTCTGTTTGCTGTTTATTAGTTAAAATTAAATTTCTCTCTATAGCAATATCTACGCTTAGTATTTTGTAGAAAAAGGATGGAATTAAAGAGAGAAGAGTTAACAGGGAACTGTGCAAAACTCTCCATGCAGTAAAATTCTCTCTTGCTCACCCTTCATTGAGAGACCTGTCAGCCACCCAGTTCATCCACAGCCTGCTCTTCTGTAGTTTTCTTTTTCAGAATAGACCCTTTAAAAAGTACTATTTGCATTTGAAGTCTCCTGATTTGCATTTGGTTCTGTACATTGCCAGTGGAATAGCCTAATTTTAATTTAAATATCTCAGTGAAAACATTTTTTCCAGAAAGGTGAGCACAAAATCATTTTCACACAAAGCCTTTTGGTAGGGTATTTCAGGAGGGTAAAGGGTTATAGAGTGGAGTCAGGGATACCAGGAACTGTCCTATAAGGAACTGCTGGAGTGGGAAATTCCAGCCCACAATGCTGCACAGGAGAGAGACAGGCTGCCCAGCTCCTCAGGGAGTGCCCCTTGTTTAGGTCCTTCCTTTCCTTCTCCGAGAAAATGTGTTTTGCATTACTTTTCTCCTAGACCTGCCAGTCGTGTGATGCTATGTTCTTGGTTTTAGGAATATCAGAAATAGCAGTTTTGCATGGAATTCCCAGCTACCTTCTCTCTTATATAGGCTGAGTCATTTTAGGCAAATTATGAAACGCCAGAGTGGGGATAGTAAATTTCTAGTTTGCCTTAGGATTAGAAATGGCATTAAAGTTCATAGTGGGATGCGCAACACACAACTAACACCAGAAGAACTTCCACTTGTAAGCTTTTCCCATGTGCTCTAACATTTGCTGCCTACAGCAACAGGCTTATAAAGAAGGAATCACTGAGTTTCACTAAGTTTCTGAATCCACTTTTGATTTCTTTTCATATTTCCATTTTTGTCAGTCCATAGAATTTTCATGTGAATGAGTATGGCATTATTCTTACCTTAATACTCAACAATTGAGTCTAAGAATGATTTGGTATGAGAAATAGGTGAAATGCCTTAGTTGTCAGCTTGGAGTTTTTGAAATCCAAAACTCACACCATGCCCCTAGAGTAGATAATGGTTGCCTGGAATTCACAGGTATGGTGGATTTAAATGCATCTGTTAACCTCCTGAAGTTATGTATAATACTGTTTCTTGTGTGACCTTTTTTTCCTGCATAGGTCAATAGATTTTATCATATTCTCACTAGGGTTCATGACCTCCCAGAAAGCTTAAGAAAGAACATCTGGGGGTAATCAGCCATAGTCAATAAGCAGGATCTGGCCTTTTTGGTATGTTTTAATTTTTTAAACATGCTACATCTGTGGATTATCAGTGGAGGCCCAGGTTTCACCTAATCTATATTTTTACCAGATTTATGAATAGGTGCAACAAATCTTCAGAACCTTTAGGCCGGAATTGCTATGCTGTTTTCTTCTGAACTGTCCTGTTCTGTATCATTTACTCCAAACTAATTGGGATTCTATAACATGTGGTCCCAGATCACTCTCTGACACCTCCTTTTTCAAGTGTCTGGCACCCAAGTGCCTGACAAAAATGCTCTCCAGTCAGCCTTGTGAAGAAGGATCAGGCTGCTGGGACACGATTGGCAAACAGGAGGTGAGCAGTGAGTGAACCTCCACCTCCCATCTGCAAGCTCCTATCAGGTTCTAATGTGGCTGCTGATTGACAGGAGGCACAGCTTCTCTCCCCACCCCCCTCTTCCTGCTCTTACCATTTCGGAGCTTCCCTACAGCAAGCTTTTGCATATATAAGGATAACCCTCCTCCCCCACCACCACCCTTCCCTTAAGAGAATGGTCTTCCACTAAATCAGTTGCTGGTCTCAAAAAGGTTGGGGACCATTGTACAATGTGAAAGAGGCTTCACTTGTCCTACTCTCCATCCTTTGAGGCCTGATATTGGGACAGTGTCCTGCTCACCTTCTAACCCCACATGTTGACACCTTCTCACTCTCAATCTAAACAACACTCTAGTCCTAGACATTGAAGACCAACTGCATTAGGAACCAGCTTCCCAACTAGTTACTATGGTATTAACTCTTACCTTCTCTTCAGCTCACTTTTCACTTCCTTCTTGGTGGCCACATAATCTGCAGAGACCCTTGGCCCCTCCATATCCTTAACCTCTTGTCTCCCTGACCCTTTCCCTCCACTGCAGCAACTTGCTCTCATACTCACACCAGGGACTTTGCTATCTCCCAGAATTGTTCAATCACTGAACATGTTAAGGGCTTTCTATCCAACGAAAAATTCTCTACCTCATTTCTTTCCAGAGCCACCCTGTCAAATATCACCATGGGGCTGCCCCCTTCATGCCATATCACAGTTCCTCTTTTCTTTATAATCCTTAAGCCCAAAAAAAATTAATTCTGAATGTCTAGTTTTTGCATTTACTAACAAACTAGGATCTTCAACTATTTGAATAGCTTAATCAAAACTAAAGAGTTACATTGCAGTTCAAAGTAAATTGTTCTTCTCAAACTCTAATAATTTTTACTGAGTTTAGTGTGGTCAGCAAGAAAAGGAGTGATGAGAATTCATTTTAGGAAACTACTAACACTTCAGGCAATAACTAATGTGATTTTAGCCCTTTGCCACCAAAATGTTTGCGTCTCACCTTCCTGATGCTATTGAAGTCCTCTTTCCATGTTTCTGCTGCTGGGTTCTTTAGTGAAAAGAGTCTTTAGCTTCCACTGAGTGAATGAAGGGTGACTCTCATGCCCTCAGCTCTGCTAAGTTCAGAGCAGCACTGAAGCCACTCTGTTACCAGTATGTGAAAATGAGCCAGGGTGGCAGCAGACTCTTATCAAATAGCTGAACAAACTGTATTAATGTTACCTGTGTTCATATCACGAGCTGGTTTTTTTCAGTGTTTTATAATTACTGTTAGAAGGAAACGGTATGGTAATTAAGAGGATTTTAGAGTCAAGCAACCCTAGAGATCCCTACTCTATCACTAAATTAACTGAGTGATCAGAGATATCTCTGAGCCTCAGCTTCCCGAGATGATGTTTGTAAAGCTGTTGGTGCAATGTCAAGCCATGTGTAAATAGTAAATGTTACTTATTGTTTCCTTTTGTCACCATACTAATGGTTCTTTCTGTTTTCCCCTTGAGCTTGGGACCCGCTTCATTGTAGAAGCCATGGAGACAGCAGGGCACTCTATCAGTAGTCTTTTCTTATGTGGAGGCCTGAGCAAGAATCCTCTCTTTGTGCAGATGCATGCAGACATTACTGGTAAGTCTGGGAAGAGTTAAGGTCCTTTTAACAGATAGCAGAAAGGCATGGCCACACTCTGGCCAGGTTAAGAATGGTAAGATCTGAGTGTGCCAAACTGTTAAGATAGCTACGGAGTCTTTACGATGGGAGAAGTGCCTTCATGCATATACAACAAGAGAGGTAGCAAGGGTTAGAGCTTATCTCAGACATTGACTCCATAGGTCTGAGTACTCTTTTGATCCAGGTCCTGTGGTGAATATTGAAGACAGAAAAAATAAAACATGATTATTGACTCTGCAGAGCTCACGGTCTTCTGAGGAGGACGATGGGCATTTAAACACACTAGAGATAGTATAGTAATGGTGCTGAGTGAGAAAAACACAGAGTATTTTGAAAGCCCAGGGGACAGTCTGCCCAGCTTAGGACAGTACAGGGGATGCAGTCTGAAGGAAATGATAAGAAAGCTGTCTTGATGGGAACGTGCAACGTCTAGATGCTTGAGAGCCTCTTGTTAGATGCACACTGGGAGTTGGAGCCCCAAGAGGCCAAGATCCTTGAATTCCTTTTCAGTTCATTAGACTCAGTGACCATGACCAGATGGAGGGATTCCAGAGTAATGGGTTAAGCCCTTTGTACTATGGTTAGCAGCCTCCTTAGAGATGGGCCCACTGGCCAGAGGCTTGCTGGTAGTAGAGAGGCTGGCCTGGACTCCATTTCCTTTGGACCGGGTACCATCACACAGAGAAGCTCTTTCTCCCCCAATGTCTCCTGTGACTGGTGTTCTTTCCCTAGGTCCTGTCCCTAGGTTGGCCGGGCACTAGCACAGGACAAAGGGAGGATGGGACCCTCCCCACAGCCACAACTGTAGCCACATCTGAGACACTGTGCCCTGGCCTATTCATTGTGACCCTTTGCTGCCCTCATCCCCTGGTTCCTTGACTCTGAATGCCAAGCAGATCAAATCCTCTGAGCTCACTCTGCCTTCCCCCTTCAGGCCGTGTAGATTCCTGTAGATGAGAACTTCATCAGATACGCTAGACACAGTTGATCCCTAAACACTGTAGAGGAAACTGAATAGGTTAATTATCCCCATCTTACATATAAGTAGACTGAGATACAAGTCAGAGAACAGTTTAAAAATGGACACCGTTTAGAGGTAGATCTATCAGCATGGGAAGTGAAAAGTTACTGCCATGAACCAAATGCCTAGTGTATGTCAGTGTGCATTGTTCTATATGCATTTGTTCTCCTGACCACCGAAATTAGGAAGTAGAACTTGGTGTCCCCATCTTACACATCATGTGAAGACAGGAAAGGAGAGAGGAATTAATTAAATCGAATCTTGAAAGTTATACAGCCAGTCAGTGGCACAGGCTCATAACACACCCTGTCTTGCCTGCTGTCCCTGTAGCCTGCCACTGATCCAGGTTTCTGGATTCTTCTTTTGTAATCATTTGATGATGACTCCCTTTTTCCATGATATCCAAACCTGTGAGAGTTGGCCACAAAGAGTGGGCATGAAGAGAAAAGCAGAAAGAAGAAATACAAAGCCATATTACCTCACCATTTTCCCCAGGAGAAGAAGATGACGACATTTTTTTCTAAGAATCAGCTAGGCGGTTAAGATAAGGTTCAGACTTTTAAAATCTGGATGTGACTTTCCAGTTCAAAACATCCCACATGGATGCCAAAGGAAAGATGGAGGTCACCTTTGCGTAACATGCTGCCTGAAGGGAAGGGGAAGGCCCCCGAGAGCAAAGCGGGGTGGAGTCACCGTGCTGTGCTGCCTCAGCAATGCAGCCTCTGCCTCAGTGAAAATGGGTCACCCTCCAGCCTGCTGTCCAGAGCCGACTCAGAGCAAGGGGTGCCGCAGCGTCACCAAAGCTCTGCTTTGGAAACTGCTCTCCTCCAGGCTGTTGAATGAAAAGGCTCTTAATTGGTGTTTGGATTCAGAGTGAAACTGGACCCTTTGTCTCTAGCTGTGCACCAGTTACAGTTTCTAACAAAGGGACCTTTTCTTTGGCCTGGAATTCCTCTGCCTTTGGAAGCCTGTGACTGACAAGCAATGGCAAAGTGCATCTGCCTTCAAATGCCTTGGCTTCTGCTAAACTCATTAATGCATCAGATAAAATAGTTCACATTCCAGGCAAAGCCACCCTCTTCCTCTCCTTCACCCAGCACTCAGAGGAAAGAACACATTTGCCTTTGTCCCTGTTAAAGGCACATGCACAGACAGCCATGCACAGCAGCCGGAGGACAGGTAGTGCCTTTAATGCCTTTAAACATTGTCTTAGTTTTCCTACCAAAAAAAGAGTTAGAAGAGACCACAGGATTTCACATATGAAAAAAGACACAGTGGAATTTGGAAGATTCTTTGGAGCAGATGAAGAGGAGAACAAACAGCAGGCCAGCTCAGTGACCAAGAGCAAGCTATGTTACCTCTCTGAGCCTCAGACACTTCTGGAAGACAGAAATGCCACCGTTGCCCTCACATAGGTGCTGAGAGTAAACGTTTGGGAGTCTGCAGTCATCAAGCTCTGTGCCTGGTTCTCAGTAGATGGCAAATACATGTTGTGCCCCCATGTCAGAAAGGAAAAGGGAAGGTAGAGGGGGGAAAAGGCATGTTAGTGTTTTATAAGCAATGTGTTTGCTGGGTCGGGGGTAGCTTGCTCTGTGCAAGCAGGAGAGAGAGTCTTTGCCAGTGAGGAAGAGCCTCCTCGTACCAGGCCCCATTAATTAACTGTAGTTTCAAGAAATACTCAGCGTGGACTAAGTAATTACAGGTTTCCCTTAGCAACTTGGAACTAAATGTTCCTTTTTCTAAATTTTGTTTTGAGTACTAGCCCTTTCAGTCAGGGTTTCCTTCTATATGTCTTGCTCATTCTCTTGTCATTTGTTCATTCGTTTATTCAAAAATACCCTCTGAGCGTATCAGCAAGTTGGGAGCCACACTTGGCTGGGTAAAGAGGGCCTGGGAAATAAGTGATATTTGGAGGAGCCACCTTCTAAAAACGTTTTAGGTCCACAGGGAAACCTGGATAGCCACAGTCACACTTTCATCTGCACCATTCCTGGGAATTGTGCAAAGGTGTACAGTGGCCTCTTCTGGTAAGGCCGCCACAGCCCTTGACTGTCACCTGATATTGACCTTGCTGATGGAAACTTACCTTGTTTCCTCCCTATTATTCCACTTCTCAGCCCAGAAGTCCATGTAAAGAGTCTTCACTCACCAACTATATTAATTCTAACAGTAGTAGCTCCCATTTCTCCAGACCTTCCCATAGATGGGAGATGGGTTGCACTCTCCCTTTTCTTAATCCCCAGGAGGCACCTGTGGTTAAGGTCTGGTGCTGTTTGACACAAGAGGACACCAAGGTTAAAAAAAGATTTTCGAGAGGACTCACAGCTGTGGAAGCAGGAAATAAGCCCAAGTCTGAACTCTTTGGAAAGCCCTCATCCCAACTGTCAGCTTGTCAGAGCTTCCATTGGCCTATAGCCTGGTACTAGTCTTCCTCAGACCTCTGGGATGTCTGGGGGAATTCTATTCCTCTCTCTGTTGTCAGGTGGCTAGAGCAGGTCACCCAGCCCTGGACAAAAAAGATGAATTAGGAGGAGATGATGAGTTGCAGGGGGAAGTCTTCTCAGATAAGACAGGAAGAAACAGACAATCTTTGAAAAAAAATTTTTTCATGCCTTGAGTAGAGAAGGATTTTACACTACAGGGCCTACTTTTGCAGAGTTTGCTATCATCAGCTGGTGTGTGTGTGTATGTCTCTGTGTGTACACATGTGTTGGGCACTATTTTAAGTGCCTTACTTTTCGTAACACTTCTAATTCTTACAATAAGGTAGAATTCTAACTCTATTGTGCAGATATGAAGATGGAAGTACAGAAGAGTTAGGTAACCAGCCTAGAATTACACAGTGAAGTCAGAGAAAAAGCTGAATGATTATAAGAATCTTGATCATTTCTATTAATTTTTAAGTCCACTGAACCTCCTGCCTCCAGGAATTGGATATAGAGATGTGGAGATGTTCAGGGCACCTACCTATCCACTGGACCCCTCCACAGCCTTACAATGCCTGCTTACCTTATGTTCACTGCAGTGCTCTCTGCCCCAGAAATTCCTTCCCTCATCATGTAGTGTAAGTGCTGCCTAAGTGTTCATGAAACAGTCAGGGGGCCAGGGCCATGTGTTTGCAAGGACAAGGCCAGTGTGAAATACGGGGCCGGGGCCTGGAAGTACAGCCTCTCAGCCATGCATAGCACTGTCTTGCAGCCTTCCCTGCCTTGTGTCCCATTTTCTCATACTATTTTTCTTCTTTGTGAACTACTCAGTTAAAAACCAAATTCCTGATAAGGCCTGTATTTCTTTCTCACTCTCTCTCTTCTGAGACTGGAATAGCTAGTCTTGACCAACATTTCCTGGGCCCAACAAAACACATATTAAACAGTTGTTGACAATGAGTTTGAACCATATGTCAAGAAGGAGCCAGCAGAAGTCTGGGCTCCAAGGTCTTGTGAGTTGATAGATACATTGTTGACTCCTTGAAGTTCTTGGTTACTGCAATATCAGGCACAGCAGAGAAATCCGGTAGAACTGGTGATCGCAAGAAAGAACCACAATGTGGGGAGTGTGGGTTGGGGAGATCACTACCTTACATCGGGTATTTTTGTCACCTGAACTGCTTGCTGGGCTCCCATACTGTCTCCCACGCAGCTTCCTAACCAAGGTGTGGCCTGTCCTGTGCAGGCATGCCGGTGGTCCTGTCACAGGAGGTGGAGTCTGTTCTTGTGGGTGCTGCTATTCTGGGTGCCTGTGCCTCAGGAGATTTCACTTCTGTACAGGTATGTTGGGACCTGGGGGTGTGGGCTGTGATCCCTCCACTCTCTGAGATTCTCCTTCCCTTGACAGAAACTCACATATTGCAAAATATACCCAATATATAATTAAGAAATGATAGAGCTCGGCTAAGGAAATCTACCAGCCTCAGACATATTTATTGTACTTTTCATTTTGCCTTCTGTTAGCATTGGTTGTTCTGGGTTTTGTTGTTGTTGTTGTTTCTTTTGGTTTTCTCCTTTAAAATAGATCTTGAACAGTTTATTTTAAATTCCCCCTTGACCATTTTTTTCTTTGATCAAGTAAAACAAACCTTGAGTTTTTCACATTTATTTCTAATTTTTATTGGCTTACTTCAACCGTTTTCAAGTAACTTTAAGACATCTATCAACAAGAAGCACAAAAGATGTTGGTAAAAAAGAGGAATTAAAAATGAAAATAGGAACAAAGATATAGGAAAAAGGAAACCATTTGGTAGCTGTGATTGAGTACACAATTTGGCTGTGAGCTTCCTGGCAACCAAGATAAAAAATAAAAAAAAGAAGAATGCATGACTAGTTGCATAATTCTTAATTTCAGAAAGAGGAAGCATACTAGTTTCTGGTAAAAGTCAAAGATTTTCCTACCACCAAATTGCAAAAGATATTGCACTGGTTTGTAAAAAGGTCCTGAATGTGGAAATTATACAATATGGGTTAGGAATGAGTATTATGTAGAATTCAAGATTAAGACTCTGGAGTTATACCACCTGAACTTAAATTCAGGCTTGATGGCATGCCAGCTTTTGTGACCCAACCAGCCTACTGCACACTTAAATTTCCTTACCTGTAATAAAAGCCAACACGTAGCTTGCTATGGAGATCTTTTGGGTCACTTAGTCCCTGTTGCAGCTCTGTTATCCCCATTTTGTAGGTGAGGAACTTGAGACAAAAAGAAGTAACGTGGTCTAACTTGAAACGGAGTGTAAGTAAGCAAGTAAATGCGGGAACCAAGAAGTCTGGCTCTCAGTTCTCAGCAGAGACTTCAAGAAGTGTTTATTCAGCTGAGAATCAGAGAGTTTAATGACTTGCCCAAATCTCAAAGCTAAAGCAAAGAGCCAGGTTTTCCAGTACTATCGCAGTAGAGGGCCATTTATTATGAGCTGCATATATGGCAGATACTATACTATGTACTTTATGTATAGTCTTTCTAAATACATATAGCAGCACTTGATGGGTCATGAAAATTGATTAAAAGGTAGCCAGGAAGCTTACAAAACTTAAGGGTAGAAATGGGTAAATGCAGTCTATTTCCAGAATCCATCTATTTTGAGAAATGTAGTACCCTACACACTGTCCATACATCTGGAATTAATGACATATTTCTCCCAACAAATTGAATCCACTCGTAAATACTTGTGAATTAAAACCAAATTATTTAAACAAAGATTGTATAATTAAATTCTCAACATTTTCTGAATTTTCTAAGTTTTCTCTTAAAAGGGTTACATGTAAATATTTATTTAATGACTTGCCAATTTTTATTTTTAATGTATCCAGTTTCAAAGATGTTCTCCCAATCAAATTCCTTGTCCTTCCTGGCATTATTTATAATAGCTAAAACAAAAATAAATAGGAATGCTTACTAGAACTTTATATAAATTATTTCATGTTTGGGGCTGCATGTTTATGTCCCCCCACCCAAAAATTGGGTTGAATATGAAGCCTGACACTCCAGCTGATGATGTTTGTAAATGAGACTAAAAGGTTATTAAAGTTAAATGAGATTAAGATGACAGAGCCCTTGTCCAGTGGGATTAGTGCCCTTATACAAAGAAACACCAGAGAGCTTATTCACTCTTTCAGAACGTAGCCACACACAAGCCAAAAGATGACATTCATCAGCATCTGACCATTCTGGCATACCACTCTCAGACTTTGAGCTTCCAAAACTATAAGAAAATAAACTCTGTTGTTTAAGCACAAGTCTACAATATTTTGTTACGGCATTCTGAACAGACTGAAATACCTCATTTAATCTTGCCAATCTTCCTACCTATCAGATAAATAGTTCTGTCTCTGTATTATGAAGAAAACAAGTCTCAAAGACATTTTAAGTAATTTGCTCAAGGCTGATAGTAAGGGTAAAGGCACAACTGAAGCATTGAACTAGCTGTCTGTCTGCATCTATAGCCTATCTTAAGTCTCATTCTTTTTCCAATTTATTTGATTTTTTCTGGTTTCCTAAAAAAAAAAAAAAATTAGTTTCTTAGGAATTCAAAGGCATAGACTGGAAGAATAACGCTTGGCACCAGGCTCTGAGTTCTATTCCCAATACTAAATAAAACCAGGCCTGGTGGTAACTGCCTGTAATCCCAGCACTCAAGAGGCTGAGGCAGGAGGATTGCCATGAGTCCAAGGTGAGCTTGGGCTACAAATTGAGTCCAGGACCAGCCAGGACTACAGAGTAAGACCTTTCTTAAAAAATAAATAAATAAGAATTCAAATGCATGTTTTCAGAAAAGAAGTGTTACTGGTCACAAATCAGAAGAGAGTCTATAGCCCAGGAACATAGTATGGGACATCAGGGTAGCCCCATCAGATTCATCTGCCATGCCTTATGATGCCTTGTTGTTACTTTAGTCACAACCTTTGTCTGTAGCCCCAAGATCCCACTCACTTCTCCCCTACATGGTTGCAGAGCTTAATTCCACACTAACAACATTGTTATACAAAATCTGATGTTAATCTTTGGAACAGAATCCAAAATCTAGTAGATCAGATTAGTAACTTGAGCAGCTGCTGTAAGACTCACAGGATCTTAAAGACAGGCTCCTATCTCTTATTCAACCCAAGGTTTATGTGCCTTTCCTGATTGTTTTCAAGAGATACTATAATCCAATAAGGGAGTCCCTGGCAGAGCTCATACCTGTCATCATTACCTATCCTAAGGCCTTTAGGCTTGAGCTCGTTACTTGGTCGTATGTCCCCAGTGTGCCCTGCCCTCTCCAGTTGCTTGTCTTGTTTGTTTCTTTTCAACAAATGTATAAAAATTGCCTAGGATTATTGAGCTATAGATCCTTTGAACGTTCCAAATACTGGTAAAATCAACCTCATGAGAATGATTATGTTGGGATCTGCTTTGAAAACATAAATATGTGTCTTTTGCTTCAGCCACCCTTCTCAAAAGAAGAAGGGCCAGACTATGTACCCCAAAAGCGGGGTCCAGCTTAAGATTCTGTCAAGGTGAGCTGGAACAGAATTGCTTCCTCCCCGTGATTTGCATTTTCCGTCTGAACTTTAACATAGTCTTCCCTTTGATCTTCAGAGGTCCTACGTTGGTCTGCTAGGACCCTGTTATTAGCTTATTTTGGGAAGATGAATGATTCTGTCTGTAGTTCAGTTGTTCCAACAAGCCAGATGGCTTGACTTCTTATGAACAACATACCTGGTAGAGGGGTGGAGTATTTTATTTCTTACCTACATAGGCTGAGGGATAGACCCAACAAGAGTCATCTGCTTCAAATAAAGAAAAGGCCAGGAAGAGTCCAGAGGCTTCTGTGCCTTGGAAGGCAAGGCTTTGTCATTCCCTAAGCCCGGAAGAAATGGCTTCAGTCAGGCCTAGAGCCTTGGCCTTCCTTTGGTAATACCAACGGATCGCTTGCAACTACTGAGGTGGATTTTACTTAAAGGTACTGAAAACTCTTATATATACACTTCAAATCTGAAATAATTTTACCAGATAGAGGAAGAATGACACTTGATGGAATTTTCTGGTGG
Organism: Ctenodactylus gundi; assembly: GCA_004027205.1. Classification (NCBI taxonomy): domain Eukaryota; kingdom Metazoa; phylum Chordata; class Mammalia; order Rodentia; family Ctenodactylidae; genus Ctenodactylus; species Ctenodactylus gundi. The sequence continues at coordinate 728,855 of PVKB01000284.1, forward strand.
TGTACTAATAAGAGACTAGTCAAGTACTAGTTCTATTGTTACTACAAAATTTGAAGTATGTTAAAAATTTGTAGCTTCCACTTCCAGTTCTTTTTCATTCATATGCTCATTCTCTGAGCCTCCTTCTCTTCCCTTGCCCTTTCCAACCTTCCCTCCTTTTAAACACTTAAAGTCTTGTTAATAGTCCCCTTTCACATTAGAGCCTTGCAATGTGCACTGACATAGCCATCTATATTCACTGAAGTTTCAATAGCTAACATTATTGTAACTTACTTTTCTATGAAAGAGTGTTTTTTTTTTTTTAGTAGGTTTGGAAACCATGTGTCTGTTGAAGAAAGTAGCCTTAAGGATGAGTCGTGGTCATCTTTATATTTACAGCTTAATCCTGTGAAATTAAGCTTCTCCCAGGATGAAAAACTCTTTAAGTATATGTGGGTGGGAGTCTGTTCCCGTGACTTACACATAGGAAATCCAGGTAGTCTTGACCTCTGTGACCTTTCCCTTTGATGACCCCATCCCCAGTGTCAGTATACTGGAACATAATTTTTTAAAACTCTGAACCCCTTAGGAAACACGTATTTGTAAGGTGAGGGAAAACACTTTTCTAGGCTATCAGGTTCTAGAAAATTAACCGACTATAAAAAATAAGTTCATGGGACATCAGCATACTTACATTTCCTTTTCTCCCACTATTTTTATTAATATATACATATATATATATATATACATATATATATATATATATGCGTGTGTGTGTGTGTGTGTGTGTGTGTGTGTGTGTGTAATACGTAGTATTTACAGTGAATTTGGGTATTTAATGTACGTATGTATCATATCAACTTTACAATCCCTTCCCATTTTGACCTGCCCACCCCCTCCCTATCCCTTCCCCTAACTCTGGCTATCACTTCATGTGGTTCTATAGAATGTCTGTGTTCTGGGTTTTCCAAGTCAAAGAAACTATACAGTACTTAACATATTCGTCTTCCACATCTAAATCATTTCACTTAAGTCACCACTCTAACTCAGCTTCCTATTCCTCGAATGAGTCGTAGTAGTGAAATCCTGATGCCTCTTCTCTGAATCCAACCAATCCTTTTATTGGGATATTTACCAGAAGTTTTTTTTCTATATTTTGCTATATCTTTGTTACTATTCTTAAACCTGGCCTTACCCAGCAGTTCACATTAGAAAATAACTACAAGCATGTAGTTCAAAAGACTAGTAAATTTGGGAAAGAAGAAAAAAAATGTTAAATTTCATTTTCTAAACATAAACAGTGAAATGGTTTTAATAAGTGCAAAAACAAATAAAACAAGTTGCCAGCTTCAAGAAGTTAACAAAGAAAATCCAACTAAATGGCAAAGAGGCAGAAATACAAAATGGAATTCCACGTTCTGCTTCCTTCTGGCACCTTCTGTTATTAATTTTCTGTAAATTCTTATGAGGCAGGTTTTTTTCCAAGAATATTTATACAAATCAAGATTCAATTCAATTCTATCACTGTAATTTATCTTGAATGGCCACCTACCTCTCCATCCTTCCTATCCCTGAAAAAAAAAAAAAATAGAGGAACTGTCTGAATCAAAACATCAACACAAACAGTGACAACTGAGTAAAGAAGTGAAGTTAGCAATTATCATAAATGGAGTGTCAGTGTAGCGAAAATAAGCCCAGTGAATCAAAAACCTTTCCTCCCTCACCATATGCCTAATCCCACCTTCTATGCTACTGACCCCATGTGGTAGTCTCAACTTTCCCTGTCATGTTCCAGAAAGACTCTTGTGTCTTCCAGAGCAATACTTGTGAGTGGCCAGTTGAGAGCTGTGATTACTGCCCCCTTCTCTAATGTGTGCCCACATGATAAGCTGTGTGTGCTGCAGTGATCACCCTGTGAGGTCAGTCCTCATGGACATCCTCACTGCTTCCCAGAGTCCTTTCTTTCTATATTGCTTCATGCTGTTACTTCATTTAAAATGAGTTATATTCCCTATTATGAACATATTTTATGTACAGTATTTCCCATTTTTTTCATTTTGTGAGTCACATTGATGTGATTTTTTGGTATTGTTTGTTTTTTATCACTATAGATACTAGTTTCATAGTTTTCAGAAAAAATCTTACTTTCATAGACTGAAGTACAATGGATATTAAAGTAAGAAACCGTCTGATTGCATTGTACTTTATGTCAAAGTTTGCTTGTGTCTGTTATTTTTTTCTCCTTTCTGAAATCTAACTAATGATTCATATTCAGTGGGAAAAAACTAGGAAAATTTAATTAAGATGAAGACAAAAACTCTAACCTTAATACCCTGAAATTACCTATTTTAGGTTATTTTAGTGTTAACAGCTATTTAATATTCTGCCTCCTGCTCTTTTTTCATTATATACACAGTACAAATCATTTTATATTTTTAATTACAAAAGTATGTTCATTCAATGCACACTGTTCACTGGTCTTTCCACATCCAAAATATACAGTAAGCCTCTTTATAATTTTTCAGGCTATACAACTTACTTCCCTGTAGAATACATGATGCTTTATTTCACCAGATGCTCAGAATTGAAAGTTTAAGGTTGTCTTTATAAAGAATTTTGCAACTGACCTACATAGCTAAATTTTTGTACACATCTAAATTATTTAGTTAAAATAAGTTATAGAAGTATATAATTGTTCCATCAAAACTCTTCCCAATTTTTAGAATTTTTATACACGATAATTTGTAGTTTAATACTACATAAAAATTCAAGGTTTACATTTCTGTATACATGGTGCCTCTTGATGAATTTTGATTCCATTCATTTACTTTTTACCCCCAGGCTTTTATCATCTTATTCATTTCAAGTGTGGTTCTGATAGCATTGTATGAGTAGACTTTTGCTCTCTATTCCTTAAATGTGTGTTTCTGAAGGTATGAGATATTAGTTTCTAATCACATAGATTGATATGTTCTGATTGAATTTTCTGAGCTCATCCTGTCCCATATATTATTGTCCCAATAAAGTCAACAAAAAAGTTAGGAATGATAGTTAATAGTTGGAAGAAAGATTAAATTAAGAACATAATGTTGCTTCTAAGAGTCACTGTACTCAAAGATAGTCATCTTTTAAAAAAATCTACATACAAATTCAGAAGATTCAGAATAATTATAAATTCTAGTGTTCTAATCCATTTTGCAGAATGGCACAATGATGTAAATGTCAAAAAGTTAACTCAAAAATAAGGATTCTATTTTTAAGAAATTATTTAAAATAAAACAAAATGTCTGAGTCTCCCACTCCTTCTGGGACGAGCCAGCAACAAGGCCTATTACTTTCCATCTGTTATTATTCATGGAATCAGTGGAGCAACCTAGAAGGTGATAGTAGAGACCGTTGTGTCAATGAGGTTTCTGAAGTATAGGAAAGAAACTGTACAACCTTGATTTATACATAGTCCACAAGCTATATCCTAGTAGATATGCTTACAAAGAGTATGGATTCCAATATGGCCACTTAGCCACCCTTAACAAGGTGGTATAGTTCCTAGAAAGTATTAGCATCACATATCTACCATCGCTGCTTGATTAGATGTCAAATACAAAAATAAAAATAAGCAGGAGAATTCTGGTTTAAAATTTTCTCAACTAGGCCTCATGGCACAGACCTGTAATCTCAGTATTCTGATAGGCTGGGGCAAGAGGATCAGAAGTTCATGCCCAACGTGGGGAGCTAAGTGTGACTCTGTCTCACAATAAACAAATAAATAAATAATGGACTGGGAATATAACACAGTGTGAGGACCCTCAACCCTGGGCCTCAGTAACATAATAGACAAACAAACAAGTAAGTTTTCTCAGTAATTTGCCTGGAAAAAATATCATGCTTCCTCACCATTTCATTTTTCATGATTTATTTGCTTTTTGTCATAATTTGCTTGTTTAACTTTTATAGAGGTAGATGTTTGAAAAGTACTTTAGCTTTACTCGAAAGTATTGGGGATTGAGCCCAGGGGAAGTCTACCACAGAAATATATATCCTCAGCTCTTTGTATTTTACTTTTTAAAATTTGAGACAGAGTGTTATGAAATTGCCCAGGCTGGTCTGTGGTTTGTGATTGCCCCTCTCAGCATGCCAGGTTTAAAATATATCTTTTAATACTATTATTATTAATGTCAAGATTTCAAGATTTGGGCTAGCAAATGTATCCTCCACATATACATCCCTTCCCTTGAAATTTTTACTTAGAAACATAAGAATAAGGCTTTATAACAACAAAAGCCAAATTCTTGCAGAGTTCTTAGAACTTTAGAAGAGCTGGGCCCAGAAATGCGGGCCTATAATCCTAGCACTATGAAAAGCTGAGGCAGGAGGACTGCAAGGTCAAGTGCAGCCAGGCAACTTAGTGACTTGATGAGACCCTGTCTCAAAATAAAAATGGGATGGAGATTTAAAGTTTGGTGTGAAAGCCTTGGGCTTATTACCAGTACCACAAAACAAACAGAAAAATCACTTTAGAACTTTCCTTTTTGCAATTTTTCTTTTTGATTTTTGGTTTTGGTTTCGGTTTTGGTTTTTGGTACTGAGGCTAGACACCAAGACCTTCACACTGAGTTACATCTACAGCTTATTTTATCTTTTTGTTTTGAGACAGGGTCTCACCTTGCTGAGTCTGAACTTGATGATTCTCTTACTTTATTCTATTCAAGTGCTGGGATTACAGGCATACACAAACACACCTGGTTCAGACCAGTGTTTCTAAAATAAAGTTTACCTAACTCTTTGACATGATTTTGTTTAAGACAATATTTCATATTGGTATACATCTAAATATGCATATGTACATATATATGCATATATGTATTTATCTTGTAGAAACAAATGCTTAATAAGTGATTATTTCCTCACTGTAGTTATTATTTATGCTGTACTTATTCCATAATAAATTTCTTTGTTTAAATAAGCCAAAATTAATAGATTAGACTTTACCTTAGGGTAACTCGTAAGTAGCAAATTCATGCTGTATAACCTTAATATTCAACAAGGAAATTAGACTGTGGAGTCTGAAATCAGGAGACAACATTCTTAGTTAAATCAAGAACATTCTATAATCAAGAAAATAACCCTAAAAAGCAACTCTAGATATGGAAACACTCACATGCATATATACATGCATCCCTCATACTACCACCCTGAGGAAAAAGTTTGATTCAGAATTCTGGAATATATAAAGTTTTACTTAAGTTTATGAAAGAGTCTGATTGCAGCATTGAGGCAAGTGATTAAGAAGGATTCAGAAAGAAAAAGAAATTGTTAGAGTTGCATACTGAAAGAGTTTGATACTATATAGTAAACCTTAAGAAAGGACCATAGATTCAGAAACATGAATGGTGTGACTTTCATCAAATGCTTTTCAAGGAAATTTGAACATTTACAAATTTTGTATCTTATTAAAAGTTATATAAAGAAAATTCCCTATACTATGATCATAATAATTTTACAAGTGCAGAAAAAGTAAGAGAGGCTCACCAACTTCGCAATCAATGCCTAGAGCATAATAGAGCAAGAACTCAAGGCCTAGCAGAGAATTTCAAAACCAAAGATTGTTCGACTTGGCCACAAGTAGAAATGGACTCTTCTGAGGATAAACTTCATTCGGATGATATAAGAAATACAGTCAATACAGTTTTAAGCAGTATCTTTCTCTCTGAGAAATAGTATCAGAAAGAGTGATGAGAATTTAGATGTTTTAATCAACATCCCCGTCTCAAATTAGCATAGCTTTTGAGAGTTTGAGAGAAGGACTATTTATGAAGTTACGAGTGGAGCACTAGAGAAATTACATGGGAAAATGTGGTGCCCTGGGGTTGGTAACAGGTTGGAAGACAGTTGCTGAAAGCTCAGCAAAGAGAAGTCTGTGGCGATCGACCTCGAAGCTACCTAGATCAGAACCCTGTCAGGAAAGACCTTTCCTGGTAACTACATTCTCTATTGCTCCGGTCTCCTGTTGGCTGGACTCTGAGTCATAGGACAAGCAAGCTCCTTGCTTTGCTTCCTATCAGTCAGCCCATCCAGGCTCAGAGAAAGGTGGGCTGGAGGAATAGCACAGCAGGTAGAGTGCTAGCCTGGCAAACACAAGTTCCTGAGTTCGATTCCCCAGTATCACATAAGCTGTGCCTGGTAGCAAATGCCTGTAATCCCAACACTTGGGAGGCTGATATGGGAGGATCACTTGAAATTATGGACAGTCTGGACTACCTAGTAAGTTCAGGACTAGCCTGGACCACAGAGCAAGACCTATCTCAAAAAAAAAAAAAAAAAAAAAAAAAAAGAATAGGAAGGATCTCCTCAGGAGCGTTTGAAGATCCCAGCATAATCTAAACTGGGCTATGCCCAGTAGCTGTGGATCAGAAGTCAGCCTGCAAATTGTTCAGATAAGGACCTTTCAGCAGAATTTGAAATAATAATGTCACCAAGATGTTCTCAACGAAGGAGTTGGTGTGTTGCTTTCTGCTCTGGGAGGCAAGTTCATTACAGATGGCCTCTTTGAGCAGCACTGAGCTAGATCCTAGGTCTGAACATATGGACAAGTGTACTGGAGGTCCCTCTAAAGGCCCCCTTGGGCCTGCTTTCATTTTTCTGCCTTACTATCTGTTAAAGTAAAGGTATTTATTTGTATCTTCTCTTAACTCTGTGCCTGAGTATTTTAGATAGCATTTAATTTTTTTACAGACAGGAAACAAGCTCAGAAAGTATGAGTTATGTACCTGTTAGTTCAGCTCACAGGTGCCGGAACAAACAAGTAAATATAGATCTCACTTCAAAGTCCATGTCCCTTGGTATCCAGGCTGCCCCAGCATTATGAAATTACTCGATATTAACAGAGAGAAAACAAAATGAAGCAGTAGAGGGATTGCTTCATTTGGAGACCCATGGGTCTGTTCTGTGTTGTTAGTAAATACCACGTCGCAGGGCCTGAAACAGACACAGCCCGCTTCCTCCAAACACAGGTAGCACAGTTTATGGGCACCACGTCACTCCACTTCACAATGTCTTTTCTAGTTCAGCCAGCCAGATCAGAGATGAAGTAAATTTGTCTCTAAGCGGTTCATTTCTATTTCCATCTCTACTTAAACCTAAGAGTTAGAAAAAAATAAAAAAACAGGGAGAAAGGGATATATTTCTTTAGAAATGTTATTAATTGGCTGAACAAAACAAGAAATGGAAACAAAGTAGTTGCTCCTTACTAAGTAAAGTCGTCTTCCTCCCTTATCTCATTAAAAATTAAAAGCACTCTTAGTTTAAGTAGAGCAGATTAGTAATTAAGTGCTATATAATCAACTTATATAAACATAAATTGAAAGAATGGACAAATTAATCATTGCGCTGGCTTGTTTTTTTCCCCCGTTAATGCACCTCTTACTCAGGTCCTTCCTGTGGTGCCAGGATGCATTTTCTGCTCCCTTTTGCTGGAGGTGGGGTGGACTAACATATGATTGTGGACTAGATCTGGAAAACACATACATGCATATAGGCCTATATGTGTTGCCTCAAAGGAGACAACCAGGATCCCTGTTTCAGTCTCCACTGCTCATCAGAAGGCCTGCAGTTGGCTGTGTTTGACCTACGTGGTGGCAGAACAAAAAATTAGAAAGTCTCAATTCCCAAAGACTACCCAGTATGGAGTACGGGCATAGACATGGAGAGATGCATGAAGTGAAACAGGAAATTCTGTTTGCTTGGGCTCATATATTGGCTCTGCCACTTTCCTTGGATGAATTACTTAATTACTGTTCAACTCAGGGCCCTCATATGTAAAAGATAAAATTATAAATCTATTGCTCCACAACTCATGTTTCAAATAATAGACCTGTTATTATATAAAACCAAAAGATTTTTTCCAAGGTCATTCTCTGGTTAAATTACAACTGATAACAAAAGGACAATGGACCATTAAAGAAGGAATGCCAGCCATTGTCCAGAGCACAAGAAACATCTTCCTACAGAGGCAACAATGGAACAAGGTCTTGAGGATTGTCTGGCGATGGAGCTGGAACTCAGGGGCCTCTGTGACTCCAGAACTGTGTGCTTCATTTTTGCGGTAAAACTGCCTGCTCTCAAGACTGAGGGAAACACAGAACTCAACTCTGTACAGCTCTCTATCCATCTCAATCAACATAGTAAATATTATTAATACAGCTAGAGTCCCAGGTCAGTGGTGTTGTGGCATCTACTTGCCCAGTATGAGGCAGGGGCTAAAGGAAGAATGAGGTGATTCTAACCTGCGCATGATGAGAAGAAATTATGTGAGGTAGAAGCGTGAAAATAGCCCTTAATATCATCTTGCTACACCCCAGAATGAAGGCATCTCCATGGTTTTTTGCTTATGTGAGTGAATCTGGCTAGGCAAGTTATTTTTATTTTGGGGGCCTCGATTCCACATAAACTAACTTCCCTGAGTTGCTGTAAATCTTTTGTGAATTAGAGCGCACTGAGCACAATGCCTGTTATACAAGAAAATACTGTTATTATTCCCTGTGTTAATTGTCACAACGATCCTTGGAGGTAGATAAGTAATGTTACATTGTCTTATTTTAGAAAGTAGGAAATTGAGCACCAAGGGGCTCAATAAACTTGCTGAGGTTAATAAATGGTTGATGATGGAATAAGGTTTTAAACTCAGATGGTGTAGCCCTGACCCACTCTCCACATATGCTTTGGAAGACACCAAGAACTAGATTTATGTGTCACATGCTAAAAATAAGGCAGCCAGCGCTTGTTGATGTCCAGGTTCCACAGTCAGGAGTGAGGGAGACATTCTTTGCCCCTCCTGATTGAGAAAATAGTAGGGCTGAACCTACAGCTATGGTGACCCTTTAACAGGTAGGGCAGCCAATGTGACAAACCAGGAGTTGTTAGCCCTTGGACGTGTAGTAATGCAGCTGCTCACATTGATCTAGGCAGTTTCACCTAAGGAACAAGTTGTTTATTTATCATTTACACTCTGCTCCACATATATAAGGTTTAAGGAAGCTTAGGATAAATGACTAAGCAGACTAACAGAATAAAACTCACAAGTCATAAACTATGTAGAAAGAGAAGAATATACTTCTACAAAGAAACTCAAATGCCTTCAGGTTCCAAGCAGGCCATATAAACATGGGACGATACCAGCAAAGGACAATATGACCTGATATTGTATCACATGAGAGAAAAATACCAGAAAAGTACTATTATTAGTCCTACCCAAGTACATTGAAACTCACATTGTTCTGACCCTGGATTCAGGTGTACCAAGGTAACTGTCTGTAGGAGATTCAGGCGTACCAAGGTAAGTGTCTGTAGGACTAGGCTGGGTTATGGGTCTCTGACCTAGAATAAGGGGATTGCTTTGATGGCGCTTCAGGCGGCCAAGGCAAACCTGGGAAACATATCAAGTCGTATGGTGTTCACAGAGTCAAGAAGTATATCACTCCTTTATAGAAGCCACATTTTCCTAGTATCAAATTTTAAAATCATAATATCATTTAAAAAATAACCTAGAAATCTTTCCTTGAACTTTTACAGAAGTAGCAGAATAATTTAGTAAATATCACCTTGTTGAAAGCCCAAAGCATGACACTGAAACTTGGCTTTTAGTCAAGAATATGGTGGGTTCATACGTTTGTGGGGATGTCACCTGGCCAGGGGTAGAGCTGACAGCAATTTGGAGAGCAGTTCTTTTCACCTGTCTTCTCTGAGTATCCCTTCTCTCAGTCCAAGAACTGTTTTAGAGGACCACAATACTAAAGGTTTTTACCAGCCTGGCATCAGGCAAGTGCTAAAATGAAGTGCCCATCAGTCAAGAAGAGTAACAGATGTTGAAGCATATTAAATATCAGTAAACAGCAAGCCCACAGAGACAGGCCACTGAGCTTGGCATCACTGTAGCAAAAGTATCCTGTTGCCTTCAAGAGAGAACACTGTGGACTTTTATGAACTACATTAATTGATGCTGGGTTTGTTTCCATTTGGACTATTTCTATGCCATAAAATATTTGCGGTTAGAGATGGCCTACTATTTTATAACTTTTTTAAAAAAACCTCTACTTTTCTAAAGGTTAAATTTAATGCTCACTGAGAATTAGAGATGTAGATCTTTAAAATATCTTCCCAGTAATTATGAGTTCCATGTTTTATTTACTTAATATCATTCCTTTTTACTATTAGTAATATGGTTCATACTATAAGTGATAAATAGGACTATAAATAAGAGTGCAGACATTGATGCCACGTAAATATCAGTTTAAATCACCAATTTGGATTTGATATCTGTGCTTTGGAGAGTTCAGTGTCTTTATCTTTCTAAGCCTGTTTCCTCATTTGTAATAATAAGACAGGAAGAGTATGGACTTACCTCATGTGATTATCATGAATATTAAATAAGATAATAGCTACAACACACTTGGAAGTTATTGGCATGAGTAATCTCTCAGAGAGACAGAGACAAAGTGATGGTATTATTTGTGATGACAACCAGCGTTGCCATTGGCCAGCTGTATAGTGAGTTATGGAAGGTATTGAAGGTGGTTAAGCTGGTGTGTGGCCGGGTGGCTCTTGGGGCGCTCATTCCCTTGCCTGTGTTCTCATGAGTGTTACGTTTTCCAGGTTTCCTTGAATCTGGCCTCTGTGTAGTTTTAGTCAGATCATTTCTCCCCTTCACTACAGCAGCAGCTGCATCTTCGGTGTGATTGCAGCTTCCAGACTGACTCTTTCAGGTGTTAGTTCTGGCCAGTCAGACAAGTGTTTAGTTCCAGTTGCAGCCTGACTGACGCTCTACTCTTGACCATGGTCACGTCACTGCTCCTGTCACATGTGACTCTTAAGAGGGGCAGCAGTAGCATTCCGCTGTTGCTCATCTCTGGGTCAGGTAAACATCACCTATTTGATGATGGATTTATTCTGCCATTTATGATACGAGTATCTTATGTTGAATTCTTTGTGGTGAAAGATCTAAAGCAGTTTCTACTACCCAGACTAGACTAATAAAACTGCTTTTGAACACTAAAAAAAAAAAAAATCACTCTTACAGCAAATTTGTCTCTCCTCATTGCTCCCTGTTGGAGTAAGTTGTACCAGCTGGAGAGCGGGTAGGTAGTTACCCGGGAGAGCAGTTCATCATGACAAAGCAAATCTCAAAGGAAAAGTGAGTAGCCGTTGTCCTTCATGACTGTTGCCTTGGCACCCTGCTCAGAGTCAGGCTTACCTCCTTGCTGAGGAGACAAGTCTCAATTCAGCCTAACCAGGCACATTCTGTAATCCTCCTCTTCAGCCCATGCTCTGGATCATTCACTCTTTGGGGTGAGTTCCTATGATATGTATATGATTATCCCCCCCCCCCCAAATAAAGAAATTGAAGTTCAGAGAAGACAAATAATGTGTCCGAGGTCATACCCTTATTAAGTCATGGAATTAAGAATTTAACTTAAATCTATACATCTTGGAGCACATGTTATTAGTGATTCATATTTCTTCTTCAAAAGTTTTTCAAGTTTTTTTTTCAATGTGTATAGAAAGCTACCTACATAATTCATACTGTTCTGGCCTTAAAGAAATTTGCTTATGCTCAGTGTTTTTCACTTAATTCTCAGAACAAGTTTATGTGGAAAAATGATTATTCTCATTTTTCTAAACAAGGAAACACACATAGAATTAAAGCAACTTAGGTTTATACTGTTTGTATACAAGCTAGAGTGTATCTGCCTTGAGGCCCATGCTTCTACTGGTGGCATTCACGAACTAGAGTGTGCTATGTAGTGTTTTCAAGCAGAAAAAAGAAAGAAAAAGAGGAAAAGGAAAACCAGGTTTCTACCTTTAAAGAGCTGGCAGTTGGGGTAAAAAATGAAAAGCAGGCAACCAGAAACTACTAGAAACCAGCAATCATTAGACCAATAGTCTCCAAACTTTTTGACACCAAGAACCAGTTTAGTTGAGGAACACTTTCTCAAGGTGGAGGTGGGGGTAAAGAAGTACTCTTTATGTAGTAGAATGTTGGAGGATAGCTTTCAAATGGAAAGCCACAGCAGGAGGGCCTGAGCAAAACTCTTCCTCCTGTCAGTCAGCAGTGGCATTGGGACGCAATTGCAGAGGAGGCAGAATTTGCTCACCTCCTGGTCCTTCTCAGCTGCCCTGACAGCCAGGCCTTTCCAAGGCCATGGACATGAGCCAGTGTGCAGTGAGGGATTAGGGACCCTGCATTAGGTAATCTACTCTCTACTCACAACTAAAACGTGGGAAAGAGAAGTGAGGCTTTGTAGAGGAAGTGGGGCTTGGGAAGAGTTGGGTGGAAATGTTGACTGGGGCCAGGTTGGGAATCAGTAAGAGGAGGGCTTTTTAGAGGTACTTGGAAGAACAAAGGACCAGAAGCAGACAAAAGGAACGGTCCCAGGTCAGGAGTTACGGGACAATTGGGTGTGTGAGGACCACAGGTGAATGGTGTTGGGGCTGTTAACAGCAAACAGATCCATTAGGAATGGAACAGGAATCCAAAAGTATACTACATCAAGCATCCTTCCATCCTTTCTGTTGTTATATGTAGATACTGTACACTAATCACCTTGTTTTTTAAAGAGTCAACAACGTGGAATTGCATTCTGCTTTTTAAAAATCATAAATTAATTCAGCTTTGAATAATAACAAAAATGTATTATTTATCTCTAACAGTTTTCAGTAATCTTCCATATAAGGGAAGTACTCATTCAATACCCTTGAAAGCTATGCTATGTCATGAGAGCACTTTTGTGTACAGTATATTATACCGCGGCTTTCCCCTCCATGAGCCGGTGCTAGCCTGGAGGGTGGAGCTGAAGGCAGTGAAATGCCTCGCAGTGGATGGATGGTGGGGCAGTATCTCTGGTAAAGCAGGAGCTTGACAAACCAGTCTGTCCTAGTGAGCTAGAGCAGTGGGTGCTACCACCCCTGTCTTCAAGGAGCTCCTAATCATGATAGCAGAGGGGATTCAGTTAGTATATTACCAGAGCCTGTTTCAGTCTTTTAGGTCATTAATTTGCTTTATCCATCCCATGAGGTTCTGATTTGTGTTTTGCAGGCAAAGGCAAAGAATAGAGTCTCCTCCCCAGGTCACCTAGCCAGTAAGAAGTGCAGCTTAGGTGCAAACCCAGATGTCCTGATTCTGTGGCCTGTTTAATGTAAAGTGCTGAAATCCACTTCCATGGTTTCTTTGAGTAATACCTCCATAGTGCCCTGAGGTGTTTCAGTGTTTGCTGACCCTGCTGTCTTGTGAGCTTCCAAGAATTAGTCCAGGTCTTATGTGTCCTGTGTGCCATACTGAACTGGAGGTGGCACTTTACAGCTACTACACTACCACACTACAGCTACTCTTAGAGTCGCGTGAGAAAGGAGCTGCTTGTGGCTAGCTGCATAGAGAACCAGCCACTCAAGACAAGGGTGAGTGTGTTGGACACGAATGTAAAGATCTTAGCGGGAGAATCTAAACCATGTCTCTAGAAACAACTTTCCTTGTTCACACCAGTAGAGCTAAACGGGTCCTTAAAAGTCCCATTCTGTTTTATTTTGTTTCGTTTTCCGAGATAAGTTCTCATCTTTACAGTCTCTTCAGTCAGTGGATAATCCGGTGTGTAACTTGAGGTAAGAGGTCTACCTCTTTGTGCCTCAGTTTTCCTCATTTTTAAACGGCAAAGTTATGGTTCTGGTTTTGGAAGGTATCAAGCAATGAAACCACTGGGGAAAAGAAAAAGGAACAGGCAATGCAGCCTCCCACTCTCCTACTACTCCCTCCCTTCCTATTTCAGGGCAGCGGTCAGAGGTTGCTGCTAGACATGAGGACTGGACTAGCTTGCTTCAAATGAAATCATCTAAATTATGATCATTAATAATGATACTTAATGCAGCAATCAAATAACTTCAGATAGCATCGCCATTGAGAAGAGAGTGAGCACAGCATCTCTGTGAGACACTGTTCCTAGGCAAGAGGCATCAGTTTGCCTGACAATAGACAGTGGCTAGAAAGCTGAGGATGCTGAGCCTCACCTCCTTCTTGCTGAGAACAGACAGCATGTTCAACTAGAAATTCAATCCAGCAGTTCTTGGAGATTGGTTGTCTGTCTGGGGCTCTGACTTACTGTTTCACTGGCAGAGGGGACAGACGAGGCTGTTTTGGTAGGAGTAAGTGAACTGGCCTACAGAAAGGTCCTCCCTCTTTTTTTTTTTCTTTCCCTCTTTCTTTTCTATCCTTTTCTTCCTTTCTTCTTTAACTTTATTTTCAAAAAGATTATTTGGTAACTTCAGGTGCTTAACAACACCAGTAAAAACAATCTTGCTACTTATAGCTTTGAGATAACTAGCCATCACCTACCTCAGTCGATTGCTGAGTATTTAATTGTAGTTATGTAAGTTATTTAAAAAAACTCTTTGAATTGGTGATGCATGTCCCATTTTCTATATTTTGATTATTTTTTCAGACCTTCTATGCAAATGCCTCAAGAATAAGAATCAGATTATTATTTCCATATCTCTGATGCCTGACACAGCCTGACACAGAAAAGTTGTTTAGCAGATCTTTGTTCATTGATTCAGCACACACCCTGTAGGGATAGTAGTAAGTAAAACAACTAAAACTCCAATTCTTGTCATGTCTGTAGTCGAGTAGAAGTGGCAGTAATAAATATAAGTACAGACTACATCGTGGATCTTATGAAACAATGGGTTCAGTGAACAAATGAGAGTCATTAATGGATAAATGAAAGTAAAAGGCCTCAACTCCCAAATCTAAATCTTTGTTTCACCTTTAATATTATTTTAATTAGCATAGTTCTACCATTTCTGTGTACCCACTATAGCCTAGGGTCTATGCTAGTATCTTTGTATTAGTCGTGAAATTATAGTAAATTCTTAAAAGGACTCTGCCGCTTAGGCCTCTGATCCCTTATTCCAGATAAATACGGCCCAGAAGGCATAATAAAGTTGTTCGTGATCCAACAGAGTATTCTGCTCTGAGTAGAGGAAAAGAAACCTTCATGAACTCCCAAAATTATTGCCAGGGGTCAAGCAGGGATCAAAAAATGGGGAAAAAAAACGCACTACATCGTATTATGTGTTAAAATGTGCAGCATATTAGGTGAGAGGATAAGAAAAGAGGAAAAGAACTTTGTTAAAGGGTGGGAAGGAAAAGCAGGAAGACGATCTTGAATTGGCTGTCTTATCAGCTTAACAATAATAAACCATCACCATGGCAATACAAAGTATAATTAATGGCAGATGTTGAATCATATCGAAAGCCACACCAGCCAAGTGCCAAGCTGTTGCTGTAAACCTCCCTGTTCTGCTGCAGCTGTGCTAATTATTCTGTGCTCATGTTGGAGAGACCCACGTTTGAGGGTGGAACAGACTATGGGCTGGATAGCTGCCTGAGCCCCATAGCTGCCCTTTCTGTGCTCTGTTCCCTTGAGCAAGGCAGCTCCGTGAAAGGGGGAGGTAGTTATTGCTTTTATCTTTGTTACTCTAGTAGTTTTCTAATAGGTGATTTCAAAATCTCTAAAATAAATAAGTAATATTCATGTATGCATATTCAGGCAATTTCAATAGACTGAAGGTTGTGGAAGTGTTTAATAAAATGCCTCACAAATATAAAATATTATTAATACCAAGAGATGGATCGGTGTGGTAGGAAGAGCTTGCACTGAAGTCAGTTCGTGCTAGCTTCTGACTCCTTCAGCTGAGCACATCACTCCAGTACTCAGAGCCTTGGCTTTCTAATGAGCGGCATTTCTTATCAATTTCTAAAACATGTCATCCATCTTACAAAACGTGGGTCTCAACCTATCTGTTTGTCTTCTGTAAAACAGGGATGACACCAGGACCTCCTTTCTAAGATAAGGATTGGCTAAGTTAATACAGGAAGAGAGTTGAAAATGTGCTGGCATTTGCAGGGTGCCCTGAGTGAATGGTGGTGATGGTAGAGAATGAGAAGAGGAGGATGGAGGAGATGAGGGAGGAGCAAATGTTAGTGTGCACAGAAGTGCGCATGCCCCAGGTAGTACAAATGAGGGCACTCATAGCCATCAGAATACTTAGGGTCGTTTTCAAGACCAGTCAGCTGTTCACATTTCTGTCAGTTTCCCCAAATGTTTCATATTTCCATTACCTTTTTATCAAGCCCAGCATGTATGCCTCCCCTGATCCCTGGCCGTATAGTTTTAAGAAGGATGAGGGAATCAGAACAAAAAATTGGTAGAAACTATGTGATTATTTTCTCCAGAAACCAAGGTATCTACAGGCCAAGAATCTCAAAAACTGTGCCTTGGTGTATTAGCAAGTAGTCCTGGGGAGAATTAATTTGGAAAATGCCGTGACCAAGTTAATTAGAGATCTTCATAAAAGATTTCTGCAATGATTTTAATATGTAAGTATGTGTTGTGGTCTCCTAGGCAAGGCAGGCTTACAGAATATAGTATTTCCAAAATGTACTTGTCCAAAGAATTAGATATCAAGGCACCTCTTACTTTGCTAAAGTTTTGAAGATTAAACATTGGAAAATGCTGCCATAAACCCATGTTCTAAATCAAGTATTTAAAGCAGCATCATAAAAGAAGTTTGAAAGCTACTAATCCTTCAATCAGTTTTACAAAATGAGAAAGTCAAGTGTGTTTGATAGTGACTGTATGCTGGATGATGAAAAACAGTGGCATGTAAGACTTGCCTATTTCCTGCCCCCTTGGGGGCGCCACAATACCAGGGCTGGGCTGCTTACTCAGCCTGGTGGATCAGTGAAAGTCCCTTAGGGGAAATCACTTCTGAGACCCAGAGGAAGAGTTGCAACTGTATGACATGTAGTTTACAACTCACTGGCCCATGCATGGCCGTACAATGTCTTCATAGCAACCTTCGGGTGCAGGTTCAGTGACTGTGGTAAAAGCTAGTTGGTCCTAATTTTTGCCATATAAGCTCTTGTCACAAATCAGGCATTATGCTAGGCATTTTGAAAATATTTTTACTTATCCACTTATTTAATTAGTTTTTGAGACAGAGTCTTGCTCTGTAGCCCAGGCTGGTCCTGAACTCACTTTATAGCCCAGGCTGGCTTCAAATTCATGGCAATCCTCCTGCCTCTGCCTCTTGAGTGCTGGGATTATTGGCATGTCTCACCACACTGAGCTATTATCTGATACTGAAGAATCTAGTTCAGGGCCTCACACTTCCTAGGCAAGCTCTCTAACCACTGAACTGTGCCCCTTGCCCCCATTTACAAATGTCTTGCACTGACTTTTCAAAACAATGAACAGTATCCTAAGTTTGGAAATACAAATTTGAGTATTTCAGTAGGTAGGCTTCGCAAAACAAGGACTTCAGCTCAGATCTGCCTGATGTCAAGAAGCTATTCCTCAATATAGTGTGGCTGAGCCAGAATGACGGCTGATCTGGAGCAGAGCTTTCACTAGAATGAGATTTATAGAAGAATGACAAATGTCACGGAGTCTTCAGTAACCTATTTTTTTCTTTAAAAATTCACACCATTCTAACAAGGCTCATTCCCAATATCTAATGTGGAAAACCTTGTGTCATTTTGCTGTTTTGCTTTTTTTCTTTGTGACAGGATACTTTTTTGCATTCTTACTTAGCAAAGTAAGAACTTGAAAATTCTGCCAGTCTCCAAAGTCAGTTTGAGTTTTATCATTCATGAAGCTTAATGTTTTTAGAAATATTGTGTATGCACTGTTATAGAACATACCCATTCTAGGGATGAGGGGAGTATGAACCAGAAAAGGCTTTGAGTTCTTTTGGTTCAAACATGGGCAAGTTATTTAAGTTGGTGAGTATGAGCATCCAGAAACCACAGTGCAGATAAAATAAAAGAATCTGACATCTCCCAAAATGCACACATTTTACCACAGAGGGCCCTAAGGGTGATCTCAGCTGACGTGTGGACAGTATTTTTCTATAATTAAATATTTATTTTAGGGTATGTTTTAAAAGATATAATTAGCATCAAATGAGTTTTCATTGCCACATTTACTACAAAAAGATAATTTTAAAAGGAAAAAAGGTTTTATTCAGAATTCAGATATTTTAATGCTTATAAATCTATAGGTGGTACCTGGCCAAGGAAACGGTTGTGAAGGTGGTATGTGAGTTCCTGAAGTTTGTGTAGTAACTAAATAAAACATGTGAAAGTGCTGCAATGAACATTTCCTTCCTCCCTGAATTCACATGGCAATCAAGCATCCAAGTCCAGGAGTAAACCTCAAAAAATTAGACCCCCAACACAGTACTCCTCCTAGGAAACATTTCACTTTCTTCCTGGATGCTTACCCATATTACCTCCTTCCTCCTTCCACCCTCCAGGTAAGAGATGTACAGAAGTGCAGAAGTGACTAGGGGTTCAAAATATGTTCTGTGGAGTGTCAGTAATAAACAGCATGTTCTTCAGAGAATGGACAGTATTAGCACTTAGAAATATAGAATCAGAGTCAGAGGATCAGGAAGGTCCTTGAAGATCATTATACCCAATTCCTCCTTTCACAGTTGAGCAAGAGCCAGAGAGAGGAAGGTGTTTTATTCATGGCTGGAGAGCTCACTGCTAATCCAAAGAGGATGAGAATTCCTAAGATGTAAAATTTTAGAAATGTCGAATTAAATAAAGAGTAGCTGTTGTCTCCAAACTTCCTACTTTCCAGGAAGTGCCAAGGAACTGGCACAACAGGACTTACAGTTTAAAAAATCTATGACTGTTGAAGGTGACTCTTTATGTGGAAAAGAATGATGCCAATGTCCATTGAAGGAAACCAGTGACCATTGGAAGAAGGCTTCCTGGCCATGTGCTTTAGTTTGTTTTCATTGTGGTGAAATGCAGATGACATAAAACTTACCCTTTTAACCATTTTTAAGTGTACACTTTGGTAGGACTTTCACCATGACGCTTCTCCTGAGCTCTTTTCATCTTGAAAAACTGAAACAGACCTGTTAAACACCCATGTCCCATTTGTCCCTCCCTCAAGCCCTGGAAACCACCTTTCAGCTTTCTGTCCCTATGAATTTAACTGCTCTCATTAGCTCAAAGAAGTTGAACCATAAGCTGTTTGTCTTTTTGTGACTGTTTTGTTTCACTTGGTATAACAGTATGTGCTGCAGGTCCGTTCGTGCCATAGCATGTGTTAGAATCTCTTCTTCACTGGTCATGCTCCTCCGTGCCACAGTCGTGTCACTGCAGAAAGACTTTGCCATGATTAAGATTTGGTGACTTCTTTCCAATAGGAGAAACAGCACAGTTGTAGATGACAACAGTAATGGGACTCAGTATCTGAGAACTCAGGATTTCTCCTGGTCTTTAAAAGAGCTGATGGGAAGTAAATAGAATGGTACCCAGTGCT
Organism: Ctenodactylus gundi; assembly: GCA_004027205.1. Taxonomy (NCBI): domain Eukaryota; kingdom Metazoa; phylum Chordata; class Mammalia; order Rodentia; family Ctenodactylidae; genus Ctenodactylus; species Ctenodactylus gundi. Next base: position 748,219 of record PVKB01000284.1, read on the forward strand.
CCTCCTTCCCACCAGCCACCCTTACTGTTTCTGCCCTCATCTTCAGTCAGACACAGATAGCGTAGGAGTTGGAGGTTTACAGGTAGGTTTCTAAGTAAAAAGGGTTGGCTTGCAGCCCCAGCTCCACCTCCACACTTAGAAACGTGTGATGTCGGGCAGACTGTTAGGCTTTCTGAGTCTCAGTCATCTTAACAGTAAATAGACAAAATAATACCTACAGTTAAGATTTATTTTCTTTTGAGGCCTAAGATTTTTTTCTTCCATTTTTAAAAAAAAAATTTTAACCAGTTTCTTGGGGCTGGAGGAATAGCACAGCATTTAAAACTGTTACAGAGCAAGTGCTAAGCTCTGAGTTCAGTTCACCAGCATCACATAAACTGGCATGGTGGCGCATGCCTGTAATCTCAGCTCTCAGGAAACTCAGGCAGGAGAATTGCTCTGATTTCAAGGCCAGTGCGGGCTCCATAGTGAGTTCAAAACTAGCATGGGCTACAGAGAAAGACCCTGTCTCAAAAAAAAAGAAAAAGAATTTTTTTCTCCCCATTTTTATTGATATGTATAAGCACAAAATTTAAGGTTTACAATGAAGCTGAGCATTTTGTGCACATACGTATCTTGTCAAGGTGACAAGGACTTTCCCAATTATTCCTACTTCACTAGGAGCTTAAAAACAAAATGTGGTGAATGCACCATGCCACCCTTTAGCCTGGGGTTAGCAGGCAGCTTCATGAAACTGAAAGAGAGGACATGCTAATTTACTAAGTAGGCTCTGCATGTCAGATACATTATCTTTTCATTAAAAAAAAAAAAAAAACTCTGTCAGATTCCATTAGAGCACTTGGCTCTTGGCATCCTCGTCATCTTCCCACTCCCAGCAGCCATTCCTTGATCAGTGCCTAGTGTTTTTCCCAGAAAATATAGGTACTCCCTCCGTCACCTAGGAAGTGTTTCTTTGATATATAAGGGATCCTTTCATATACCCTTCTGCATTTGTATGGTCACTTGTACATTCCCCCTACTTTAAGATATGCTCTGCCACTTCCTGTTCCCTTGTGACCTAGAGTCAAGGCACTGTTCAGTTGACCTCCCAACTGTGGCAAAGAAGGCCTGAGCGTGGAGACTGACTTTAGTTCCTCTCTGAGGATGGGCATCACTCACTGCCAACCACTTGAGGGTCTTTCCCTAGCTTCTGACCATCCCTTCTCCTTTCTTTTGATAAGACAGCCATCTCTGGATCGGTGAATCTATTATGTTTTCCTAGATGTGAATTCATTTTCCATTGCATGTTTCCATTTAAAAAGACTTTTAAAGGGGCTGAATGTACATTGTGTGTACTTAGTTTTTAATATGAATGTGCCCACAGCCCAGAGCGTAGAGAAACTTTAATAAGGAAGCAGACCTGTGTGTGTTGTGTTTTATGTGGCACTGATTCCCTAACAGACTCGTAGCAGCCAGGTATTATTTTATGCATTTCTATTAATCAAGCTGCCAAGTCCAAATGAAAACCATGTTTCAATATATTTAATAAGATTATGGTTTTGAGTTAAATATCAAAATAACATTAGCTACATTTTTCCTCTCAGCCAAACCTCATTTATTGTCTTATATTTTCACTTTGAAATCTAGCTTTTTTTTGTGTTGTGAGGCCAGTCTTGATTACAAAAAAAAAAAAAAATGTGTACTACAAACTTTTAGCACTGTATGGGTTTCAACTGAGTCCCTAAATGTAAATGTTTTAGAGCAGAAAGAACCACATAGTAATTTTTTTCTGGTTGAAAAATGAGATGTCTCTTTTACTTAGAGTGAGCCCCAGAATTACAGAGGAAATTAATAATTGCCTTAGAGATACTGAATTGTTTGTAGCTTCTGTAATAAATGGTGTCTGCTGAACTGTTAATGCTTTTAGTGTTTTTGTACCAAATGTTCTTTTTTAAAGGCGGAAGTTTCTGTGGGTTTTGCAATGGTGACATCTAGGGGCACCACGGAACATTGCGTGAGCTGCTAAGCAGGTCTCCTTTTCGGAGGCAATCCCCCTGCTTGAAAATGGAAAACAGTGTGATTGTGGGTCATTGGGGCTGAAGGAGAGAAAAGGCAGAGGAATGACGGGGGAGGCAGGTGCCCGTTCTATCCACCAGGCTTCTGATCTGGAGACGTCGAGGGAGGCCTTTTACAAAGAACTCTCCAAGCCTGGGGTCACATATACTGCGTAGCCAACTTTTAAAATTATGGACATATTCTTGCACTTTCTTCCTGTATTTAGTGCTTCCTGTCACCTGCACAGTTTTCGAGCTGTTCTTGCCTGTATGACAGGTGCCGTCCAGCCGGGCTGCACAGGGGACATTTGCTAGCTAGTGGCCAATTCTTGTTTTTTGCGTTTCCATTTGCCCTTCTCTTTTTGTAAATTTGGTGTCCTCTGTGTATGTCCATCTTCAGAAAGTCACATCTTAGCTGATGTTCTTTCCGAACTGATAGGTCATTACTTCTTCTGGTGTCTGGGTTTTTAAAGGGCTCTCTGTGTTAACATGTCCTAAAGCTGTGCAACCTTGATTTAAAAATTATTAAATGCATATTATTCTCTGATTGGTTAAGCGTAAGAACTTCTCATGCTGCGTTAAATTTAAAACACAAGTCATACTTTAACTTAGTACATTATAGAAATCCTAAGCTTCATTTTAAAAAGAGTAAGTACAGTGCAGAGCAATGAGTGTAATTCTGTCGACAGGTGTGACATGTCTGGCACTTCTCTGTGTAGATCTGATGAGGGTGACGTTGTTGACAGGCAGCATTCATTGATGCATTTTATGTGCCAAGCTCTGTTCTAATCACTAATTATTTCATAATATCTTGTTTAACCACCACCATACATTGGAGGGGGCTGTTGTTCTCCCCACCATGCACGTGTTCACCTGTTACTTCTGCATTTTAAAAGGGAAGCTTCACGAAGGAGTGTCTGAGACCTCGTGACAATGTGTGACACAGGAGTTCCTGCCGCTCTAGAAAGCACAGTGGTGCTGGCACTCAGGAGGCTCCCTCGAGCCCCAGAGTTTGAGGCCAGCTTACACAAACAAAAAACAAACTGCTCAAAAAACAAACTACAGAGACTGTGTTAAAAGTTCTTTCTTGAACTGTCCGGAAGTCCGTGTCACCACCATTAGGCTATTAGCCACCTCTTCCTGAGGAGCCTTTGCTTCTCCTTTATCTTCTGATAACCTGCGACTTTTTCAGTGAGTGTTTCTTGCTATGTGTGTTGAAGCAGCAACATCTGCCCTAGCAGGAACTGTCTAAGAGACCAGCAGTAATTACAGCAGTGCTAATTTTATGTAGGAAGAAGTGCTAGGAAAGAAAGCAATGTGAGGAACCAGAGGGACTGGGCAGGCTGGATGTGAAGGGGGCTTGCCATGTGAGCAATAGGAGATGCCTTTCTGAGGATGCCTGCTTGAGGTGGTCCCCAAATGGCAGAAGTGCAAAGGCCCTGAGGTGGAAGTCAATTGAACATATCCAGGAAATGCAAAAAAGACTAGGGAGGCTGGAGTGTGCTGAATACAAGGAATTCTGTGGTGTGACTTTGTCCTTTCTCCTTTCTCAGTTTCTTGATGTTCTGTTTTCGGTCTCAGAGTTTTGTTGCAAAATCCCAAGGTATCATTCAAGGTACTAGGGAAGAGTACATCCTAAGAAAGGTTCCACGCACATTTGCAGCTGTAGCGTCAGATTAAGAGGAACATAAAGCAGAGAGAAATCTCAGCAGCCTATAGCACATCACAGACCTTGAATGTTGTTTTCCCCCAGGTATGGGGACTGTCTGGGGGTCTGCCTCTCTGCTAGACTGGAAGCTAGTAACGATAGGGCTTATGTCATGGTCATTTACCATGTATTTTTATTTCTTCCATTTTCTTGCTGAGCAAATGCTTCTTGAGTGCCATCTACATGCCAGCCAGCCATGCTAGGCCTTGTCTGTTTGCAGTCACGTACGGGAAGGATCCAGACCTATCTGGAAGCTTCTGCCCTTCCTGTAGAAGAGATGTGCCGTGAAATAGATAACTGTGGTGCAGTACAACAGTACACAAAATATGCATCCGTGCTGGTCCCAGCCCTGAGATGCCAGAGAAACAGTAAGAAAGACGGTTGAGCCAGAACTTGGAAGTGCAAATTAAAGAGTGTGTAGAGGGGTGTGTGAGAGAGAGAGAGCGTGTGTGTGTGTGCGCGCACGCGCACATGCGCGTGTGTCTGTGTGAGTTGAAGCTTGGGGAGAGAGGAGGGTGAGCAGAATTTTCATTTGGAACTGTTGTAACCCAGGTTTGTGACCTCAGTTATGAACACAGCCATATATAAGATAAAGAGTGGGGGGATGGACAGATGGATAGATGGATGGAAGTCTAGAAGAATGGAAGGATGGATGATGGCTCATTCCTTCCCATATGTTACAGGAGCAGTTTATAAGATAGAGATATAAAGCTAAAAGGTTTTTTTTTTTTTTTTTGTTAATTCTCCCTGAGAAATCACCCCTCCAAGTCCTTCTCTTGATTTCCCTTAGACAGACCTTGGGGGAGACCCTGGCATATATCCGGTGATTGCTTGCTTAGTTAGGCATCCAGTGGTGCATTAGGAGGCAGGTGTCACATTCATTTCATTGTGGGGGTGGCCCTTTCCATGGACCTGGGCATGACCAATAACTAGATCCCAAGAAGTCTATTTTTTTCTAGACATATTTTGGATGTATACTATAGTGTAAAAGCTGAATGAAAAATAAATTGTGCTGCCAGAGCTATCTATGGGGAAAAGAGAGGCTGCTAGTGTGGTCTAAATGCCAGAGGCCAGAGCTGTCTTGGGAAGGGACCTGACTGCTCCACCACTAACACATGATGTGGCATTGATGAGGTAGCAGCACTCTGTGCCTGCCAGTGCCTGAGATGCTGCCAACTGTAGAATTCTCATCTCCGCTGATGGTGGTGCTGGCCGGGGTCTTCACTCCGCAGAAGATGGGCAGCATGGGTCTAGGACCCCCTAAGAAGCTGTGCTGATCCACTGCAGTGTTGGGAGGGTTCTGTGTGTTGTTTGTCCACTATAAGGGCTATGTCCCTGCAGGGCCAGGTGTGACTCTTCTGCGCTATCTCTCTCCCTCCTCTTTTGCTTGTTATTTTTGTGATCTGGTGAGCTTGCTCCTCCTGGAGTAACCTTCCATAGATTTCCGTGTAGACAGTCCCTGGTCCATCCCTTTCCCCCTCCAGCTCTAAGCCACACCACAAGCACACAAGTGCCAGCTCCTGCACTAGCCCCCCGTGTGTTCTTCTTCAGGTTTCTTAACTTCTCAGTCATGGTTTGGATCTGGAGTGTCCCCCCAAGCCTCATGTTCCTATGGATACTGTGTACTGTTGGGAAGTGAAACCTGGTTGGAAGGGGCAGGTGCTTGGGGTTTGACCTAGGCATGTGCTGGTTCCACCCTTTTTCCCAGGCTGGGCTTGTCCTGTCATGTTGAAGGATCTGTGTCTCCAGAGCCCCAGCTCTGGCTCTGGCTCTAGCTGCAGCCCCCTAACATGATTCTGCCGTTTTCCAGCCTCCCACCTGCAATGGACTGTGCCTTTCTGAAACTAAGCTAAAATAAATCTTTCCTTTCTGAGTTATAGATGTTGAGCATTGAGTCACAGCAACAAAAAATAACTAAAACACTCTCTCTGTCTTTGTTCCTTCAACTTTAATGTGTGGACATCTGCTTCTACAACAAACAGTTATCTATGAGGGTTCATGAGAAAATCCATGTAAGGCGGTTAGAGCAGTGCCTGGAACTTGACAAATGCAGTGAACAGCAGTGTTTGTTATATCCCTTCACCCCCTGTTGCTGCCTAGTTTTCAGACAGACATTAGAGGTGCAGAAGTAAACAGGACCCCGCCTCTGTGTCGAGGAGCCCAGTCCCGAGTACCTTCTGTGCAGCATGCCCTATGCACCAGCACTTTGTTGAGTCCCTACCACATCCAAGCACAATGCATATCTTCCCATTTCGTGCTCCAGGAGACTCCAGCCGAGAGAAGTCATGTGACATTCCCAGCATAACACCATTAATAACAGGCAAGGTTGGAATTGGGGCTCCCATCTCTTAGATTCCAAATTCAGCGGACCTTGCTCCATGTGGACTGCCTCCAGGCTGTCCTTACATGATTTCAAAGGGGAAATGGAGAGTGCGTGCTGAAATGATCATAGTGAGGAAGAAACATACCTTCCCTGACCATCTACTTCCAGTGTCAGAGGCTAAGGAAAGCTTAGCTTGTGAGCCCAGCCCCCAGCAGCCTTTGCTGTAGCCATCTGAAAAGGATTCATCTTTAAAGGAAAGCAGCCAGAAAAAAATAATTCACATTAGAAACAAATTCTGTCATGAGTCATTTGACTTTGCCTTCCCCCGAACACATAGTTTATGTCTTGAGCTAGCTAAGGCTAAAGGAACATCTGATACGTTTTAGGCTAGCAGAGCCATTTTTTAAGGCACTTCCCACACAGTATGTGCCCACTGGACCTCTTGGCTTTAATCAAAGCTTGTGCTTACGAGGCCTGATAATCTGTTATTTTGTTGTCATTTCATTGGACTGTTATTGTGTATGTGTTTTATCAAGATGACAAAAATTGCTTTGGTCCATGATTCATGTATTCCAGCCATGGATGAGCCTCACTAGTGGTCTTTCTATGTGAGTAGGTGCACAACACAGGAATGTACATGGGTGTGCATGGTCAGATGGGTGGGCACCAAGGGGAGAGAGAATGAGGGAAGGCGATCCATTGGGCTGCCTCCATTCCCACTGCAGGAGGAACCTCCAACCCTGGGCCAGCTAGTGTGGATGTCCATACTGCATGATCAGTAGGCATCACTGAACACAGGCAGGTGGCTCTGTGGTGAGCTTCCTTTCCTGTGGACAGTTGAAATGCTGCAGAAATACATTTACTATTGCAAAAATATGAAGAATAAACAATCATGGAGTAAAAGGTGGAAGGAACAGAATTGTACTAGAAGTTATCCTAGAAATGATCACTATTATACATTCTATGTGTATCTCTAACTTTTTATGTGTATTTACACTCAAAGATACACATGCCTACACAAGACCACATGGTAGGGATTATTTCACTTTTTTGTATTTTCCCCATTTTATTGATATGTATTAGTGCAAGATTTAAGGTTTACAATGAAGTTTAGCATTTTGTGCACATACGTATCTTGTCAAGGTGACAAGGACTTTTCCACTCTCCTTTTGTCCCTCCCCCTACCCACCTTTCCCTCCCTCCCTCCCTGCCCTACCCCCTGTTTCACTTTGTTTTTCATTATAAGTTCCATAAGAGATGTGATCTGGGTTTCTCATATCAGAGAGGCCATTCGATGTTTCACCTTCTGCTTCTGACTCACTTCATTAAGCATGATGTTCTCAAGCTTCTTCCATTTGCCCACAAAGGCCTCCACGTTGTTGGACTTTATTGATGCATGGTATTCCATTGTGTATAAATACCACAGTTTGTGTATCCACTGGTCTGTGGATGGGTATTTTGGTGACTTCCATATTAAAATAAAGAATCCTATTGAAAAGTGGGCAAATGAAATGAAGAGGCAGATCACTCACGAAAAGTATAAATGGCCAATAGATACATGATAAGATGTTCAACATCTCTAGCCATAAGAGAAATGCAAATCAAAACAACGCTAAGATACCATCTCACTCCAGAGAGAATGGCCTATATCAACAAGTCAAATAGCAATCAGTGCTGGCGAGGTTGTGGGGGGAAAGGAACCCACCTGCACTGCTGGTGGGAACGTAAATTCGTACAACCACTTTGGACAGCAGTGTGATCTCTCAAAAGACTAGAAATAAATATCTCCCTCAATCCAGCGACACCCCTCTTGGGAATATATCCAAAAGAAGCCAAAACAACACATAACAGAGACATATGCATACCCATGTTCATAGCAGCACAACTAACAATAGCTAAAATATTTCACTTTTTTATTATGTACAAACTTTTTGACTATATTAGTGCTTATAACACTGCCCCAAATCCCATGTATGTATGTATGTATGTGTATATATATATATATATATATATATATATATATATATATATGTCATTGTTGATATGGTTCTTTATATAGAGATATGAGGAGAGATACAGAAAATGAGATTTCTAGTGGAAAGATTTGTACACTTAAAATTTTCCTTGTTCTGGCCAAACATCCTTCACAAAAGCCAAAATGGCTATTCCAGTTTTTATTCCTGCCAGTGTGCCTCTGCCAGCAGTATTATTAGTTGCTTAACATTTTTGCCAATTTATTTATGTAAAAATGATTATTTTTTATTCCTTTGCCTTTCTCCTGTTGCTAGTATAAATGAAAATTTTTGTAGCATCTGTGGGCTATTTAACTTTGTGTTTTCTGTTTTTAGCCAATTAATATCCTCTCTTTACTTTCCTGTCAGGTTATCTTTTCCTCCTTGATTTCTAGGAATCTTCTCTGTCATATATATTGAAAATCTTCTTATAATCTATCTGGGGTTTTTTTCTTCGTACTTGCTTATGATGTTTTGAACTGTAGTTGTCAGTTTTATATACTTACATCTGGGAATCTGTTTCTTCATCTGATGTCAGGATTTCTTGGAAACATTCCCCGTAAGTTATTCCTGCTCTTGATGTGGTGTTTTCAGAATGGCAATCAATTAGACATAAAGATGTAGGAGTGAACAGAGGATCCTGGGGGAAAGGGGCCAAAGCTTAAATCAGAGTGCACTAGCTGGTGGATTGGGCTGCTAATTTCATTAATTATGGGGAAATTCTGAACATCTGTCTGGATCAGTCACCACAAATCAGAGGCAGCAGGGAGCCCAGCAAGCACATGCAATTTGATACTTTGTGGCCATTGGACCACATCCAAGTACTTTTGCTCAGTTTACTTTGGAACAATACTTTGCTGCACTGAGCCTTAATTTAGTTCTCTGTGAAATGGGACTAATCACTTCGTCGCAAGAATGTTGTGAGGTTCACCATCTCTGGTGTTTCGGCACATGAAAGCCACTTCACATGCTTATTTTTGCCTTGCCTGGCTAACAGCCTTTTCCCCACCTGGACATTTACATGCAACTGGTCATTGAAAATTGTTGACTTCCATCACCTCTGAGGATTTTGTGGGCAAACACAGGAGGCAAGACTTGCTTGAGTCTGAAACGATATCCTAGTGATCCATCTGAGCGGGCTGAAAGGAAACAGAGCACCTACACCATGGCCCAGTGCCGGAAAATTCTTTTGGGTGGCCGATTTTCATTTTGATGAGGAGGAGTCAGGGCTCTGGAGGACTGCTCCCATCCATAGGGGTGGAGAGTTTCTTCTTCCAGAGCTATCACAGCTCCTAGACTCATGAACCTCCTGCCTTTGCAGAGGTGTTCCCTGCTTTTGAAGTCACCCCACATTCCCCTTACCTTATCTGGCATGCTTCACTTCCTAACATGTGGCATTCAAAGCTGAGAGCCCAATTCGAAAGCCTGATTACTTGGATTCAAAACTCAACTTGTCCCTCTTTGTCATGATCCTTGTGCTGTAGGTTTCTTGATTTCTCCTCACCCCTGTTTCTCTGTCTATAAAATGTGGATACTAGTATTATCTTTCTTATAGAGTTGTCATAAAGCCACCATTTACAAAAGTGATTGGCATATAGTTCAGGGTTAAAAGAACTACCAGAAAATACTATACAGGATGTGAAACCCAGTTCCTCCTTTCATACCCAGTTAATTTTGGATGATTTGCTTATTCTGGACTCTGCTTTCTCATTTATAAAGTGAGTGTGAAAATTGTCTACTCTGTGACATTGCTGAGAAAGTCAAATGGAATGACGGATGTAATGATTACAGGGCTTCAATAAGAGGTAGGTACTCTAATGACGGTTGTTTAAAAAGTACAGGAATTAACATTTGGAAGTACCGTTCCTCAAAAGTGAAGAGGCTGGGGGACTTCCAGTCAAGATGGCAGCTGAATAACAGAGCTGCACACGGTCTCCTTATCTACCCATTTAAAAGTCAAGAATTTAGTTAGAATATGTGTTCAATGTAGCTAGGGAAGTGAAGAGCTCCCCAACAACTGAAAGGAGGCCAGGGAACGGCAGAAATTTGAAAGGAACATTGAAAACAGAGGAAAAAGATTCCCAGCAGCCCAGGAAGTCTCCTCAGGTCAGGTGCAAACAGCTGTAGCAGCAGGCAGCTGCGGACAGAGGAAAGCTCGCATGGGCCCGGGACATCTGATGGATCTGGGAGAGGATGGAGCAACCCAACAATGGACAGGAGGCTGCGGGAGGGTCAGAAATCCTCAAGTCATATTGGAAGTGGAGGAAAAAACAGCCAACTTGGCGCAGCCCCGAGCTGCCAGCATTCACAGACCACAGACGGAGGAAGGTCCGGAGCCAGAACCTCAGCCTGAGGTCAGTGCGGATCCGGAGAAATGGGAATTGTCGGCAGCTGACAGCCCCAGCCTCCAAAAAACGAAACTGCGTGTACTGTGTCCTACAAATGCAGTGTGCACTTCCCCTAGAAAATTCCCCGTGAGTGCAGATCAGAAGCAGCACTGGGCAGCCATAATAGGCAATGACGTAAGCAGGAACCATTTAAAAAAGAAGGAAAAAAAAAAAAAAGCCCAAGACTGAACCCTTTACAGTAAAAGAAAGCTCAGAAGAGCACATCAGAGCTTTTGGAGTTACCCTTAAACAGTGCCTAGGATGAAATTGGCACAAGCAGCAGAGAGGAGAAAAGAGGGGGAAAAGGCTGCTGATCCCCTGAAAGGGTCAGGGGCACCTCTGCTCTGAGGGTGGAGAGCGCCACCCTGGAGGAAGGAAGCCAGGACAGACAGAGAGCTTTGCTGAGTGGACCGAGGGGTACAGTAAAGACACATCAAAAAGGGGACCATCGCCCCATTCCTCCGGCATGCACCAGAGGTTTCTGGTTCACTGCTGCCCTGCATGCCTGAGGCATCTAGGAGCAGGAAGTCCATCGCCCATCCGTCCTGAGAGCCAGAGGCTTCCAGGGAATTACATCACCCTGTCAATCCTGAGCCCAGAGGCTTCCAGAGGCATCTAGGAATTAATCACCCTGTCTGTCCCTTGGGGCAGAGGATTCCAGAGGCATGTAGGCCTGGGCCTTCACCAAACCCCTCTTTCCTGCACACTAGAGACAGCAGAACCATGAGGAAATGTGGTAATAAATCTCGTACAAAAAGATTTGACACTCCAGAAGATGATACCAGGGATACTGAAATTGCAGAATCCAAAGATGAAAAGGGCAAAAAGGATGGTAACTTCTGGGCCCAGAAATTCATTGAATTAAAGAAGGAATTAAAGCAGGAAATGAAACAGCACAAGAGCTACATCAAGTCATTGCTAAGCTAAAAAACCAGCCTTGAAAAGCAAATAGAAGAGACCAAAGAAGAAATATACCAGAAGATAATGAAGGCAATACAAGAAATTAGAGAAGAACGCAACAGAGATATTAAAAAATTGAATGCAGATATTCAGGAAGTGAAAAACACACAGGAAATAATAAGCAACCACTTTGACCATCTACAGAATAGAATGTCAGACCTAGAAGACAAAGTGACTGAGCTGCCACATACAGGCTGTGAAGAACACATAAGAAAGAAAGCGAATCATTGCAATGGCTGATAGATGATCCAAAGAGAAACAACCTCAGAATTATGGGAATCCGGGAGAAGACTGAGGACAAAACAAAAGACTTAAACGACATGTTCAATGAAATTATGGAAGAAAATTTCCTAAATCTAAGAAAAGAAATGAACATGGAACTATTGCAGGCATATAGAACACCAAACAAGTTTGATCAGAAGAGATCCTCATTACGACACATCATCATTAAAATACTAGAAACTCAACACAAAGAGAAAATACTAAAAGCTGTAAGAGAAAAACAGAAGGTGACCTACAAAGATAAGCCCATCACGATAACTGCAGACTTCTCAACCCAGACTCCAAAGCCGGGAGATCATGGAGCAATGTCATCCAAGCACTAAAAGAACATAAATGCCGACCAAGACTGCTATATCCAGCAAAACTATCTTTAAATTAGAGGGAGAAAATAAAACTTTCCATGACAGAGACAGCTTAAAGAAATTTGCAGCCACTGAGCCAGCACTGCAGAGAATACTTAAAGAAAACTTAGAAAGTGAAAGTGAGGCCAGCGACACCAATGACCCCAGAAAAAAAGTGACAACAGCTAGAGGAGAATGAGCTGAGAAAAAAGTAAGGCTATGCATGAAATTAGCGGTGAATTGAAAGGTAAAAGGAAAAACCAAGTAGGGCAAAATGTTAATAATTAGTGAAATATGAGTAAACAATGTATGAAAGTCAAAAAAATCTAAAATAACTAAGCATAGCTATTTATCTGTTGCTTTAACTATAGTATATATATATATATATGTGTGTGTGTGTGTGTGTGTGTGTGTGTGTGTGTACTGAATATATTTTCATACCTTTCTCTAATTAAAAAAATCAGAGGAGCTGTAACAAGTCATCTCATCTAATACATTTAAATGATGGAAAGCAGATGTTTCTAAGATTCTGTGATGAAAATTTGAGACTGTGCTGTGGTTAGGATCTGGAGTGTCCCTCAAAAGTCTCATGTATTTTAATGTTATGGATTGTCTATGGACCCAGGTCATGTTGGTGGATTGGGGTCTAGTCTGGAGGGGTGGATTACAGTTAAGTTAGAATTAAAGGTGTGTCAGTTAGGATCAAAAACATGCAAGCTGGGATTAAAGGTGTGTCGTGGCCACATCTTCCACAGCTAGATGCAGGAGGGGCTGGTCACTGGGTGGAGACCTGGAAGAATACATAAGCTGCCTGCCTTGGAGGACTAAGACGAGGACTAGGACTGGTCTTGACTAGTATCAACTTGCCTTCCCATGTGTGATGTCTGGGGAAGCTGCCTCGACCTTTCTGCCTCTGCCATGTACTTCGAATGCTGCCAGCCGCCCCTGAATGGACTGTGACCTTCTGAAACTGTGAGCTAAAATAAACCTTCTCTTTCCCTAATTTGTAGGTGTCAGGTATTGAGTCACAGCAACAACAAAGTAACTAAGACAGACTGGAATCTAGGCTTCCTGATTCTTAGTCTAAAACGTATTTGCTTATACCCTCTTGATAACTTCCTATGTAGGGCTGAGAGTGTTTCTTCAAAGGCAAGGCTGGAATGTGTAAAAAAGAGGGGCAAACTTGGGTTGGTCCTTGGCACCTTCTACCTTTCCCAACTGCATTTCTCCCATTTCGGTATTTCTTTCCCCTTGTCAAAACTAACCCCTTCTGGGAACTCCATTTCTGCTCCTTGAGAAGTAAACTTCTGAATTTCCAGCATTTATGTTCCTCACCGTTTCCGGGCCGTGCTGCCTTTTGGGCAGTGAGAAGGATGCTGAGGCAGAGGCAGGCCAGACTTCACCCCTGCCGAGTAGGTTTGTCTGGTGAGACCACTGCTCAGGTGCGGGTGAAGAGAAAGGGAAGGATGTCAATGATCACCTGCTACATGTTGGAGACTTTGCATACATAACCACAGTTAATCTTTAAATGGTTTCATGGCAACTAGATAACTATTCTTATATCTATTTTACAAAGAGGAAGTACAGGTCTAGGAAAGTAAATCACTTTTTGTAAATCATAAGGCCAGCAAGTGAGAGAGTTGGGATTTGTACCTGGATTTATAAAATCCCTCAGTCTCACCAGGAACATGAGAGTACTGTATGTGAACCACAGAGATAGAGACAGAAAGAGAGAGAAAAAAGAGAAGAGAGAGCGAGCTTTCTGAATTGTGAAATGCTACCCACAAAGGATGACAATTAGCAGTCCTGTCCCGACCACAAATCAAGTGGCTTCCCACAGGCCAGTGCTTAGCCTGTTGTACGAAAGTCTGGAAACCTTCAGAGGATCTTACAAGTCAGAGAAGCAGAGGACCTATTTAGAGACAAGGATCTATCAGCTAATCTGTAGTTCATAAGTATCATGAAAAAGACCACTGCAGGAATAATTTGTAGAGCCCAATACAAAATGAAAATTGAGGATCATGACCAGACACAGATCCCTGTGTAGCGTTACTGTGTAGCAGTGGGGGTAGTGCTAGCCACTCCTTGCCTCACACTGACACACATCCTGACCATATTTATACCTGTACTCAACCCTTTACGGAGGAAGGACCAAGGCAAAATGAATCCTCCGTTCATCCCTGTCGCCAACATGGGGGTGCTTGGTCAGCACATGGACGGTGGAAAGTGGCACCAGGAAGTAGGGAGCAGAGCCCCAGCACAGGCTGCACTGTCCCATCAGTCTTTACTTACAAAACACAAATCTAAATACAATATTATTAAGAATTGTAACACAGTGACTATAGATTGCTAAACCCAAGCTTGAGCCCTCCAATGGTGGAGCTCTGTGAGCCATCGGTGACACGCGAATCAGTGGATCCTCCCTGCAGGTCCCTGACAGTGTCACTAGTCCATGAGAAATGAAAAAGTATGTACTGAGGTTTTTTTTAACCAAAGCTAAATGCAGACTATATAAATGATTCTTTTTGTTGTGAGATAATGGTAATCATGTATGTATTAAAATCTTTCTGTTGTGAAATAATGCTAAGGGTAAACATCTATATATGATTAGTAAAAAGTTGACAATTCTTGACATATCTCAAAAAGGTATGACTATTGGTCCAGAACTGAGGAATTCCTGGGCCAGGCCTGTCAAGAAGCTGTTCCCACATGTGGGGACATACCCTCTACTCCAATCGCCAGGATCAGAAAGGCTTTCACCTGGTATGCCTTGAGCCATTGCTGCATACTGCAGTATCTTCTTGGAACATCTTTGTTTAAGCAAGTGTGGAAAGTCTCATGGACTTTGTCATAAGAGGCAACTTACATTAGAGTCATCAAAATCAAAGTCTGAAATCTATTTTCTACCAGCCTCAAAAGCAGGGTCTGATGACAAATATTTCCTCAGACCTTCCAGCCACCACCTTGTATATGAAGTATAAGGGTGACACTGCATCTCAGACAGTCCCAGATTAGGACTTATGTCTCAATATAATTGTTAATAACACCCTTTTCTCTTTTTAAGTGTGTTTAGAGCTCAAAATTTGGTGATTGTACTTGGATAATAAGCTGTGGCCATGCTAGTGAAGGTCCCTTTGTCCCTCCTGAGGCAGGAAGTCCCAGGTGACCAATTGCAGGGCTGTGTCTGCCCTTCTGCAAATGCGAGTAGAGTGTTACGCTCAAGCCTGTAGAATCCACTTAGATCCAGGGCTGTAAAGACCCAGTGTGTATTGGTGGGGCGCCTTTCCTCGTGGCTTCCCCATGGTAGAGTACTGAGTTAAAGTCCAAGCCAATGTCTGTCCTTTGATGAAGGGAAATATATCAACATAAATACCCACTGACTCTGCGAACAGACAAACATGTGAGGCCTTCCGGGGAGTATAGCTTAAGTAGTTTTACTTCAGCACATCTAGAATTAAATATAAAATAGAGAGCTGATTGCTGTTAAATCCTCATGCCTAAACCAACCATTGCAATGCCTGCTCAGCTATAGAACCAGCCTTTTTCTAGACTAAACTTGCTGTTATACTGGATCTTGGGGTGAGAAGAAAGGAGGAGTAAAAGGAAGAGAAGAGAGAACGAGTGACCCAGGCAACTGGGTAGTTTTGAAATGTGCAAAACCTGGTTCACTTAAGGTGGGGTATTCTCTTTATTCCATGTACTTGGTACCCTGAAAGTAATCTCTAATACCAAGTTCAGATTCTCAGATTTAAAAACCTTACTGCTGACCCAAAGGAAGAGTTACATAAATCACACTCCCAAAGCTTCAAACAAAGAACTGGGGGAAGGCAGAGTTCACAGGGCATTTGGACGACATTTCTGGGTGCCCTTTATTTCCACCTCTTAAGAAAAACCCTTTCATTCTTAGCCTTCTCACATAACAGCTTGGGATTCTTGTCCCCCAGAAATGCATTTGAACTTGCTGGGCTTGTTAAGAGTCAGGGCATGAAGCATATTTCCATAGTAGAAAAGTCCTGGCGTTCCAAAGCAGAACTAATGTGGGATTTGAAAAGCCTGCCCTTTTTGTGCAGTTAATTAGGGATCCCCAAAGACAGCTGATCCGTTAGTGTCGTAGGGTCCTGAGGCAGGCATCAGGGAAGGCTGAGTGTGGGAGCATTCAGAGCAGATGGGGGACATGGGTTGCCCACCTGTTCCCCACTGACTATGGTCAGGGTTCCAAGAAAGCAAAGTTATGTGCTTCCTGGCAATGCTCATTTGGGTCCCTGGACTGATTTAATCAGTTGATGTGTTGCCAAAGTTGAGTCAAATCCCAAAACACTTGGTTTCTCTTAGGTCGATGAACTAAAGTCTGTTCTAATACAATATTGAAATTCACAAAATTACAGGGAAAAGCTGCAAGCTGTGGACTTACACAGACCTAGGCTCCGTGTCTCACTCTGCCAGTATTAGAAAATGTCAGATCTTGGAGAAGCTTTTGAGTTTTCTCCCCTGAAAAGAGCACACTAAAGCTAATTCCATGGATTCAGTGTCATAACAGCTAACATTTGTTGAGTAATCACAATGTGCTGTAATTGTTTGAGGACATAAAATATACTAATTATTCAGTCCCCTGTGGACCCTCTAAGTAAATTCTATATTAGATTTTAGCAAACCATTCTCCATAGGCCATTTCTTATCTACTGGCTATTTTTGCAAATAGTTTTATTGGGACACAGTCACACCCAATCATTCACATATACACATGGGATGCTTGCATTCTGTAATTGCAGAGTTGAATAATTGTGACAGAGACCATGCAAGGGCCCAAAAGCAAAAATATTTACTGCCTGATCGTTTACAAAAACAGTTCACAAGCCCTTGCTTTAAATTATCCCAGTTTAAAGAGGAAGCAAATAAGCCAAAGACATTTTAATGTTTTCACTGAGGCTACACAACTAGTAACCGGTTGGACTAGAATTTACATCCAGTAGCCTGCTTCAGAACCTGTAGCCAGTGGTGTTATACACATAAACTGCCAAGCACAATGCCTGGTGCGGAGGGCATGCTTGGCATGTGACTATTTCATTACAAGATTTGGTGCTCCTTACCTCCTGTCTCATTCCCCAAGTTTCTGTCTACTCCAAACACCTTTTCCTTCTCTTTGCTAGAATGCAGTCTCAACTTAGCAGACTTCTAGGGAGATTTGTGCCCAGAATCTCAGACTATCAAGCAATTCTAGGAGGTTTAGTTCTGCTGTTATCTTCATTTCAAAGATTAATAGCTCATGGGTGACTTTGGAGCTCCTAGAAATCTTTACACTCCCATTTAAGGATCCTCAGAAGGAGTGTGGCTGAGAGCATTTTGAACACTGGTTTGGTTTGCTGCAAACTATTACTGTAGAAATTACCAGTGACAACTTGAAAAAAGATTGCAATCTAATTGGAGAGAGAAAACCAAAATCCTGGCAAAACAGCAGGCATGTTGAAGTTCCTCAGTACAAATTTTGAATCTAAAGCACTGTGTGTGTGTTGGGGGGGAGGTCATGGAAGGCTTCCTGGTCACAGGTGAGCTGGGTCCTTAATGTGGGGTAGGATTTAAAGAGAAGAGGGTCAGATTCAGGCACAATGAGGGAACGGGGAAATTCCATAGAGGAAAGATGCAGAAATAGAATTGGGGATGTCAGGACAGGCCCAGCAATTCTTTGGACCTGTGTAAAATACTGGGGATTTTATGGGGATCAATTGTGCAGAACTTGGAAGGCTAGAGAGGTGTCTGGGATTTAGAATAATAACAGTGGTGGTCATGGTCAACACGTAGGATTGCTGATCCACATATTCTGCACAGCCTTCTCCTCCATCTCTCTCGCCACTCTGTAACATAGGTATCATTTTATGGGGAAAATGGGGCTAGTAATGAAATATTAGTAATAAAATATTAGTGGGAAAGTGGAAGCCATTTCATAATGCGCCAATACATGGTTTTTTGTGCTGTCACTTTTCTTGTGTGAATATATATGCTCATGGTGAGGATGTGATACTATACCCACACAATAACACAGGTTGTGGTATCAAATTGCTGCTTGTTTTTATACTGTCATTCGTGGATTTGGGTAGAGTCACAAATTAGACATCTTGCACTTGCCCAACCCCGCTAGTGTCTCTTGCCTTAGGCCATCGGGAGCTCTGCAGGCTAGGTCATCAGGAAAGCAATTGTTCTCATAACAGCCCAGCCAAATGGGAGCTGGAAAGATCGGAGGGAGAAAGTACCATGCATGGAAAAGTGTGGTGCGGTGTGGGGCTGCCTTGCAGTGAATGCTGAGGTTGGGATTGGGCTGGGAGAAGAGGACATGGCAAGAAGAGAGGGGCACTCAGGTGGAGCCAGAGGCAATGGCCAGCACTGCTTAGACCTTTCCACTGAGACATCCACAGCTGAGGGACAAAGGATGAGAAGTAGGATGCTTAAGTCCTGGCTCCCTTGCTCCTGATACTGGATGAAAAGGAGGGAAGGGAGGAGAATCAGAAGCTGACTGAGTTATGTCCTGTCACCTTGTGTTTTCCCTTCCGCTTCAGAGGACGTAATAAGAAGAAAAATTTATCACTAATGGTTAATGGAGACTTCTGTGTGCCAGCCCTTTCTAAATTCTCTTTTAGTCACTGTTCACATGCTATTTCACTTTACCTTCTTGGAAACCCTATCAATTAATGGCTCTCATTACCTCTTTTGCATACAGGAGGAGACAGTCGCTCCTATCTTAATCTCCATAGAGATTAAGTTACCTGGCACTTCTCTAATGTGAATTTACCCAGAGAAGCATTCTTGGATTAGAATTAACACATCCATCCTCCTCACCTGCACATTCCACACCCCATCTCCACATGATAGAGCCAGGAGCCTCTCATTAAGAGGGCTCCTCACCATACCCTGGGCTTGCTCATGGCCTCTCTGAACCTTTCATTACATCCACCCCCTACCCCCACCAGACTCTTAGCACCAGTCTCCTGGCTTGTGGGCACCCCAGTGCTCTTGGACATAGCTCTGTGCCCCTTCTGTAGGATTGTCCCCTTGTCGCTCCACATGGCCCTTCTCTGAGGAATTTGCTTTTGTCCTGCAGCCCTTTCGTCTCTTGTTCAAGGTGCCACCCTAGCTCAGCATTCTGCATGAGCACCATCCCACCACACTGGTACCAGCTCTTAAGAAATGAGCAGCCTGTTTAGCCACCTTCTCAAGGGCTGACGCTGGCAGTGTCACAGGTCCCACCTGTTCCTGGCCTGCTAGCTGCCAATCCATCCAAGTTTCTGGGGAACAGTGAGATCTCTTCATCTTTATTTTTATCCTTTTTTTAAAGTATGCATTGAAATTCTTCACTTGACTGTACAATAATTAAGAGCAAGACCTCTGGGGTCAGGATATGGGTTCAAAATGTAGTTTCTATTTGCTGGCTGAGTCATCCTTGGCGATATTTCTTAGCCTTTCTCAATCTCAGATCCTCATTTACAAAGTGCAACTAGAAAACTGCCAACTTCTTAGGTAGTTGTGAGGATTCAGTGACATGATGTATGTGAGCCCATAATCACAGCACTTAACAAATAATAAGTGCTGACAGTAATTATCAGTATTATCCTAAGTATCATTATACAAAGTGCCTTTCAAAACTTCTCTGAGCTGTATCATTCAGACACTTTCTTCTTCAACAAGCTGTTATGTCTTACTTTCTCAGTGCTGGAACAGTATATCCAACACCCACAATTTAGGGGAGGAAAGATTTATTTTAGCTTGCAGTTTTAGAAGGTCTCAGCCCACTCGTGACAATGGTAGAAGCACACATGAGAGGAGGAAGAGCAGGAGATGGCCTCTTCACGGCATGGAGGACATGAAGCTAAGTGAGGGAGAAAGGATGGGGAGCTGCCCCTCCAGATCCTGTCCCAATGATCTGCCCGTCCAAGTCAAGCCCACTGTTCCACCCCCTCCAACTAGCCACTACCTCCCAACAGTACATCAGTATTTTCCAACATCCAGATACCTGGGGATTTTTGGAGAACACTCCAGATCCAAACCACAACAAGTTATCAAGAGGTTATCAGATCTAGGCCAAAAACAAAGATGGAATATACTTAAGTTTATAACAGCAATCACTGCTGTTAGTCACCCTTTTATAGGCCATAGTGGTGTTCTAGGTATTGTAGAGACATCATCTTAATAAGGGCCTTGCAGGCAGGCAGAAATTAGAATTGTCATTTTATAGATAAGGAATCTGAGTTGAGAGTGGCTAACATCTACAATATGAAGCCAGTGGTTGAGTATGGCATATATCACCCTTGAATCACATATTCTAAGTTCAAGTCCCTACCATCGACAGATCCACATTTTGCTCTCTTGCTCATGTAGAATGGCTTTGTGTATGTATCTTTTTGGCTCAAGAGAAGGTCACACAGCTGTGGATTGGATCTCACCCTTAGTAGTACAAATCTCTGAGAAGAGATACCTCCTTGCCTTCTTGTGTCCTCTCCCCTGACAGTTGGGGGTGTCGCTACCATTCAGGACAAACTTCTCACACTGTGTGGAACTGGAGACACCCATGGAAATGGCACAGGTAGATGGTGCAGGTAGATGCATATTAGATTAGCCTGAAGCATGCTTTGCACGTTATTTTGTTTTCTGAGCAAGTTCCAGTCCTGAGCTTATCTTTTGAACTCCTGCAGTAGTGCCTGTAACCATTGCGAACTGCGTGTATCAGAGAAGGTCTTTCAGTTAGTTGGGTTTTATTCTGTTCCTACTTTGGTGATTTGAAACTAATTACAGACTGAGAGTTGTGCCTGTATGTGCAAAATGAAATGAGAGCTGAGTCAATTATTTTAATGAAGAAGAGAGGAAAATCTACGTTTCTTTTCATTATCTAAAGAGTTCCGGCATATGGGAGAGGGTCTTTTATAAACATATCAATTGAATTGGCCTCAAGCCTTTGTTTCACTTTGTCTGTCTAGAAACAATCTCAAATTTTGTTTCAGAAAGGAGATGACATGCTTTAGACTTCTTCCATGATATGACAGTGGCTTGTTAGAATGCTTGCGGACTGAGATTTTATTGTCATGGAATATTTGTGCATGCTTAGAGGAGAACATCTTTTATGAGGGATGACTCTTCACAAACAAAAGGCTAAAGTGCCTAAAATAAATTTCAGAATAAGGAGTTCTCATTCATCTTATTTATTCATTTCGGCATATAGGCCTGCTGGCCTGGCACCACTTGCCTTGTGACTCATCTCCTGGTGTCACTGCCCAAGCTGCCTTAGCTGCTGTGGCATCTTTGCTGTCCTCACACTCACTGTGTTCAAGGTTCTCACACTTGTGGTTCCCTCTACCTGGAATCCTCTTCCCCTGAGTCTACACAGTTCCCTCCGATCACCTTAGATCTCTGCTCAAATACTGTTTTAGCATAGAGGAGCCATTCCCGGCCACCTGTGCCAATGGCCTGCCCTATTCCTATGTTTTCTTTCCCCCTTACTCTACTTGATCTTTCTTCACAGTACTTATCACCACCTAACATAAAGGTGCATGTGTATAAGAAACTTTGGTAAAATTTAGGTAAATTTTTTATTATAGTAAAAGACATATTGCCATTAATCTCCCCTCAAAATATTTCCCTTTTGTTGTGACACACTTATCTCATCATTCTTACCATTTTTCTGAAGGAGTTCTGAAGTCTTGTGAGTGTCATGTGATGGGCAATTGAAAATTCTAAGAAAAGTTTCAACAAATGGTGCTTAGAAAACTGGATCTCCACATGCAGGAAAATAAAACTTGATCCATATCTGTCACCACACACTAAAATCAGATCAAAATGAAATCAGAGCTGGACATCAAAACAGAAACACTGAACTTACCAGAAGACAAAATAGGTAAAACCCTAGAAGACATAGGAAAGGAAAAGAATTTTCTGAACAGATCACCAGCTGCACAAGAAATCTCAGCAAGAACCAACAAATGGGATTACATTAAATTCAAAAGCTTTTGCACAGCAAAAGAAACAAAAGCAAGGTGATGAGACAACCCACAGAAGTGGCAAAAGATATTCACCAGTAACTTCAGACAAAAGAATAATATCTAGAGTATATAAAGAACTCAAAAACATAAAACCCACTAAACCAAACATCAAGAAATGGGCAGCTGAAATGAAAAGAAGCTTCTCAGAAGAAGTACAAATAGCCAACAAGCACATGAAAAAGTGTTCTTTATCACTGGCTATCAGAGAAATGCTAATGAAAACAACCTGGAGGTTTCATCTCCCTCCAGAAGAATGGCCCACATCAAGAACTCAAACAGTAATTGTTGGCAAGGCTGTGGGAAAGAGAAGGAGCTCTATCCCACTGCTGGTAGGAAGGCAAGTTGGTATAACCATTATGGAAAGCAGTCTGGAGATTCCTCAGAAAGCTGAGATTAGAAATTCCATTTAACCCAGCTACAACTCTATTGGACATGTTCCCAAAAGAAAGTCACGACACCAAAAAGACACATGCACATCCATGTTTATAGCAACACAATTCAAATAGCCAAATCCTGGAAACAACTTACCTGCCCGTACATAGAGGAATGGTTGAAGATGTGGTACATATACACAATGGGGTACTATGCAGCCACAAAGATAGACAGATATGAAGCATTTGAATGAAAATGGGGCCACCTAGAGTCAATATTGCTCAGTGAAATGGACCAAGCACAAAAGACTGACTACAGATGGGTGTCATTCTTACGAAATGCATAAAAAGGCCCAAACACGAATGGCAGGGTAGAGAGAGAGGCAAAGGTCAGATGGGAAATGGGTGAACCTCTGAAAAAGTGGTGGACATAGACACTTATTCTCCAAACCCCATGGTTCCAATATGTTACAGAATTTGGAATTCATCTACTTACAAAAATAAGTTAAATTTTATGTTATGGGAATTTTAAACCAAAATAAAATTATTTTAATAGTATCTAGCCATTCTGCATGCTCCACTATTTTGAGTGACTTTTTATTTTGAGGAGTCTATTTTTTTTTTAAGTCTTTCGTGCACTCTGGTGATTAGCACTCTATTAGGCAAGTAGCTGCCAAAATTCTTTTGTCACTTATGCAAGATGTCTCTTCAGTCCATAAATTGTTTCTTTCAGTGTGCAGAAGTTTTTTT
>PVKB01000284.1:771504-887386 GCA_004027205.1 Ctenodactylus gundi
TTTTTTTGACATAATCACTTTCCTTTCTGCTTCCAACCTTCCCAAACTCTTTTTTCCTTTCCCTCACAGCAAGGTCCATCATTGTTACTTACTTCCATGTGTCTTACGTTTTTTGTGGTTTGATTGCCTACTATGAGAGATACAATAAGATATTTAACTTTCTGGGTCTCATTCATTTTTCTGAGCATAATGGTCTCAAGATGTATCCATTTTCCTAAAAATGATTCAATAACATATAATATATATTTTATATGTACAATATATAATATATTATACATATAATGTATATTATATAATACATGATATGTAATATGTCACATCTTTTTTATCCAGTCATCTGTACTTGAATATATCCAAGACTGGCTATTACGAATTATGCTTTCTAAACAAAAGACATTCAAGTTATGTCTACATCAATAAGATTTCTTAAGCTAAATTTAAATCTGACTGAACAAATGAATCACTACATTAAATGAAATTAAGTCTATATCACAAAAGTATATTACACATAAAGGAATAAATATAATGACATACCTAGTTATTTCAGAATTTTTAAGAGTTCTTGCCCAAAGAGGAGCAGGAAGAAGAGTGAAATCATTATTATAAATTTAGTTGCAGAGCATGGGACTAAAAAGTAAAGATTGATAGTCTGAAGTTGAACTAATAGCTGACTGAGTTTTTAGCCAATGGACTAGTGGTACGTGACTTTTTATTCTTACCACTCAATGACAGCTTCAGGGAACAGATCCCAAGAGCCACTTATTTACTAATGCTTACTGTTTTAAAAACTGATAATATCCCAAATCAAAAACGACTGCCTTATGCCACTTCACACCCAGTTAAATATCTATACACATCATACACATTGAAAAAGTTTTACAAATTAAGATTTCAAAGTTTCCCACATTGAATATAATTATTATGTTTTACAAATGAATATACTAAAAAAGTAATAATTATGGGGGAAAATTCACAGATTTTGTGAGAGAGCTGGTACTGTTCTAGTGGGTTACCAATCAAATAGTTTTTGTCAATTTTTGGGTTACACTTTTTCTTTAGATGTCTCCTTTTCTTCAGGTTCTCTGTTGTTACTTGTCTCTCTGTCTCTAAGATTCCTTCAAGTATTTTCTACAGTGCTGGGCTAGTGGTCACAAATTTCTTTAGGGATTCTTGGTTATAAAATTTTTTTACTTCCCCTTCAATTTTCAGGGATAATTTTGCTGGATACAACAACCTGGGTTCATACTTGCTACCTTTTAAAGCTTGTAAGATTTTGCTTCCTGCTCTCCTGGCCTTTAAAGTTCACGTTGAGAAATCCGGTAATTAGATTTGCCTTGGTAGAATAATGTCTGTTTTTCTCTTGCTGCTTTAAATATTGTTTCTTTATGTTGTATTTCTGAGGTTTTTGATTATGATATATTATGGTGAGTCTCGTTGCTGGTTAAGGTTATTTAGTGTTCTATAAGCTTCTTGTACTTGAAAATTAATTTCTTTTCCTAGACTTTGGAAATTTTCTTGCGTGATATCAGTGAATAAATTCTTTATACTTTCGTTGCTGTCTTCTGCTCTTTCTCCCCCACCCATAATTCTGAGATTGGTTCTCTTTGAATCATCCATCAACTGTTGTATCCAGCTACTTTGCTCATTTGTAATTTTGGAGTCATGCTTAATTACAGCATTTGTTTCCTCAGCCTTCTTTTCAAGGTCTCAAATTCCATCCTCACAATATTTCAGTCATCTTCCCCTGCTTTCAAATATATCACATACTTCATATCCTAAATTTTAGCTATATTTCTTTTCAAAATTTCCACTTCTCTATCAAAATGCTCCTTCATATTTTGCATGTCCTTATTTACCTCAGGGCACTTTTTATGTGTGGTTTCTGTATACATTAGGACCACTATTTGTTAGTAAGTTACTATTTAAGCTTGTTGATCATTGCTAGTATCTCTTTTGAGAATATCTTATTTGAGCTGGCTGTTCAGCTCATTTATTAGCTTTTTGACTTCCTTCCCTATGAGTTCCACTATTTTAGGGCCCATGACATTGTTTTCTCGGGTCTCAGGCATTTCTGTTTGTGTCCTGTTGCTCCCTTTGTCAAAAATCAGATGGCTATGAATACATAAGGTTTGCTTCCATGTCTTCTATTCCACAAATCTATATTTGTGCCAGTACCTTTCTATTTTTGGTTACTATAGCAGTGTAATATAACTTGAAATCCACGTGTTGCCTCTCTCTCTGTTAAATATTGCAGGTCTTTTCAAGTTCTGTGAAGAACTTTTGTAATTTGGTAGGAATTACATTACATCTGTATATTGCTTTCAGTTATACGGCTGCTTTGATGATCCTGATTGTGCCTATCCAGGAACAGGAGGTTTCTATCCAATTTCTAATATCCTTTTCAATCACTTTCTTTAGAGTACCATATAGCTTTCATTACAGAGGTCTTTCCTCTCCTTGGTTAAGTTGGTGTTTAAGTATTGAATTTTCATCTAAGCGCTCATGAATTTTGTTGAAACTGATTCTTTTGTTGATGGGCTTGTTATTGGTATACAGGGACACGATGGATTGTTATGTGTCTTGTATCCTGCTACTCTGCTGAACTTTCTTATTAGCTCTAAGAATGTTCTAATTGAGTTTTGTGTCTTCTACGTGAAGGATCAGATTGTCTGCAAATAAAGGTAGCTTGACTTCTTCCTTTTCTATTTATGTCCCTTATATTTCTTTCTCTTGCCTAATTGCTTCAGCTAAAGTTTTGGGCAATTCTGAGTATATTGAGAAGGGGTGGAGAGAGTGGACACCCCATCTTGGTCTTGACTTTAAAGTGAACGCTTTCATTTTTTCCCCTCTTTGGTATAACGTTGACTATGCGTCATGAATGTTTTTTTATCAATTTGAGGTAAGGTTCTTTCATAAACTTTTTATAAGGGTTTTTTTAATCATGAAGTGATATTGGCTTTTGCCAAAAACATTCTCTGCATCTATTAAAATAATTGCGTGATTCTTATCATTGATTCTATTTATGAGGTACATTACATTAATCAATTGATGAATATTGGTTGCATCCCTGAGGTGAATGTTAACTTGGTCATGATGGATGATTTTTAAAAATAGTTTATTGCTTTCTTTTGGCAAGTATCTTCTTGTTGAGTATTTTTGCATCTATATTTGTTAACAGTATTTGTCTGTAGTTTCCTTTTTAGTTGAGTCTTCATCCTGTTTTGATATCAGGGTAATTCTGGCCTCATGGCATAAGTTTGACAGTGTTGCTTCCATTTCAATTTTACAGAAGACCTTGAGGAACATTGGCCTTAGTTAATCTCTGAAACACTGTTAGAACTCAGTAGTGAATCCATGGGATCCTGGGCTTGTCTTAATTCATAGAGTTTTCATTACCACATCAATTTTATTTCCTAATATAGATCTGTTCATATCTTCTTAGTAATTATAATATGTCTAAGAATTTATCTGTTTCTTCCATGTTCTCTAATTTATTAGATTGTAAGTCTTCAAAATTCCACTCGTAAAGGTTATAATTTTATTTTTATTTCTAGTTGCATTTATGTGGATCTTTGTTTTTGATAGTTTTGCTGAGGGCTTATCAATAACATTTATTTTTCTAAGAATTGACTCTCTAAGTCACTGATTGTCTATGTTACATTTTAGCCTTAATGCCATTGTTTTCCACTCCAGTCTTTATAATCTCTTTCCTTATTTAGATGGCTTTTCTTTCTCAAGAACTTCAAGTGCTTTATTCATACATATGTGATCATTTTGTTTTTTCTAATGTAGGCACTGAAAGCTATAAAATTCCCTCCTACAGCTGCTTTCGTTGTGTCTTACAGGTTCTGATATGTTGCCTTATGATTTTCATTTTGATTCTAGATTCATAAAATTTTCTCTCTCATTTCTTCTGTGATCCATTCATCATGTAAGAATATATTATTCAGCCACACCCAGTGGCACAGGCCTGTAATTCCAGCACCCTAGAAGGCTAAGGCATAAGGATTGCAAGTTTAAGTCCCACCTGCTCAGTTTACCACCTCTGGAAGTGCCTGTTTCAGACAGCACTATATCATTGATGTGTAGCACCAGGGCCTTTAAAGAGAGGCTCTCAATTCTTTCTTCCTGCCTTTTAACATTGTTGTCATCCATGTCTTTTATCCATTTTCCATCACTGTTTCATACCTTCCATAATTATTTAAACCAGTAGTAGGGAACCTTTTTCTGCCAAGAGCTACATGGGTATTTTTGGAATAACTTGAAGGCCCTACAAAATAATCAGCTTAAAACTTAGCCTGTTGTATAACACACCTAACCAGCTTACCCCAACATGATAGTGGAAGCTGCTTCTCTATGGTAAGATGAGTCATTGGCCCAGCCAGGGCACATGATTAGCCTGTGGCCCTAATTAGACCCACTTTCTGCTTTTATTTGGCTTCTCTCAAAATTTTCTCCTTGTTATTGGTTTTCTGTATTTGTTATAATATGACTAGGGGTAGCATTAGTATATTTGTCCTGCTGATCCTCTGAACTCCTAGATCTGTCATTTGGTGTTTGTCTTTTGTTTTGGAAAATTCTTGGCCATCATTATCTCCAATATGTTGTCTGCTCCACTCATCTGGTATTTCCTTGTGCATGTGTGGTGCCTTTTGAAATTGCTTTTTTGGATGCTCTGTTTTCCCTCATACTTTCACTTTCTGTATTCCCACTTGCGAAGTTCCCATTGATCTTTTGTCAAGTTCACTGATTCACTGATTCTTTCTTTGGTCATGTACTGTTAAGTCTGTTGCAGATCCATTTCATTTCCATTATTTTTAAATTATATTTAGGATTTGATTTTGATTCTTCTGTCAAGTTCATGTCTCTCTACTTCTGTATGTCCAACTCATCTGTTCTTGTATATTGCTTTTATTCCATGAGAACATTTTATGTATTAATGTTACTTGTTTCAAAATCTTTTATAATCTTAAATTTTGTGTTATAACTGAATGTGGTTCTACTTCTTGCTTTTTTTTCTATGGGCTATGTTTATTTCCTGCCCTTTCACAAGACTTTTAATTTTTTATTGAAATCTGGACATAATATGTCAGGTAATGTGAACTGAAATATGTAAACCTTTATGTGATATTTTATGGTAGAAGTTGAGTTGTCTCTAATTTTTGCTATAGTTGTAGATTTTCGGGCTTCAGATTTAACCATTGTTCTTGTTTTCATCTCTTCTCTTTCATGGGGTTTGTAAAAACTTCTTCCCAGACATCTAGCAGTAGGATTGAATGCAAGGGATCAGAGCAGAACTCCAGAGGAGTCTGGATCTCAGAACACTTTTCAGTTTTAATTCATTATTACACTATAATCTTATCGATTTCATTAAAAGGTGCGGGGAAGAGAAAGGATTCTATAATATCTTTATGTAGTCTGACTTTTAGCTGTGACCTTCATAAATGAGTTCAGCTACACACACACACAGGCACGCATGCGTATACGTGCGCGCGTGTGTACATGTACACGTGGGTCCCTTCAATCAGGAATTTTGCTGACTGGGGGTTGAAGCTGCAACAGAACCCTTCCTCTGAGTGAGACAATGCCTGGGAATGTCTTTTCTCCTGTACAGCTGGCCTTTGTTACGGAGCTCCCTGGTTTGCTTCAGGGTTTCCTTTCTCTCACCCTGCCATAGCTAAGAGGGAATCTTTCTTGGATCTTCACAGGGATCGTAAAAGGTTTTCTGGAGATCAGATCATGACAGGGTGCCCTTCCCCCTCTGAAACTGGCTGCCAGAAATTTCTCACTCTCATACTTATCTACACTCAGCCACTAACACTCAAGTTATCATTAAAAGGTCTGTGCCTGTTCACAGCTTAAGAAGCTTCTGCTCCATAGAAAGTTTTAGCTAGGACTGCCCAGATTCTTTGGTCTCTGCAGATTGAAAGGTGATAGTTTGGCCTATGACCTCAGTTCTTCACTGGATCCAGGAAAAATCAGGGATTTGCTCTTTATTAGGTCTTTTATTGTTGTAGAGTAATGACTTCTAAATCCTTCATATGTTGGAGCTGTAAACCACAAGTCTCTGTGTATTTCTTCAAGGTTTGCCTAGAAGATAAACTTACAGAAAGTAAGCTTCTGAAAACAGAGCCTGTGTCTGCAATATTCATGCCTCTAATCCAGTAGGAACTGAATCAGAGTAGGTGTATCTGTTAAATGTATTAATTTATTGATATTCATTGAGTATACTGATAAACTTGATATTGTATTTGATATGGAGATACGTCAATTAAAAAGAAACATCATATGTCGAGGTTGCCTCAGTGTGGGGACATGATAGATACACACGTCAAATAGAAATAGGCTATGGATAGGGAGGGACATCCACATAGAACACCCAAGCAAGAGGAGGGACAGCATTACCCAAGATGGGAGCCATGTGAGCTGAGCTGTAAGGAATGAGCAGCATTTAGCCCATGGGAGGGAGAGTGACCTGGCAGAGGGGCAGCACAGACCAGCTAGTGTCCATGGTGGACAAGGTACAGAACTAATTCCTTATTCCATTTCTAGTCATGCTTAATGCTACACACAAGGCGGTAGGGTATTGAATCATTTCTCTCGTCAGAAAACTAAGCCTTACACAGCATAAACAACTCAAAAAAATGTCACCAAGGTTGAAAGATGGAGCAGTCAGTTGGAGTCCAAAGTCCATTTTCTCTCTGCTACAAAGGTGAGTCGAGTGACTCAGAGGGTATTGGAAGAGCTGACGTCACATACTTGGATCTCCTTATTAATACCAACACTTCTGTTGAGGGTGTTCTGTTACTGCTATCTTTCTTTAGTATTTCAGCCCTAAAAGTACAGAGATGAAAATCAGGGCTGCGTTACAAATGCCCACAGGCCACTGTGGGGGAGTTATGTCAAAGAAGGCAGGAAAGAAAAATAAATGTGGGCTTCTCCTCTTGAAACCTCAGCCTAGTAAGCCAGATTTCCCCGGAATACTGCGAGCCGCTTCAAAGGCCCATTGTGGACCGTCTCCAGATGTGCGTGGAAAACCTCACTGGCGAGCCTCCCAGTGAAGAGCTCTTTTAAGCTTGAGCTGAAATGAAGGAAGTTGACGTGACGAGTTCTACCAGGTGGCCCATGTTCTGAAAGAGTCCACATTCCACCATAACCCTAGGAACAGGGCTGGGGGAGGTAATCAGCCATTTCAGATCCCTTTTCCAACCAGTGTATCTTCTTTGATTACAGGAATCAGTGGTCTTTTTTGCTGGAAGGAGGGGAGGCATTATCCCCATGATTAATCTACCTGTAAAGTATTAGTGACAGACTGCTCCTTACTCTAGTATATCTTGGGAATGCTGGGAAAGATTTCAAGTTGGCAAAAGGCAATGAGTGGAATGCTTCCTGCCAGTTTATGCAAAGATTCCTCTAAGTGTTCTGAGAACCGGACTCCTCTGGAGTTTTGCTCTGATCCTCTGCATCCAATCCCTTTAAGCTGTCAGTCTGCTGCTTCTTCTGCCCAAGGATCAAGGCCCCATTGGAATTCCTCTTAGTAGGCATAGTGAAACTGAAGAGACCCCGAATCTAGCCCCAGCTCTCCAATTAGAGGTATCATCTAACACAAAAGAAGATTCCCTAACTTACTTATGAAATGAGGATGCTACTTGGCCCCACATTGTCCTGCTGTTGGGAGGACTAAATGGGTTGCAGCAATGTTGCGACGTTTAAGCAGAGGTCCTGGCACGGAGCGAAGACTCAATATGTTTTTATTTCTTTCTCTTTCAGTCTATTTATGTAGTGAAACATGAACTGTACCATCTGACCTTTAAATTTTACTTTTGTGGCCCTTTACGTCCTTCTGTAGCCCTTGAGGTCCTCTCTCTGAGTGTGTACATATGTGCTTAAGTAAGTACTTTGAGATCAGAGTGTATTTAGAGGAAAGTCCTTTTGGCTACAGTTAAAATTAGGCTCCTCTTTTGCTCCTCTGTTTACCACCCCTTTCTATTTTAACTAATTAGAGGCATTGACACCAAGAAACACTTGAGAGAGGTTGGGAGAACAGCTGGGAGCTGCTCTCCACGCCCGCAGCTGCTTCCTTAGCAGGAAGCATGAAAGAGGCTGGTCCTCAGGAGGAGAAGGGAGAGGATGCCTGGCGATAGGGTGAAGGTGCCAGCACCTCCCACTGGTGAGCTGAGCAGGGCAGGGTTGCATCCCTTTGTCCTCTCCCCTACCCTGTGCTGAAAGGAGAAGGGCAGAAAAAGCATGGGAGAAAGAGTCAAAGAGGGCAGCAAGGGGAAGCGGAGGAAGGCCTGCCGCAGCTTGGCTAAGTAGTCAGGTAGTCGGTTACTCATGCAAACCACTGGCACTTTCTCCACCCAGACCACGGTGGTGTCTCCCAGCTAGTGTCTAACTTCAGCCCGAACATGAGACCACGGGCAAATGCACATTGCGTCCCTACAACCTCCACAGTGGGTTTCTACCACTGAACTTAGAAAACATTTCGTGTAACCCCGAAGCGGCCTAGACATATTGTTCTGCCCTCCCATCTCATCCCTGCAACACCTCAGCCCCTCCACTTCTCCAGGTCATTCTGTCCTGGAGCCAGGTTTCCTGAGTTTAGTGTGGGCTTCTCAACCTGGTGACTACCACTCCCTAAAGACCTCCCCTCCTCCCTTTCTGGCTTTGAAAAGCTACTGAGCTCTCCTGGTCTTTCCTATGTGAGTCCTGTATACTCTCGTAGTTGGTGCCTGATTCCAGAAAATCCCAGATCAGGGTGGCTCCAGGAAGCCATGGTCTTTGTGCATAAAGTCCTAGTATTTTTTAATGATCTTCTGTCCTCTCTCTTGGACATATGTTCTTTTGTGCCCTATAGTCTCCACACCTTACCACCTCAGGAAACTGGAAGATACCTCTGTGGAAAGGTCTGAGCCTCTGGAATTTTGCCGGTTCCAGAGATGCATTTAAATGCCTTGACTGTACAGAGCTCCTACTACTATAAAAAGGAGAGGAAGAGAGAGAAAGGGGGAGGGCATCTTCATATTTCATGTGTAAGTGCTAGATCATGTGGCACTTACAAATTCATTTGTTACTGAATAATCAAGCTTAAAAACGCACATGACTGGTAAGGTACACTGGCTATTTTGTGGGAGATACTTCTCTTGATTTCTTTCCTTGCTGTTGTCCTCTGAAGAGGATGAAGCAAAGTTGAGGCTGCACCTCTCAGCCCATATCCCTGAATTACAGCCTGTTGAAATCTAAGGAAGGGAGCTCTTTGCAGGCATCTTTAAGCATAAATCCTCACCCTGCCTCTTCCCACATGCCAAAGACCAAAAATCTATGAATGAGTTGATTGTTTCTGACAGATTCTCTCTACCACTTCCCTCTGACCCACCACCACAGCCTGTGATCTACTTTTCAGGCCAACTCATATGTGAGTGCTATGCTGATCTCCCCCTATGCCAATCTGGACGTGGTAGAGCAGCCAGATTACAGAAGCTCAGGTTCCCCAGTGTTCCTAGGAGGGAGACAGCAAGGTCTGTGTGGTGTGGACTACCTGCCTCTGAGCTGTCTCGCCCACACTTCCACTCAGTCTGTCAAGCCAAGCACACTGGCTTTTCTTTCTCTCAGTGTTGTTTTCCCTCCTCTGCTGGTCATGTGTTTCTCCTACCCATCATCTGTGCCTCCTTAGAATCTAGGCCAACCTGAAACACTCCTAAAGCATATAGACAAAGAGCATGCTACCAGACATGCACACACGAGACACCAGAGGCCCAGGAATGCTGAAAGCCTCCCGCCTCTCAATCCTGAGATAGTATCTGGGGAATGAGGGGACTCCCTCCTTCAGACCCTGTTGTGTACTGCTCTCTAGTGGGCAGAAAGGGACTCTGGAGATGGCTGCATAGGCTCACCTGGGCTGTGATACTCTTCCTCATACTTCTTAGCAGGGAGGACCTGGGGGAGGCTGTCCACAGATCCATTGTCCTGTCTGCTTCTTCATATAACCTGGAAGAGACTAATTTGGTTTCTGCAAATAAGCCAACAAGGTTTCCTGCCCAAGCCATAAGCACAGCTTTACTTGCCTTCTAAAAAACATTGATTCAGAGAATTTTTGGTCCTCACAGTGTTATCAGGACAGAGAGACTAGATGGTGTGGAGAATTCAGAAAAATTGGACAATATTCACACACACGAGCCCATACATTCCAGCATTCCAACCTCCACCTTTAACTACCCTCCACACACGTCCTGGCCCCTCAAGAACCTCTGCTGTGCTTACAAGCTCCTGGGGTAAACGTTAGGCCACTTTCCTTCTTTAGATGCATCTGGTCCCCAGGGAGCCCTGCCCAGTCCTGTGCTTTTTTTTTTCAGCCCTCCTCAGCTTATGAGAAAGTTGTGCAGTGTAGAAGGTGGAGCCCTATTTCTAGAACTAGCATTGACACCAGTCAATGTTATGATTCTCTCTGAATACTGTCAGTTCTCTCCCCTGAGATGTTCTCAGCACTGTACCATATTCACCACTGACTGCACTCTGCACAGAAGTACCAATATTTGTGAGCACCTACTTTATGCAAAACACCAAGCTAGGAATTACTGATTCCTTATCTACTCGCCGTCACTACCAGGAGGGCATGACTTCTGTTCTACAGAGAAGGAAGACAAAGACTAGTGAAATTCAGAGACCTGCTCAGGGCCACAGGCTGGTGGGGAAGAAGTGTGTGTCAGACCAAATCTGTCTCCAGAGCTCATGCCGTTGCCTACATTCACTTCCAGAAGTGATGCAGAAAAAGAATTCAAGATGACTGTTAAAGCACGTCCTCTTTCCTTCATGCATAATACAGGAGATAGGATGCCTACTGTGGTTTGTTTTCCCTGTATAAACCTCTGCTCAGGAGCTAGGAATAATGAAAGCACACACTGGAACTTTATGCATCTTTATCTACTAATCTGTGACAAACAGAAACACAGGACGAAGGAAGAAGAAAAAAAGAAAGGTGGGTGGTTGATGATGTGCAATTTGGGAGCAGTGGAGTTGTATACCTGTGGGTTTTATATAACTTACAAATGAGGGAAGAGCCTCGACACAGGTCTCTGCTCTTCCCAGAGTCACTAAAATCAGAAAGCTCCCTCTGTTCATGTGGAAGGACCTTCAAGAACATTAATTTTGTACTCATCTGAAAGCTATGCTGAGCTATACTAAAGGGCGTTGAAAAAATATTCTCAGAAAAACTCCCAGCTGAACACACAAAGAAGCGGATCTCTAGGGAAGAGTGTAAGGATTGTCTAAAGGCATCTATGCTGGAGAGATTACAATAATTATAATATGCGAATAAATGAACACATGGAAGACATCAGCAAAGTCTTCTCCTTCTTCTCATATGTAAACTTAACCTTTGCCTAGAATCCTTAAGTGAACGCAGATGCAGCCAGACCAGGCACCAGATGGCAACAAGCTAGAAGTAAAGGTAAAGAAAGCTTTTGGTGTTTATTCAAAGACAGAAAAAAGCCATAACCCAAAATGGGTGGTTTCCATGAATGGCAACCCGGGCTGACAAGCTAAGGCCTCAAAGTGACCAAACAGCAACAAAAAAGCCTAGAGTGATCATGATTGGGAAGCTGTGGGAAAACCGCTGCTACCTTGTGTGAATGGTATTCTGGGGTATGAGGAAACGGCCAAAGTAGAACCATGGTGGGATGGAAGGTAGCAGGAGTCAGCTTGTGCCGAACCTTTCCAGTGCCAGGATCTTTGCATCCTTGGCCTCATTTAATTCTCTCAATATCCATTGGCCAATTTTTATGAATGAGGACATTTCATGAATGGGTCAAGAGAGGTTAAGTTTCAAGGCCATACTCTGCAGAAAATACCAGCCTACCTATTGTCAGTATTTACTGTGCTCTTTAACAACTTTGTGGCCCTGATTTCCAGTCCTTCACCTTGCTGTTGAATTGTGTAGTACTTGACACAGAAAGTATAGTCTCTGAAAGATTCCACTCAGTCATAATCTCTAGGTATTTGCCATGTACCAAGCTCCTGGGCCCACTGATAAGTTGTACCTAAGTATAGGCACATAGGAGGAGCCATGCAGCACCTTTTCAGTTATTCCTGTCCAGACCACTGGGCCTGCGTGATGTCATCTGGGCAAGAACTGCTGTGAGCAGAGGAGACCAGAGCAGATGTGAAGTGGGGAGCAGTAGCCACTCCACTGTATCACCAAAGGCACCCTTGCCTGTTACTCATCTACATCTTCCCTTATACATTTTCCCTGAGCATCAGTAATGCCTGAGAGGATCCTGGGAGTTCTTTCTTTCTCAGGGTCATGAGTTTGTATAGTGGAGGCAGAAAGTTGTGACGATGCTTTAACTTCAACTAGAAGCTTAAATGACCACCACTTATTCCCTTTCTCCAACTCAGACTATTCATTTGCTTGTAGTTGGAGTGCTAGGATGAAAATTGCTTCCAAGCTAGGCAGCCCTGTCTCCTAACTCCACAGTTCTCTACATTTCCTATTTTGGCAAGTTGCATAAGTCTTTATGTCTTGGTTTCCTTGTCTCTACCGTGAGAATAGTGTGAACCGCGAAGAGCTTTCTTGAGAATTGTTCTCTTCACTTACCTTCTCTCTTTCAATTGTTCAGTCTCTACGTGGTAAGTATTTTTTTGGTTTTAATATTTCTTAAATTCTCAATTCTCAGTCATGGAAAATTCCACCTTTCTGAACACTCTATACATAACCAAACAACCATAACACAGACTTCTGTCACCATATATTAATTCTCACCAGACACACTCCCATACTCCCAGTTTCTAATTGAGTTTGGCCAATAAGAGGCACCACCTCGTCCCTGGAGGATAGAATATGGAATTTATTTCCCCGTATCAAAGCTGCAGGCCTAGCTTGGTGGTTAAAGCACTTGCTTAGCAAGCATAAGGCACTAATTTGATTCCCCAGCACCACATAAGCCAGGCCTGGTGACTCATACCTTTAATCTCAGCATTCATGAGGCCAGGACAGGTGGATTGTCGTGTGTTCAAGGCCAGCCTGTGTTACATAGTTCAGGACCAGCTTGAACTACAGAGCAAGATCCTGTCTCAAAAAAAAAATAAGTCCCCATCTCTCAAATTCCTGGGCTGCTGCAGATTAGATGAATTTACCTACCATCCACCTACCTGCTAGAGGCCAGGTTTCTGCAGGTAGCTCTGTCTCTCTAGCTTTCTCTGCAGTATAGAACCTATCCTCTCTTTCTTTATTCCTTCTCTTTATTACATCGTTTGCTAATCATCAGGTACTTGTTTCTTTTCCTAATCCATCCTTATAAACAAATGCTTCATTAATGTTACTCTACTTACTCAGTGTGAATATCCATCTGTTGCTGACCAGAATCCTGTACATGTCAGTTGAATTTCCCATTTTCCACAAAGCTTACATCAGATCTTCCCAATTCTATCTCACAAATGACCTCGTATTTATTCTTAACCACCAACTATTTCAAAAAGAAAATAGCAGGCTGCTACGGTCTTCATGTCCCTCAAAGTTCATTTGTTGGAAGCTTTATTCCTAGTGGATTATTGAAAGGTGGAACCTTTGGTAGGCAACCAAGCAGAGTCCTCATGAGTGAGCTGTTGTGGAAATTATTATTGTTGTTGTTGTGAGTTAGTTATTGTAGATGTGGGTTCCTGATGAATCTGGCCCATTTCTTTCTTTCCTTTCTAACTTTGGCATGAGATGACACAATACAAGGACCCTTGCCAGACTCAGCCCCTCAACAGTAAGCATCCCATCCTCCAGAACTGTGAGCCAAATAAAATTCTCATTTGTAAATTACCCAGTCAGCTATAATATTACATCAGATACAGCAGCACAAAACATAAAAAACTACCATCAAATCTGCAGCTTTCTTATATCCACTGGCGTGCTGCTGGATCTGGCTCACACCTGCTCCTAAAAATAGCTTGTGCACTTCTCTTCCCTGCCACAGACTTGGTACCATTGTGTTACCAGCTTCCAGATGGCCACAGTGAAAGTATTTACAACACAGAAATAGATAAATTCTACAAACAGGGCTTTTATGGTGGGGCCAATTTTTGAACACTTATCAACATACCACTGCATGAATTTTCTTGTCTTTACTTTTATTATATCAGAGACTCCTTTGTCTCTCAGTACCTAGATGTCCTGCTCAATCCATTATTCTCTCTCCCGTTTATTTGACTTCTCCTTCACACTAACTCTTGCGTACTAATTCTCACCATTAGCACATTGCCATAGACCTCTGCTATTTAATACAGCAGTCACTACTCAAACGCAGTTATTGAACCCTTGAGATATAGCTAATCCCAATCAAAATGGGTAAAACACATACAAGATTTTAAAGACTGAGTATGAATAGAAAAGTGTGAAATAAACATGTAATTTATAATTTTGTGTCATTTGTTGAAATGACAATATTTTGAGTGCAATAGATTAAAATATATATTAAAATTAAATTTTAGGTAGATATTTTTTACTTTTTGAAAGTAGCTACTGGAAAATTTAAAATTACTTATCTCTTTATCTCATATTATTCTTGTTGAATATGCTCCTGTAAATTCTCCAACCTTAAGAGTAAAATCCTTGTTCTTACCTGTCAGTCACTGTAATCATTACCTCTCAGTTAAAAATAAACTTCACAATCATGACTTTTCATCAACATCCTATCTCCTTAGCCAAGGCTGGTCTGCCTTCCACTCCCAGAATTCCACCCAAATTGTGCTAGTGTTGGCCATTCATGCCAGCCTGGGACACTGAAAAGCCCAAGGGGCTTCAGTCTTTACCATTTTTACCTTTTTGCAGTCCTTTGCAAAATGCACTGCTCTGGTTTTAGAAGCATCTTCCATTGACAATAGATTTTCTTGGTCTTTCTCCCACTGATGGAATGTTCCTTTCCAAATTCTCTTGTCAGTTCCCTTTTCTCTTTTTCCCAGTATGATATAGTTGTCTTCCACAGGGTTCTACCCACCTCACTCACTTCTAGGAAATTATTTCATGTTTCATGTGCCAGAAACTCTATAGCTATATATTTCTATTTAAAAGGTTTACAAGGTTCCATCCCCCAACACCATATAATAGTTGGCCATGATGGCACATGTCTATAATCCCAGCATTCATGACGCTGAAGCAAGAGGATTGCTATGAGTTTGAGACCAGCCTGGACTACAGAGAAAGAAACAAGCAAGCAAACAAACAAGCAAACAAACAAATAAAAACTCACAAACGTTGCAATTGCAACATACTAAAATCTTACCTCTGACTTCACGTCACCACCTTTGCCTGCAATATTGGCATTATCTCTATATTTACCATCTGTAAATGTTGCCATAGTTTCGTCAGCTTTCCTGTCAGAACTTACAGGACATTCAAGATTCACCTTCTCTTCCCCTCCATCCCTTACAGTACCATCCTGAACTACTTCTTTTGTCTCTTAAATCTTTGACTTTGCTTTAAATTCCAATGACCATTCTAGTCCAGGTCACTTTCACATCTCACCTGGACTGCTGCAAGTGTCAGGTGAATGGTTCCCATGCCTCCACTTTTACCCCCTCAGACCTATTCTACATATCAGTCAGGGTGACCTATAAAAGATCATTCTTTTTTCAGACTCTACTGTTGTGTTGATTTTAACATATCAAAAATCTTTAGCATGATTTAAAAGGCCATCCAAAATCTGACTTCTGCCTTCATTAGTAGTTTTATCTCAAACACAATTTCTATCCATTCCACCTACTCAGCCATGCTGGATTTCTTTCACTCCTTTGAGATAGAAAAAGGGTGCTCACCCCATGGCAGCTAGGAAGCAGAGAGAAGGGAGGACCCAGGGACCAGAATAAACCCTTCCAGGTCACACCCCATTATCTATCTATAACCAGGCCCAACCTTGCAGATTTAGCTAATCACTCATCAACAAATTCATCCACTGGTGAGCATAATACCCCACAATTCAATCGCCTGCCCAAAGGCACACCTCTGAATATATGACTTTTTTTTTGGGGGGGGGGGGGGCCAGAGGAGGGAAGGGTCTTTAGATCTAAAAATAAAGTATTTCCATAAGCCTCTATATAATGTCCAACTCTCTCTTCCTCTCTCCAGTTGCACCTCTGTTTATCCATACCTGTCTGGTTGTCCAATATATTAATAGTGCCTGGCACAATGCCTTGCACTATAAGTACTTAAAAACTTTGTGCAATAAAACTAACATTATTGAGATCAGACTTCCCATTATTTGGGATCCAAAGATCGGAAGCACCATATTCAAAGTAACAGAGTCCTGTCTAAGATTAATAAAGAACTGGTGTCTCCTCATTTTCAGGTGTTTTTTTTTTTTTTTCCCCCAGCACATCATGTACCTGTCCATATGATGGTATCAAGGAAAGTTGACTGAATTCCCTGTCTTAGAAAATTCATTGCAAGTTTTATTTGTAAACACGACTGACATTGTTTTCTCTGATTGTTTTGTGGGAAAAAGACCTAGAAGTCCAACTGAAAATAAACTGTTTCCATTCTTAGCATTTCTACAGCTTTGGTCACCCACACCTTCTGTCTGCTTATTATCCCGCCACCCTTCCTCACATAGCCGGGGCACCAGCTGGCATGGCAGTGAGTATGGGATGGGCTCTGCACTTTGTGCTCCTTATCATGCCAGGCAGCATGGCCTGTGCAGCTGAAGATTAGGAAGTGCTGTCTCAAACAAGAGCTTATGCACTGCTAGAGAGAAAATGGACACAGTTATTAGAGTAAAAATGGCTCACATTTTTCACTATTTTGTAACTAGCACTAATGTAAAAGTTTCGTACTTTGTTCTCTTTTACCTTAATACCACTATGAGTAATTATCTCTATACTACAGATGAGTAAACTGAGGCATGAAAAAATTAGTAAATTTCCCAACCCATTCATTTAGCCAGTGGAACAGCCAAGGTTCCCATCTGGCAGTCAGCATTTGCAATCCTAATTGCCTGACACCTAGCAGTGAAAAATGTATTGACACAACACCTGTGAGTATCAGAAAGTACAGCTGAAGAGCTTCTCCACGTGACTTCTGTAGATTTCCTGGGTTCCACCCCTGAGACAGTCATGAATCATTAATCCACTCTTTCATCTCTTTCATTCGCTCAACATGTACTTATTACATCATTGCATTGTTTGTGTTCATTGCTGAGACTAGAGATCAACTAAATGGGTGCAATATTTCACAAGCCCATCGAAGAAACATTAAAAATGCATCTAAAAGTATCCTTATGTGTGCTAAATGATAAAACAGAAAAACCAGTGAGATTTGGGAACACAGGAAAGGTCAGAATCAGTGGCTACAACTGTGGTGCGTCGTGGACTTGTGTTCCT
The DNA here is from genome assembly GCA_004027205.1 of Ctenodactylus gundi. NCBI lineage: Eukaryota > Metazoa > Chordata > Mammalia > Rodentia > Ctenodactylidae > Ctenodactylus > Ctenodactylus gundi. The sequence goes on from PVKB01000284.1 coordinate 788,857, forward strand.
CTCTCTGGCTGACTTGCTTTCTCCTTTTCCCTCTGGCTTTCCACTTCCCTTCTAGCCCTTCCTTACTTTGGTGCAATCTTTAGCATTCCTAACTTCTGGCTTAGGTTCTACATCCTTGCCCGGTGTTTTACTCTTGAGGATGGTTTGGAATGAAGTCAGACCTAGCCCGAGAGATTCCGAATTGTAAATCAGTGGAAAGGCTAGGCCAGGGTGTTCAAACTCTGCTGCCTGAACCAAAAAACAGGGAATTTTATAGAACACGGGGGTAAGATATGTGGATAGATAATCTGCATTCTGGATAATTTAGTAATTCATCTGCTTAAAAACAGTACAATTGACTTTGTGACTACCCAAAATACCTTGCAGTATTCATTATGTTAATACAATCACCTTTTGATTCTTTATTCATGGTTATACTTTCTCATCTTCTGACTAAAAAGTCTTCCTGATAAGCAGTAATATTGAAGCAGGCAGTGTAAACATGCAATGGATTCAGGACCTGAGAGCTTTCAAGATGTACCACCTATTCCAGTTGCTCCCTCCCATGAGTCATTCTGTTGTAAGCAAAGTTTCACCCTTGAAGCCATAAATGAAACTTATCTTGGCTAAATGGTTGCTGGAGGTACCCATTGGATTAATAGAATATTAGTGGTAATCCTGTGGGTAGATGTGTTTGGCACAGTACATGATGGACACAGAAGAGTTTAGCACTACCAGGAAAATGTGAATTAAAAGGAAGGCATCAAAATTCTTTGTTTTGTTCTTGTGGTAAAAAATTGGTTGGAACCAGGGCCTTTTCCATGTACTATATTCCCAATCCATTATATTTTTATTTTTATTTCGAGATTCTTGAAGGTGGCTTGAAGTGAAGGATATTTGGTAAGAATGACACTAGAGAGAGTTGAATTTGTGGGTAGTTAAAGGCAAACATGGATCTCAGTGTATTGGAGTATACGTAAATACAGCAGCACCAGTATATGCTAAGATTCCGAGTGTGCCTGGTAGACCGAACACTGAATTAAGGTAAGATAAGGTCACTGGACTTGGGCATATTTTAAAACTCTAAGACTGGAACATTGGATGATGGGTTTTTATAAACAGATCTCGAAATCATTTGTGATAGTTATGAACAATCAGATGGATAAGGAGGCTGTGATCTAGGAGCCTTTACCTCATTTAACTTAGGCATACGAGCTAGAGGCTGATGGTGAATGCGGTGAGAAGGAGGGAGGTGTGTATCATCGTGTTACCATCATTGGGTGGTGCACCTTTTCCAGACCACCCACTTCCCCTATCTGAAATATACAGTTTCTGGGAAAATAAAGTTTATTTCAGTTCATGGGTAAATAGGGATCAATAATTCCTGTGCTTTTGGACATTTAGCATAAATAACAAGATATGAAATAGATATTAAAATCTTTTTATTAAAAGGAAATTGAAACTCAATCAAATGGTAGAGGCCGAATTGGGATTGTGGTTTGTCAGTATCACTGCTGTCCTTGTTTCACAGGGAATGTTAAGAATATATGTTCCAGGGGATGGGGGTGTGGCTCAGTGACTAGAGCACTTGCCTAGAAAGTGTGAGGCCCAGGGTTTGGTCCCCCAGCACCACGTAAGGACTGGGTGGGATGACACATGGCTTTAATCTCAGCATTTGGGAGGCTGGGGATTGCCATGAGTTCAGGGCCAGTTCAGGACCAGCCTGAACTACAGGGCCCTATATCACACAACAAAAGAAAGAATACAAGTTCCAGAGCAGTATATTGTTTTCATCTTTCAATTGAAGGTAGAAAGTGTTTAATACAGGGCCAACCATGAAAAGCACTCCATAAGTACTAGCTGCCATTTTTATTGTCATTGTTATTGAGTTGTCATCATCACTGCTAATATTATTATTCCTAGTACATCTTACTGCAACACTCTGTCTCCTCAGCTAGAAGTACTAGCAGGGTCGTATGTGCGTAGATGAGTGTTAGTTTGCAGTTTTGGAGTCTATAGTCTGTATCACACTTTTAAAAAGAAACTTCATATTTTTTCATTTAGGAAACTCATAAAAATGAATACAATTTATGAAAAGAGAATAAATATTTGCTCAGTATCGCTATTTAGACTCACCCTTTAGCAGCAGGACCATGTGTTAGACCTCTACCTCAAAACTCATGACAGAGGTAAATAGTCTATAGTGATCTACTCCCTTGTGCCATATTAGACCACAATTAAATTGGGATGAGCCTGCTTCTTGCAAGGGAAACCAGTGGATGTACTCATGTCTGACTGAGACTGGCAAAACCCTCAGAAAATGTGCACTTGGTGATCACAGTAACTTGTCAACTAAAAGTTAAAAAAAAAATATTCATGGAGCCAGTAGATTGCAGAGCTGGCAAAGACTTAGGAGACAATTTAATCTACCTCCTTCATTGAGTTCCAGGGAGGTGAAGACTTTCACTTATGGCAGTAATTTTGTTTCAAAAAGAAACATGAATAGTTTCTGTATACATCGATGAGTGCACCTTCCTGTAAACACAGTATAATGGCCATCACTGAACCTGCCTTTGACAGTGGGAAAGCAAGCTTTTAGAATATCACAGCAACCCGAAATCATCAGACAAAGATAAATTGTCAGGAACTAACAGAGGAGATCTGCCTGCTGGCCGTGAGCTCCTCAAGTAATGGGCCTTACTCATGATTTAAAGAAAGTTTCCATCTTGACCAAGCCATTTACTTATTTAGGCAAATCTCTTTACCTCTCTTAGCCTGTATTTCCTAACAGAATGTTTGTGAGGGTCAAATGAGGCAACATATAAATACGCAGTTTATTGCATAAAATGGGCATTAAAAATTTACATTTTGGGCTAATTTTTTACTAATACCTGGCTGAAACCTAAGAATATATCACTGAAGAGGAAAATCAAGAATTCTGCTTTGTCCGTGCTTGGACTCAGGAGAGAGGAGCACAGGTGAAGGCCACAGGTAGACAATACGCAAATTAACCGTACAATTCTAGATGATGCCGTGTTATGAAAATGATAAAGGCAAGAAAATAAGATGATGTTATAACTGGTGTTTGGGAGAAACAGACTTCTTTAGGCTAGCGTTGTTGATAGCAACCTTTTAGAAAATGGATTATATTTGAACAGGACCCAAATAATTTAAAAAAAAAAAAACAATCAAAGACCCGGAAGGACAATCCTGAGAGGCAGGAGGAACCTCAGCTGCAGTAACTTGACATAATCTGTCAATATCAAGGCAGCCATTGTGTTTCCAGATTGGCCGGCCATCCCAGGAAGCAGGTCAGAGGATGAGGGTGGAGTTGAGTATATGCTACACTTCAAAGTCTCAGAAAATGTTCACCTAGGCATGATGGGGCACACATGTAATCCCAGTACTCTGGAGTTTGAGGCAAGATTGCAAATTCAAGCCCAGGTTGCACAACTAAGTGATTTAGTGAGACCCTACTTTAAAACTTAAAAGGAGAGGAGGGGAGTTAGGGATGCAGCTCAGTGCAAAGCCTCTGGGCTGAATTCCCGGTATCACAAAAAAAATTAAAATAAGAGAAAAGGAAAGACAAGGAGAAAAGAAAGAATGGAGGAGAGAGAAAAAAGAGAGAAAATCAGACAAGCAGACATCAGTATTTGTCCTAGCTCCTGGCAACTTAAAAAAAAAAAAAATTACTTCTTAAAAGTCAAAGCTCTTTAAGCCTTTAGAATCTCCAGATTGATGTATTTTTGTGTATGCTGAAGAGAAGACTGATATGGTTAGGAGCCCCTAGATAAAGTAGCTTCAGGATGGAGAATCGGTGGCCAGAAGACCAGGGCATGATTCGGGACTTTGAACTCCTCCTCTGCCCCTGTGGAAGGAGAGTAGGGTCAGAAATTGAGTTCATCACCGTGATCAGCAGTGTATTCCATTGTGCCTATGTAATGCAACGGCATAAAAACCCCTCATTTCTGGGGTTCAGACAGCTTCTGTGTTGGTAAGCACGTGAAGGCACTGACAGAATGGCACGCAGAGAGGACATGGAGGCCTCCAGCACCCCCTCACCACCCTGTACCTTGTCTTGTGTAGCTTTTCCACTGTTGTTGTTCCTGATTTATAAACTTTATAAACTGGAAATAGTAAGTAAATTGTTTTCTGAGTTCTGTGATCCCATTCTTGCAACTTGTCAAATCTGGTGAGAATCTCCTATTTCTAGTCAGTCAGCCGGAAGGATGGGGATGCCTGGAACTTGCAGCTCGCATCAGAATGCGGTCAGGAACTGAGGTGTAAAGTCCGATAGTAATACTGGGTGAGAGATTGAATTATCAAACACCATTTGATACCTGGAGAGTCGGGGTAGTGGGTGGTATAAGGAAAATTCCACACTGGAGTCAGAAGTGTGGGTAAAAACAGCCCAGAGAGACAAAATCTAATTTATTGTATTCATCCAATACTGACGGGTTGCATATTCTGCCAGGTAGTTTTTAGTGCAACAAAGGAATCAAGTAAGACCCCCCTGGCCACGTGGGGCTTGCGTGCTAGCGGGATAGCAAATATATCAGGTATTGAGTTCTTCATTCACCTCAAATTACTCGTGTGATCTTCCTAGCAATCCTATGAGACACATGCTGTTTGTAGCCTCATTTGCAGCTAAGGAAACAGCCTTATAAAAACCAATAAACTGCTTAATCATACAGCTAGTAAAGAGCAAAGCCCAAACTCTGGTGGCCTTCTCACAGTCAGGATCTACTATTTTTAATCACCACACTGCCTTTTTCTCTCTTTCTGAAAAATCATCCTGATGGCTCCTGACTTCTCTAAAGGAGATCCGAGTGAAATAGAAAACAATTGAGGATGAGTGGTCAGAGTTGAGCACAGAATTCCCACTGTATGAATGGGAAAGCTGAGGCCTAGCTCACACATGCAATAAATAACAAAACCCAAATCCAATCCCAAGCCCCTTGATCTCTGTCTAACAATCTAACATACAGTAATTTTATATCAGCAGCTCTATCTTTTATAAAATTAGAGAGGATCCTTGTAACTTCTCTTTCATGATCAAGAGACTAATTGAAGATATATTTTAGAGTCAGAATTGGAGAATAGGATATCTAAAAAAAATTATTTCTGTTTGGTAGGCCTTCTTAAATTGAAAAGTAAAATATAAATGTAGTAACACACTTGTACACACAAATTGTTTGCCTTTTAACAATTTTAAATTGAAATGTAGGATTATGAAGTAATACACATTGATGTTAAGTGCATGATTTGACGAATTCTCGTAGATAGGTTCATTCAAATAGTCAGCACTCTAAACAAGATGGATAAATGTGTGTGGTACACTGGATTTAAAATGAGAAACAAAGTGCCAGTCTTTCTATCATTATTAATATTGATGGCCACTCCATTCTTGCATTCCTTACTTCTTCTCAATTGATTATTATTTCTAGTACAGAGGGGTTTGGGTCAAAGATGACAGTGTCCAAAAGAGAAGCAAAACAAAATAAATAAAAGAGCAATTCTCATTTCTTAATGCTTGTTGGAGGAAAGTGTCATTGCAGTATTTTCTGTTTTTCTTTGGATTGGTCATGTGCCTCATCCCACACATTAGCACATGAACTTGTTGTTCCAGGAAAGTGAGTCAGATCTCCAGAAGGCAGTCACGTATTTCAGCACAATGAGTCAGCATCTCTGGAGAAAGGTATAATATGGGGTATTGGTTAGGGTGTTAAGAAAGGCAGAGTTAATAGAATTTATAGAGATAAAGGGAATTTATTTGGAGGGCTTACAAGTATGAGGAAAGAGAAAGTCCAAATTGGCTGCAGAGTCAAATTGGCAACATGCACACATGCATCCAGTAGCTGCTCAGACTTGTGCCAGAAGGACACCGGTGCAAGCCTGCTGTGAATTACTGTCCAAAAAGCAATGGGAAGACCAGCAACTGATGTGAATCTGTGATGGAGATCTGTGAAGTGAAAACTGGAGCAAGCCAAGAGCAGCCCAAGTCAGAGACTCAAGGCAAGGCCAGAGTTCTTTAGGAAAAGGCTGTAACAATTTTTCTTTTCCCTCCTTTGCTCAGTTCAAGCTGCCAGTTGGGCCAGTCACACCTGGGGTGAGTACCCCACCACACTTTCTGACCTTCCAGTCAACCACACACACCTGAAAGCTATTCCCTAGACACTTCCCAGTTACAACAGGTTGACACAATTCCTCCAACGATCACAAACATTCACACTCAAAACGTCACAATGCTAATAAACAGCAGATGTGACATTTGAATTCAAGTCTTGGAGATGAATGAGTCAGGCATTTTTTGTTACTGGAAGGTTAGAATTGTTGGGTCTGAGTTTAGGGCTTAGCAAGAGCCTTTAGTTAGGACCAGGCTTGAATTTGGGACTCATTACAAATGGACTTTCTGTGCCTGGGAAATCATTTATATTGTGTATCCAGTGCCATGAATGGTAAAGTGGAAATAGATGATGACATCTGTGTCACTAGGTCATGTCAAGAGTTTAAAAGGTCAGGCACATGAAGTGAGTAATTTTCTACTTGTGCAGCAAAGCACCTGTGAGGTGCTGGCTTGAACCATGACATAGTAATGATGGTGAAGGTTGGCTGTCGAAGTCGTGCACGCCACACCAGTGCTTTGGATCATATTTCCATCAGTTAAGAAAATGTCAAACATGTGTCCCCAATTTGTGGAAACTTATTTGTGTAAAAACATATATGTCTCACTTGATAAAGTAAGTGAAATATAGTAAGATGTTATTTCAAATGTTTGTCTATAATATGGCTTCATATGAATATTACACAGTAGCTAAAGATCTACTATCTATATATGGCTGGATTGGTGTGTTTTTAGTGATTTTTAAATGATTTTTGATATCTAAAAATATTTTGTTTGTGCCTTATCCATATCTGTCTTTTTTTTTTCTTAGTCCTTCCCTTGTTAGATCAGGTGGTCATTGTTTTTACCTTATCAGAGCTGGTTTGAATGAAACTGTCTCCATCTTCTTGTTTACTTCAATCTGAATTGTAATCATCACCAACAACCCATTCACTAACTTTTTTCAGCTACTTGTTCATTTTGTGAAGGGTAGCTTAAATAACACAAGTAATATATATCAATATAAATCTACTAACCTGGAATATTTAAATGACAACATACAGAAATCCTGGAAGTAGAGAACATATTAATAAGTTCCATTGTCCCCTGGGTGGTAGAGAGTTCCTAGTCTTCTTGACCCAGTTACACCCATGTACTTTATGTAAGTCATGACAGGCTGTTGTGTGGCCAAACCAAGAGACTTAAATAGTAGCAATGTGCATATTAAATATTGGTAAAGATTAATCAATTTTTTGAGACAAAATATCATATAAAGTGTGCCTCTAGGTACTTTCCTCCAGAGTCTTAGTAAGTCATTTCAAGCATTTTTTGAGGGCGTTCATGGCACTGAAATTGTGAAAGTCATCACTCTTTGAGTCAGCAACGTAGAGACACTATGAAGCACATGCAAGGCTGGCGCTGTACTGGCCACGTGACTCCTGCCTCCTGAACATTCATACATAGCTAGCTTCCACCTCTATCGGTCCTCATTTATTCTGTGCTTCAGATCATGATTCTGTACACTGCCAGGTTGGTAGTGCCCTTGGGTTTCTGTATCAAGAATACAGGTCTGGTTCAAGTCCTAAGGCCACAGTTCCTCTCACATCTTGTCCTTTCCAGATTGTCAGCATCAGTACATCTGCCACCTGGAATCCACATCCATGGGTATGGAAAATCCCCTTTCCTTCCATTTCCCTGTGATCTAAAGCTCTTTGGTTGATCCCAGCTGGGTCATAGCACATGAGAATGCATGCTTCTCTTGCCCATACAGAGGATTGCTAATGCTGCCCCCAGAGAAGCAGTGAGCAGACTGTGCTGACTGGTGTCTTGGCCGGGACCCTCCAGGGAAAGTTCAGGCTCTGTGAATGAGGTCTTTCACGGGTGACACAGGGACCCCATTTTTCCCCGCAGAAGGCCTTTGCTTGCTTTCAAAAGTGACAATCAAACATGAACTTTCATGGTATATTTATAGCTGCCTGAAGGAGAAAAAGAAAAGAGTGATTAAAATACTATTCTACAAAATATTTTGTTTTTTAAAGCTTTCATTGTGTTGGCAAAAGGGAAAATAAAAGTCACTCTATTCATTGTGCTGTCTAGACTCTCAAACAAAGAGGGTAGCATGCTGCAAATTAAGATTGTCCAGCCCCTGCATGCTGACAGAAAGTATGAATTTGGAGTCTAATTTCAAATAAACCCTTTTGAACAAAAATACATTGTGGGGGTGATTACATTTAGTGTGTGTCAGCAGTTTCGTAAGAGACTCATATTGTTATGCTGTGGTAATTGTCAGATTTCCTGTAGCCGGGGGGCTCACAAGGTTTCAGTTTTGTGTTAATTATTTGGAGACACTGAACAACTCAGCAGTGCTGTTTGTGGTGGCAGCACTGGCTCTCTGGGCATTGTCCATGTTGTGCAGGTTTACCTAATGAGCCCTGTCTTCCTAGGGTGAGGCAGGTGACCCACATCAGCTGGTGACCCACGTCAGCTGTACACATAACTTCTGTCAGTATCATGCAAGATATTTATATTTTCCTCACAGGGATAAAGTCAATAAATACCGTTGTAGAAAAATTTTAAAACACAGAAAACAATTTGATAAAAAATAACTATCATGATGCACTCGAAACTTTTTGATCATTTCAATATACTTAATCCAGTCCTTTGTGGTACAAAAGCAATTTATATCTATCAAGTTGTGTTAAACAAAAAGTGGCAAGATACAATTTACACAATTCTGGAGGCAGATTGAAAAATAGCTTCAGATTTTATTCTGACTGCCCCTTCGCATGTATTCTAGTAATTCTATAAGGTAAGAAAATCTCACTTAGATGATATATATGTTATGATCCTTCTAAGTTGTGAAATGTAATCAAAATTCAGAAGTTCAAATTTCAAGGAAGATATGAAGAGAAAAGAGAGCGGCCTCCCAGTCTCTCCAGCTCGGGCCCACACAGATGACTGGAGGTAGCTGGGAGCAGGTTCTTCTGTCCTGCTCATTAGCTCTTCAACATAGTAGGGATTTTTTTTCTCCCCTTAGGTGATTGGGAGTATAAGGGGAACGGGAACATTTTTGTAAGTAGACGTTATGTTCTCGTGGCCTAATCGATGTGGACAGCTAGCTCTTTGTCTCATAAGGCTTGGTTATAGATTTTTTTGGAGACCCGCCATCTCTGAGAGCTCCACTCTTGCATTATCCTTGGCTTTGTTAATGTTTCTGTCCACTCTGGTAGATTAACTTCATCTCAATTCTTTAGCAGCCCAGTAGGTGGTAGCCCAGGACAACAACCTCTCCCAGAGGTTGAGGGAAGCCTAGCAACTCCTGACAGCGCTGGCTGGCCTCAGTGCAACCGTTCCTTCTCTTTTACATGGAAGCTACCCACCTGCCTGTCTTTTCCTGGCAGGTGTCGCCCATAGTCCACTGGGTACCACAGCCTCAGAGACAAGCACTCACTTCTCTGTTGATCTTGGTAAAACTTGCCTTGACTCGTGAAGGAAGAGCTTCCCTTGACACCTCAGTCTGGAATGAGATCTTCTGCCAATAAGCAAACCCCTCTCCCCTAAAACTCCATCTCTCTGCATGACTTTCCATGTGGATAGAAGATTTAAGAGTTGGTTAATGGGCCCTACCCTCATGAATAAACTCTTCAGGGTGGTCCGTTCCTGGCTCACTCTAGTATCTTTTGTCTGTCATCTTTAGATTTCAGCCAAAACTTCCATTCTCACACTTTGGCCTATGTATTATTCTTAGGTTCGATCATTCCATCGACGTCCCTTGAGTGTGTATGATATACCAGATTCTGGGTTTGGTGGTGAAAATACAAATAACAATTCCTGCCTAAAGGAGCTCACAGTCTAGTTGGGAGACTGATGTGTTAACACAGAAGTGTGGTGCCGTGTCAGAAGTACTCTGGAAGATGGAAGTACAAATTGCTGTAGGAGAAAATAACTCAGTCTAGGAGGGACACAGGTGGTGGCGATGAGTTAGAAAAGCCTTCGCAGTGGAATGGAGTGTATCTTGACCTAAGCCTAACTTTTAAACCAGTTCTCCCTCAGAAACAAAATAAGCTTCAGTTTTTCAAAATATGTTCCTTTTTAAACTTTTAGAACTCTACCATAAGTACTGATTTCTCAGTAGTTTCTTTTTAAAGCAAGCAAAGATAAAGTGAAAAGGAAGATAGAATTCCCTGATGCCCACCACTCATGCACACATCTGTTGCAGTGGGAAAGGAAATAACATCGATAGGGTACCTTCCATGATGCATGGGTTCCTGGATCCCAACCAGGAAGGCAATCCTGGAGTGTTGGCTGAAGGATGGACTTAGGCAGCACCAAGAAAGGCACAGTTAACAGGCATTTTCATAATCTAGAGGTGGTGACAGGGACCAAGGAAAAGGCAAATGGGAATGCATGGCTGGGTAGAGGATGAGGATTACTGACACTATCTCCTCTTTGATTAAGGATATCATAGCTCAGTCCCTGGAGGAGGCCCTTCTGATACATGCAGGAGAGGCAGAGCTCTTCCCATACCCTCAGTGGAGCAGAAGCTATCTCAGTAAGGTGTATGCCAGGCTGCCCCCTTGCACGTGGCTCTGGATAGCCTTTTTGGTTTGTTTTTGTTTTTGTCTTGTCTACAGTTTCCTTGTTGGTAACTTTTCATCATTTTAAAAGATCTCCCTATTTAAGGCTAGTGTTTATTCCTGCTACCGGTGTGCTTCTTACTCTCAGCATCCCTGCTCTCCCGTCAGCATGTACCCACCCTTTGAAGGCTAGGAAACCAGATACCAGCTCGGAATGTTATGCTGTCCTTGGGGAAGCATGGTGCAGACACAGAGCAGTAGGGGAACTGTGTGCAAGTCAGCAGGAGGGGAACTGTAAGTGAAAAGGCTGTCAGGTTTCCTGCACCTTGAATAATTGAAAGTAAGTTTTGATCAAAGCATATGTCTTCTCCACACTGCAACGAGCTCCGTGACAAAAGGTCTGGGCAGTCTTCCTTTGTCTTCCATATGTACAGAACAGTATGCTTGGTGAATAAAAGCTGCTCGTTGTTTTATGCATATTGTAGGTGCTGAAATTCAATAGTAAACAGACAAAGTTTCTAGCCTTGTGTAGTTTACATTTTGGTTGGATCAGTGAGTCTTGTGGGCAAATAATGGGCACATAAACCGGTAAATACTTGTTGTATAAACTCAACCAGTCATGGTAGCTGGCAGGGAAGGTCAAAGGGACACTTGGATACATTTTGAAGATATCCAGCAGCTTTCGCATTCCTTGTAGTAGTCAGCTTTCTACGTTTTGTCTTTCTCTCCTATTATGAGTTTTTCTAGGACGAAGAGTCTGTCTTATACAAATCTGTATTCTAGCAGTGTCTAGTTCATAGTGAATAATTAATAAATGTATACGTGTGATTCCCTCATGACTATATCCCCAACAATATGAATTCAATACTGTTCCTAATAGGCCTAGTATGTGGAATTCTGTTGCACTATTGCTTGCAATCCTCCTCCACAAGATTGAACTGTTGGACCCCAAAGCTAGGGTACACTCCATTCCTCCAAGCTTTCTCATGGTGTTAACAGCCTTGGGAAAGTGCCCAAGGAAGCTGACCCTTCCGTTTGTATAATGGAGCCAGGGTGACCTATGGTCAAACTTGATGTCCTACATACACTCTGCCATTTTCTCCCAGGTGTTGTCTATAATACATCATTTGCCCAAGTGCCCTAAGGTAATGACAAGAGTGTCCTGAAGTCACATTCCAAAATTCAGATCAGTTGGACTCAGTGCAGAGGTCTTGTTTCTGCACTTCAACCCCAGATACTGATGGAGAAGAGCCGAAGGTGAATCTAAGGTTATAAGCAGTGGGCTCCCTTCAGTCGTTATCTGTAGATGGTACACTCTGTGGCTGACTTATTGCCTTCTTTTGCCCTGCTTCCAGGTAGGAAGGAGGGCATATAATTATCACCACTAACCCCTGGATATAATCACAGAACTTTATACCCTTGAAGCCTCAAAGCAGAACTATTCATTAGGCCCAGGATGTGTGGCCGTGGATATAACTTTAAATATTTATTGAGTTTTGATATCTTACCAATGGACGAAAATAAGTTAAAAATGTGGACTAACTAAATATCTTCAAGAGAATTCTTCAAGTGAATCCCAGTTATTAATAGAACGTTCTTGCCTGTCTCAGCTTCTTTGGCTGTGGCTCTCCAACTCAGCTGTCTGCATTATTGTCCATTTAACAGGAGGCAATGGCAAAAATGAGCAAAGCTGGGAGAGTCGTGTTCCCGAGACGTGAGGATAAAAAGTAAGTTTATATTTTTATGTACACAGTCCTAAAGATTGAGAACATACAAATACATACTTCTATAGATCTGAAAAACATCTGGCAACCAACTACTTCATTCTTTTCATTTAAAAATTGGGAAAACTAACTCCCAGAGAGAAAAGATCACTTTCCCTTACTTAAGTTCAGAGCTAAGAAGAGCGAGCACTGGGCTCATCTGTATTTCTGATCTCCCAGGCCTTTCTTTCTTTTTTTTTCTTCTTTTTTTGTGTTTGTTTGTTTGCTTGTTTGTTTTGTTTTGTTTTTGATAGGGGGTGCGATGTGCTTGGCCTTCTACACTAAAAAAAAAAAAAAAAAAAAAAAAAAAAATCAAACCAATCTCCCATTACAGGATCCAGCCTTATCTGTCCATTCATTTTTTACCCTTTGTATTATTTGGCACTGAGGGCTACAACATGATCTTGATCAGTATTTTAGTTTCAAATCAGCAAAATATGTATTGACCCTCTTGCTATATTTCAAGGTATTACTATTCTGAGCCTTGCTCTTTGCTCCTCTGATGGCACCTGGAGGATCCCTTGTTTATTTGAAATTTTAAAAAGCACTATGCTCTGTCTCCTTCTTACCTGCTAAGGACTTTTGAGGGAAGTCTGCTTTTACGTTTTTCTAGAGAGTCCATACATTCCTTTTGACAGAAATCTGGCCTCTTGCACCGATGCTGGCATGATGAGTCATGTGTGGTGCTGTAGCACCATCTCCTGGCAGCCTGAAGATTTGCAACCGGAGGGCAAGAGACCGTTGTCTTACATCTAGTGGCTTCAGATCACTTTATTGATTATATGGGACATTTACTTAGATCTGTGTCACACTGAAGCGCCTGACTAAGCTGATGAAAATTTGGAATTCAGCTGACTTGAGAAGTCAAGAGCACATAAAATGTAATGTTCATAGTTCAATAAGAGCGTAAATGTTTAAGATGACTGTAATTTTCATCTTTGTGCCTGGACCAAATTTGTGTGTAACATTTGGACAGTCACTTAAAAATGTCTCAGAAACGTTCACTAGAAATACTTTCAACAAATTAAAGGTCAGTCCACGGGATGGGAGAAAAATATTTGCACATCATATATCTGATAAAGAAAAATATCCAAAATATATAAAGAACTCCCAAAATTCAATAGCAAAAGCCCCCAAAAAACAATGTAGAAGTTATTAAGACTCAGATGAATGTTTTTTCCAAAGAACGTCCATAATTACTGAGAAATACATAAAAAGTGACCGAAGGTCACCTACAGAAAAATGCAAATCAAAACTACATTGGGATATTGCCTCATTTCCATTGGACAACTGCTATAAAAACAATAATAATAAGATAACTGTTAGCAGTCTTGTGGAGAAACTGGATACTTTGTGTACTGAGATGATACAACTACTGTAGGAAGTAATATAAGCTAGAAATAGAATTAAGTATGATCTACCAATTTTACTACTGGTTATAAATATATATGCATACACACACACACACACACACACACACACACACACACACACAGGAACTGAAATCAAGGCCTTAAAGCAACATTTTTATACCCCTATTTATAACAGCATTGTTCATAACAGTCAAAACCATAAGAGAAACACCCAAGTGCCCATCAGTGGATTAATACATGCCCCAAAGATGGTATATGCATACAGTAAGATAGTATTCAACTTTAAAGAAGAAAAAAATTTTGACATATGCACATTGGTGAAACTTGAGGTTCATGGTAAATAAAATAAGATAGTCACAAAATTCAAATTCTCTATGATACCATTTATATAATGAACAAAACAGTGAACAAAATTGTTGCAAAATTATTAAAATTAGGCAACTTGAAGTGTATGAGCAGCAACACACTGTCATTAGCCTCCTTCTACCAGTTTTGGAGTTTCTGTGTCAGGAATTCATATAATGGAAGAACGGCTCAGCATAACATTACCATTGAGTATCCATAGGAACAGAAAATTGTCCTTAAAATCATCTGTTTATAACAAGTTTGGAGTCATATGGAGTAAGTTTTCAAGGTTTTATATGTGGCTAGATTGATGATAATATGATGTTATTTTTCAAATCGGTAACTGGCACTTCTGTCACTTATTATGTGCCTGGTATTGGTAAGTGCTTTTCCTAGAGTGCCTCATTTAACTCACCAGAAGATCTTTGAGGTAGATCTTTATCACTATCTCAGTTTCAGATGAGAAAGCTATGGCACAAATAGCTTAGTACTATGCCCAAGTCACAGTCACGGGCCACACTGAAATGCAAATCTTGGCCTCACACTTTTCCTTGGCTGTGTGTTTGGCCTCATCACAGGCAAATGCACCCCATTACCACCATGGTTGGAGTAGAAATGTAGGATGAGTAGGAGTCTATGTGTCTGAATTTATCTCAGGACTTCTCATTCATATGCTCACATGAAAGCTCTCAGCACTCATGTTCAGAACATCCTAGAACCTATGATGACATGCTAAACTACGTTCATCCCTCACCCCAGTCTAGCTCCCCACAGAGGAGTAAGGACCAAGTGGCAATTGACCAGTGTAATTTGTCTAGGCTGTTGTTGTCCCTTTCAAGATGGTGATGTCGAAACAGCTCTAGCAGATCCACCATCTGACTCATGCACAGTACCAGTTCTATCTAATAGGGCTCATCTAGGAGACAACCTGTGGGGTCAGGGACAGCATTTTGTCAGGACCACTCTAAGGTGCCTGGAAAGCAGGCAGAGCCACAGGAAGGCAATGGTCACTTCTATGGGGTTTCACTCCTGGTGGAAGTAATCTTCCAAGAATTTCTATGTGTGGAATCTGCACAAGAGAGATTAAAATGTCTGGTCTCATCCCTGGTCAGGCAACAGTTTTAACCTATGGCTAGTCATATAGGAAATACCTCTGGAAGCTGGGAGTATGAAAGGGCCCGTGCTAGACCTTCCAGTATGTAGTGGAGGTTTTGAAGTCAGACCATTCTGAGTTTGAATTCTAGCTCTGCTAGTTTTGGGCAATACTCCTTTGAAGATGCCCCTGTAGGAAAATGTCCACATCTTAGAAATGGAGACTATAGTACTTCATGTAGTTTATAGGTAACACGTATGAAATATACAAGTCCATTGCTTCAAACACTGTAAGCATTCAAAACCAGGCAGGTTTCAGGGCAACCATAACAGTTATATTTCTGTCTCAGATGTGAGGGAAAACATGTGGCAGACTTGTATTGAGAGTCTTCAACATATTCATCTTGCTCCCACAGATACTATGACAAGAAATATCAAGTATTCCTGAAGCTGGTTGAGCACCAGAAGGAATATTCAGCAATCATGAATGGGGACTAAACAGGACTTGCAGGGCCAATGCTGGGCAGCGCTCCATCATTGCAGGGGAACTCTGGACTCAGATCTTGTACTCAAGACTCTTTCGGTACCCTGTCCTCATTTCTGCATTATCTTCTAATAAAAAATTTTCAAATCTTACTCATGCAACCAAAACTGGACTCTTCTGTTTCAATATACCACTGTTATTTTTCTGGGCAGTTTCTATACAGGCACCATCGTGGTGCCAGAATTTTCACAAAGGTCATAGGCTCTGTCTCACATAGGGCTAGCTCTGTATTCCCCCCAAATGCCTCTACCATAGAGATGAAGAAAGATTGTGAGAAGTTTCCAGATTAAAGGAAACTAAAGAAAGATGATGCTAAAAAGCTTTTGAGGTAGGTAAGTGGTTGCAAAGTGTGTTGCTATAGTTGAAAGCAAACACACTAGCACAGGCAGAGGGCACATACATATACATAGATCCACACCAACGTTTACTGCTAACATAGTTCTAGAGCTGTCATGGTTCAAGTGGTGTGGGTAGAAGACAGGGAGACTTCAGTACTATACACAGCAAGTAGAAAAGAGAAATCCAGTATATGCCAGGTGACAAAACATCATTTGGAGTACTTGCTGTGTGTCAGGTTAATACCAGGGTACAGGAACAAATAAAATACAGCCCCTCCCTCAGGGAGCTACCAGTCTGAATTGTAGACAGGTAAATGAACACAGGGCTTTGGGAGTGGTGCTGCAATAAAAGAAAGTGCCTGCTCTAGGGAGCAACATCAACCAGAGAAGGAGGAAGAAGAGGATTGGTGGATGGGGCAAGAAGCCATAGGGTGTAATGCTACCCTGGCTCGGGTCCCAGGCCTGTATTTCCCTCCTTCCTCTTACTAGCTGTGTGGCTTGGAGAGATGTCTGTAGCCTTTCTAAGTCCCATTTTTCTCATTTTAAATATATTAGTGTTAACTAATTTATAGGATTTTAACGAAGATTAAATGACATAATATGCTTAAAAGAATTAGCTTATTTGCCTGGACAATGACTGCCTTTTTATAGGGCTCAGCTCCTGGAAGATGCTCCAAAAAACAGCAGTAAGTAATCCTCAGTAGTAGGACCACATGTGGTTGTGAGTTTTGCAAGAGCATTCCTCTGTGTCCAAAAGATAAGAGATCTTAGGCATGGCCTAGCGTGAAGGCAACTATGGGTTCTGATCCGGTAGGCCTAGTAGTAGCAAGAAACCTAGTTCATGTATAGCCAGAACACAGCCAGAGCTTGGGTTAAGGATGAGGGAGAATTGAGAGCCACCAGAGGAAGAATAGGGTATAGCAGGGTGTGTGTAAGATGGTGGGACCAACACGGATCCATTCTGAGTCAGGAACTGAAGCTGGCCTGGGCTAGCTCACAATGCACTTGTGAATGCAGTAGCTATATGCGGTTAGGAAAGGTAAAGATGGAAGAAGGAATATTTACAAATAGTTTTCCCTCTTCTCTCCAGTCTTTGCTATTGCATGGTAAGCTAGGCAGCATTCACCTCATAATCAATCGGCAAAGCCTAGGTTCAGAAAAGACAACATGGCCCAAGAGCCACTCCAGGGCAGTGCAGATAGGATTCGAACCCGCATCTGTGTAGTACAAAGCTTCAAGCGTCTCCCTGTTGAATCAGCTAAGAGGGACCCTCTCCTGCCACTTGCTCTTTGGCTATAGTGCTCAGGCTGTGGGTGAGAAGCCCAAGTGCTAGACATTCCCTCAGGAAACTAACCCAAACCAAACTTGACCTTGTTTCTCACAGCTTTACAGAAAAAGGAAACACAGAAAAATAGGCCAGGAAAGTGGCAATACTGGGATACCTTTCACATCTCAAAAACAAGGAGCACCTAAGAGAAGGGAAAGGAGCTAGAAGACCTTGGGCACATTGTTCACCCTGTAAGCCTCAGTCTCGCCCTCAGTGGGACCATCCTATGTCTTAAGATGGAGGTAAGGATTCAGTGAAGGAATCGGCATTGTAAAGCCTCTAGTGCACTTCCTTGCAGACAGCAGCCACTCTGTGTGCTTTCTGGCCAGGTTAATCTCAGAAAATCATTCTGGTCCATGCTATAGAGTCTATATTATAAGAAAAGTCTAAATTTCTACATAGACTTCTATAACCCTGTGTAACTGAATTAAAAAAATAACTCCAATATCTGCCTTCTTGTACCAGGAAAGAAAGCTTTAATACATATGTGTAAAACGTACATAACCCGTATGAAAAATGAAATTAGTGGGCAGATTGGTTTGTGGGATGCAAGTTTTGTTGCCTACTTTCCTTTCATATTGAAGTCAGGCTTGCTTTCTGCTGAGGAACACACTACAGGTGTATAGCCTTGACCAAAAATATTTCCCATATGTAAATAATATGTGACGTGTCAATGAAAAATACAGCGAATGTCTAAATTTTTAAATTTACCACAGTGAAAGACACAAAGCTGTTAGTCCCCCACAGAACACTCACACTCACTTTGAACGCACTTATTCCATCAGTCCTGCTACTTTCTCGAGCAGTTCTGAAAGTCCTCTTTCATAAGTGTCTTTACTAGTTGTGATTTTAGCAATACAATGAATGCTGCTGCTGAGTGCCATCCAACAGGTCCTCACCCACCTAATTCACTGGATCTGGCACCATGAGCTTCTGCCCTGAACCCCAAAGTCCAAATGATCATGAAAGGTAAACACTTTGGGTTATTCAGGATGTTGAATTGAGGCAGCTGTGACAGCACTTATGCTAAAGACATGCTACCAAAAACACCCGTGGAGAAGGACTAGCTTTTAAAAGTGCAAGAATGTTGAGGTAAGTTCATTGAAGCAAATGGGAGTAATTGAGAAGGATTGATGGCAATGTGGCTATTGCTAAATTTTTTTCTAATTTAAATATTCATTGTATTTTCAGTCACATCTTATAAATGTAGCTTCCAGAAGAGCCAAAGAGAATAAAAGCTGGAGGAGAAAAATGATGAAGAAAGGACAAGGATGACAGACTAGTGCGATGTGCAGCAGAGCAGTAAGCTCCATGAGACGATGCCAGAATCAGCTGGAGTCCAAAAGGAGCAGGTAGAAGGGGTCCTCTCTCTTGTGAAGACTTACACTGGGCATGTAGTCTTTCTATACAGAGATTAAATTGTTCAATTGCCAGTTGAATGGGGAAGGATAGCTGTCAGGAGCAGCGGTGAAAATGTGGTCAGAGATTCCTAGAAAGTCCCAGTTGGGAGCTTCCAAAACAGCAAGTGAGGGTTAACAAGCTGAAACATTCAAGCTTTGCTGATCATGTGGTCTGCTGATTAACAGTCACGTGTTCCTTGTCTGTCTGTACTTTGGACGCTGGCCTGTGAGCTGTAAATCACAGACTCTTGAAGGCTGTGTTATCTGCACATATACAGTTCCTGGCAAGGAGTGATTGCTCAATAAATGAGCACATACATAAACTCTAGACATTTTTTTCTGCAGAAACATGGCTATATGTCTTTGTTACATTTTCATTGCTGTGGCAGAATACCTGACATGCACAAATAGGGTTAGTAGGAAAAATTGACTGTAGCTCACAGTTTCAGAAGGTCTCATTCCATTCATCAGCAAGCAGCACCAATGGAAACACATGGCAGAGGTGTAGGTGAAGGTGGAGGCAGCTCCTCATGTCATTGCAAACAGAAAGCCAAGTCCCAAAAGGAAAGGAGGAAATGCATATATATACTTCCAGGTCCTGTCCCAATGATTGCCCCTTCTGGATCCAGACTCAGTGTCTGCTCCTTCCAGGTTTAAACCCCCAATCCATCTCAAGCATGTAATCTGTAAACAACCATACTTCTGTCCTCCATTACACAGCCATCACAAGCCCATAATCTACCCTTCCACACCAGGCTACTATCTCCTAACGGCACATGGCTACAGAGATAATCCATAACATACAACTACATATGGGACTTTTGGGGTACACTTCAGATCCAAAACATAATAGTATCTTTCCAAAGAAGTTAAAAGCAATGTATAACAGACACACATGTATACCCATGTTTATATCAGCACAACTAACAATAGCAAAATTGCAGAAGGCACTGAAATACCCATGAACACATGAATGGATACAGAAAAAACATGGTATATGTACTCAGCAGAAGCACATGGCAGAGGTGGAGGTAGAGGCAGCTCCTCACGGCACTCCAAACAGGAAGCCAAATCCATGAGAAAAAGAGCAACCACTACTTGCACCTATCCGTCGAGGTCCTGTCCCAGTGATCTGCCCCTACTGGGTTGAGCCTCTGTGTTCCACCTTTTCCAGGTTTAAGCCCCTAATCCACCACATGCTTGTAAACTATAATCCACCACACACCCATAATCTAATCCATATGCCTGTCTTCCACCACAGAACTATAATCCACCACATGCCCATAACCCACCCCTCCAGACCAGGCCCCGATCTCCTAACAGCACATGATTCCACAGATAATCCATAACAACTAAATACATGAGACTTCGAAGGGACATTCCAAAGCCAAACCACAATATTCCACTTCTGGCCCCCAAAAGACTCATCTTCATCTCTTCATGCAAAGTGCATTTAATCCTTCTTATACGAGTTGCCAAAGTCTTAATGGTTTTAGTACTGCTAAAAAAAGCCCAAGTTCAAAGTCTCCTCTGAGACACTAGGCAAACTGAGCTGTGAGCTCTTGTGAAAATTAAAGAAATGTTAAATACCTACAACATACGAAGGCACAGGGTTACCATTCCTGTTGCAAAAGAAAGCAATCAGATTAAAACAAGTTCTAAATCTGGCAGGGCAAGGGTTAACTCCTGTAGCTCCATGTCCCGTACCTGGAATAAACTGGTGACAGCTAGATGTGAACTCCAAAAGGCTTGGCCGACCCGCCCCGTACAGTGTTGCTGCTGGCTGCAACCTCCATCTTCTCTGCTTTAAGCTGAATCCACTCATGCCTACAACTTTACTCAGCTGATGACCCACATGCCCAGCTTCTCCAAAATTCCAAGGTCTCCACTGCACCTGAGGCTTCTCCTGCACAACTTCACACACTGCCTGGGCACGCTGCCTGGCCGCCAGGGCACGCTGCCTGGCCGCCAGGGCCTTCCTGTGAAATCTAGGATGATCCCCCAACTCTTGCATTATGCATGCCTGTAAAGCCAGGACAGCACAGACTTCACCGAGATCTGCCACCATCTTAAACTGCAGCAGCTTCTGAGTGCCTGGATTGCCAAACTCCAGGGATCTAGGCTCTGGCAAATACTTCTCTCTTTTTTCCTACAGGGAGCCCTGGGTTACTCTTCTCACAATAAGACCTTTTGTCTTTGCACCATTTATTTGATAAAGGGTGGGTTCTTGATGATTCCTGAGACTTCCTCGATGCCCATTTTGTATAATCCTAATTCCAAATACCTGCCTTCTTTTTAATGTTTATGTCTTTAACAACCATGTGATTTTTTACTTCAGACTGCAAGCTTTTTACATCTGTTTTCTCTGCCATTTCCTCCTGCCTTTTGCCATAGAGTTTGCTAAAAGCCACAGATGGTACCCAAGTAGCAGTCTGAATATTGTGCTCTCTTGATATTTCCTCTACCAGATTAAGTAGTTCACAGCCTTTAATCTCAGTTTCAGGCAAAGTCTCTGGGCATGAGCAAAATGCTGACAAACTTTCTTCCAGAGTGTAACACTCATGGTTTTTAGATTACTTGAAAATACAGTTTTCCTTTCCATCTGAAACTTCTTGAGCCTGGTCTTTCCAATCCACACTTCTAGCAGCATTCTAGTCTTTTGAGTAGTCTTTTGAGCTCTGGCCAGAATATCCCATCAAACTCAGCTCAGAATACTCCAAGGCTGCTCCAGGCAGTATCCTCAAACCTTTCCAAACTCCTCCTGCAAACCAGATTCAAAACCTCCCAACCACATAGGCAAAGACTTCCAACCATATAGGCAAAGTCATAGCAATGACCCCAGTTCTTTGGTATCTATTTTTGTCTTAGTTACTTTTTCATCACTGTGGTGGAATACCTGACACAAATTAGGGGAGCAAGGTATATTTTAGCTCACAGTTTCAGAAGGTCACACAGTCCATTCAGATGCAAAATAACATCTAAATACGTAAGAAATTTGGGTGACATTCCAGATCCAAACCACAATACTGGCAGATTTAAAACATCTTAAGAATCTTTCTTCAAGGTCAAACAATCTGTGTGTACCTTAATTTACTTACTGTTCCTTAATTTAAGTTAATTTAAAGTTGTCAAAAACTTTACAGTGTGACTTGATTGCTAAGTGTTATAAAAATCATGTTTTGTACCTAATAATTTGCATGTAATTTTTTTATTCTACACACACACACACACACACACACAAACATGACTAAACACAACTGCATTTTTGTTTTTAGTTCAAGCTCAGAAATACTTTGCAAATTTTTATTGTTGTTATAGACCATTCAATAAGGCAAACCAATTGCATCCTGGTCCATAAATACCCAGTGCTCACTAGGGCTGCGGTACAAATACTTTTAGAATTCAGAGCATAGTTACAAATAATTACCATCAAAAAATTTAAAATGAGGGACATTATCATTAAACAAGAAACTAATGACTGGGCAGAGCTGCTTAATACAATTATACTTCAGAGGGTCTTCTGATTAATTATAGAAGAACATTTGCTCTGTCTCCATAAATACACTTAATTGCTATTGACAGTAATAGGCAGGAGTTTAAATATATCTAGTTTGTTTCTTTTATGATTTCTAAAGGGACAACTTAAAAGGAAAAAGTTCATTTTTAAAAATGGATGTTTCTTTCAAGAGTATTCTGAATTTGAGAATTTTATTAAATTTCAGCAAGAAAGTAACTTCAATAAAAGACTTCTGCTAATAAATTCAGACTTCTCAATTTAGAATTAACTCACCCATTAATTATGTGCTCGATTTCCATTATGTACAAAAAATCATTTCAATTTATTAGCATAAATGTTTCTACAGTCTTAACAAATTTTATTTGCCTAAATTGTCTTAATTCTTGAGTAGAAGTGTTTCTTTATTAAAATTTAAAGTGCAGCTAACTCCCTACTGTGATATTTTAATACATTCTTGCAATGGAAAATGTTTTATGTATTAATGTCTGTATTTAGGTGCAATTCTGCCTAAAGGACGCCTTACACTTGAAATGTCTGTTCAGTTTCCACATTTATGGCTCACCTTTATTATCTCTTCCACTCCTCCCAGCAAAATGGAGAGGTAGGCCTTAAAAATGGGGCTTTGCTTTACAAGTACAATAATCACATCTCCGAGAATTTAGTAACAGGCCCCATACAGTGTAGCAAGAGTACAGATGCAAGACCAATCTGCTGCTTCTCCCCACATAATCCAATTAGCTTGTTTGCGCAACAGAGGATGATTCATTAGTTTGCTAATTGTGCTCTCTTCTCTGCTTCCCCTCATTAACATGTATAAATATCCAGGAGGCCCCTTCTGGTGCTCATTGGTTGATCAAAGTGCTGTATTATTTCTTCTGGCAAGCAGACGTAATGTAAGGAAGCCTCCGGGCCATGGAATCGCTGTCCTGCCTTCAAATCCCAGCTTCGCTGCTTACCACTCCACGCTGGAATAATTTCACACCGGTCAGTTAAGCTGTTCACCCACTGTTATAGCATACCTATAAACTGAGAGCGAACAAAATCTGCCTCGTGGCTAATACGAGGATTCAGTGCAAAGAGACAATATGTGAAGTGCCTGGTCCAGCACCAGGCATGACAGAAAAGTACCAATTTTTCTCCTAAACAAATCCTTATTTACTTCATAGAATTTTCAGAAGCATAACTTCCAGTCAAAGTGAACAACTCTATCCAGTTTCTACAGGTAAAGTACATTACATCAATACCAACCAAGGTTTACTGAGATCTTACTATATCCGGAGTGCTGAGATGATGCCTGTAGATGTATAAAGAGGCAAGCATCAGACTTAGGACAGTGGGGACATGCATAAGCACCTAACAATGCCAGAAACCGCATGCCAGGTGCCCAGTGAATGTGGCAGCTGGTGGCCATTATGAGCCCAACAGTACTGGCACGGGGTCTCCAGTATTGGAAGTGAGCCTGGAAAGTCTCCTGGGGAACATGTGGTTTTTGCTTTTGCTTTTGTTGATGTGGTATATTACATTTATTGATTTATGTGTGTTGAACCAGCCTTGCATTTCAGGAATGAAGCCCACTTGATCGCGGTGTATGATCTTTCTGATTACTTGTTGGATTCTATTTGCTTGAATCTTATTAAGCAGTTTTGCTTAATAAGGATATTGGTCTATAATTTTCCTTCCTAGTTAAGTCTTTATCTGGTTTTGGGACTAGGGTGATGCTAGCCTCCAGAAATGAGTTTGGAAGTATTCCTTCTCTTTCTACTTCATGAAACAGTTTGAGAAGGGTTGGAATTAGTTCTTCCCTGAAGTACTAAAAAAAATTCTGCTGTGAATCCATCTAGACCTGAGCTTTTATTTGTAGGTAGAGCTTTTATTACTGCTTCAATTTCTGTGTGCATAATGGGGTTGTTCAAGATTTTTATGTCTCCTTCACTTAATTTTGGTATTTTATATGCACCTAGGAAGTCATTTCTTTCCAATTCTCTAACTTGTTAGAATATAGATGTTCAAAATAATTTCTCATAATAATCCGAATTTCCTCAGAGTCTATTGTAATTTCACCTCTTTCATTTCTAAGTGCTCTCATCTATGCTTTTCCTCTCCTGCTCATGGTGAGTTTAGCTAGAAGTTTGTCTACCTTACTTATTCTTTCAAAGAACCAGCTCTTTGTCTCATTAATCTTTTTATTGTTTTTTTAATTTCAATTTAATTAATTTCAGATCTGGTCCTTATAATTTCTTCTCTTCTACTGCCTTTTGTTCTTATTTGTCTAGGTCCTTAAGGTGCATTGTTAAAGTGTTTACCTGAGACTGTTCTGTTCTTTTGATGTGTGCATTTATGGCTATAAATTTTCCTCTAAGGACTGCTTTCATTGTGTCCCACAGATTTTGATATGATGTACTTCCATCGTCATTTAACTCTATGAAGTTTTTGATTTCTTCTCTGATTTCTTCTGTGATCCATTATTTGGTCAGTAGTAAGTTGTTAAGTCTCTATGTATTTGTGTATTTTTTCTGTTTCGGCTGCTGTTAAGTTCCAGTTTTATTCCACTACAGTCAGAGCATATACAAGGAATTATTTCTATCCCTTTGTACTGATTTAAGCATGATTTATGGCATAGAACATGGTCTATTTTAGAAAATGTTTTCTGTGCCACTGAGAAGAACGTGTAATCAGTTGATGTTGGGTGGAAAACTCTGTAGACATCTGCTTTGTCCAAATTTTCTATACTGTCGTTCAGCAGTTGTATATCTTTGTGGATTTTTTGTCTGGTTGATCTATCTATCTGTGATAGTGGAATATTAAAGTCCTCTACTATAATTGTACTGGGGCCTATATGTCCTTTCAGATCTAATAATTTTTGGTTTACATAATTGGGTGCTGTAGAGTTGGGGGCATATATATTGACAATTGTGATTTCTTACTGTTCTAGTGTTCCTTTAACCAGTATATAGTGACCATCTTTGTCTCTCTTCACCTGTTTTGTTTTGAAATCTGATGTGACTGAGACTAATATAGCTACCCTGGCTTGTTTCCTGGGACCTGTTGCATGAAATATTGAATCCATCCTTTTATTTTCAGTCTATGAGTTTCCTTGTAGGTAAAGTGTGTCTCTTGTAGGCAGGAAATTGTAGGTTTCTGTTTTTTGATCCAGTCAGCTAGGCTATGTCTTTTAATACTTGAGTTGAGGCCATTCACGTTTAGAGTAATTACTGAGGTATGTTTGGTGTGTCCCGACATCACTGTAGCTTTTCAGCATTGTTTACTAGCCTTACTTTTTTTCTCAGCTCATTCTCCTCTAGCTATTGTCTCTTTTTCTCTAGAGTCCATAGTGTCATTGGCCTCCCTTTTGCTTTCTAAGTTTCCTTTAAGAATTCTCTGCAGTGCTGGCTAAGTGGCTGCAAATTTCTTTTAAGCTTTCTATATCATGGAAAGTTTTAATTTCTCCCTCTAATTTAAAAGATGGTTTTGCTGGATATAGCAGTCTTGGTTGGTATTTATGTTCTTTTAGTGCTTGGATAACATGGCTCTATGAACTGCTGGCTTTTAGAGTCTGGGTTGAGAAGTCTGAAGTTATCCTGATAGGCTTATCTTTGTAGGTCAACTTCTGTTTTTCTCTTATCACTTTTAGTATTTTCTCTTTGTGTTGGGTTTCTTGTATTTTAATTATGATGTGTCATGATGAGTATCTCTTCTGATCAAAGTTGTTTGGTGTTCTATATGCTCACAGTAGTTCCATGTTCATTTCTTTTCTTAGATTTGGGAAATTTTCTTCCATAATTTTATTGAACACGTCCTTTAAGCCTTTTGTTTTGTCCTTGGTCTTCTCTTGGACTCTCACAATTCTGAGGTTGTTTCTCTTTGAATCATCTATCAGCCGTTATAATGATTTGCTGTCTTCCTTTTTTACTTTGCATTCTTTATGACCTTTTTATTCCCATTCCATTTTGTCTTCTAGGTCTGATACTCTATTCTGAAATGTTTGAAATGGTTATTTATTATTTCCTGTGTATTTTTCACTTCCTGAATATCTACATACATTTTTTTACGTCTCTGTTGTATTCTTCTCTAATTTCTTGTATCGCCTTCATTATCTTCTGGTGTGTATCTTCTTTGTTCTCCTCTGATTGCTTTTCAATACTTGCTATTAGCTTGGCTATGTCATGGCATATCTCTTGTACTAACTTTGATTCAATGTATTTCTGGAGCCAGAAGTTATCCTCATTTTTGCCATTTTCATCTTTGGATTCTGTAATTTCAGGACCCCTGGTATCATTTTCTGGGGTGTCAGGTCTTTTTGTGGGAGATTTATTCCCGTGTTTCCTCATGGTTCTGCTGTCTCTGGCTGTGTCTGGCTGGCTGTCTCCGGAACTCCCCTGGTACAGGTGGATAGTGGAGCACATGGTGCGAACTTAAGGTCAGAGATGAAGGGGGCGTCCTCTGAGCTCACCCAGAGCTTCCCTGGCGCCAGCGGTGAGTGGAACACGTGGTGCTAATGTGGGCTGAGAGACGAAGAGCAGGGGCTTGGGGGTTGACTGACCATGCTCATCCAGAACTCCTCTGGCACCTGTGGAGAGTGGACAGCATTAACTTGGGCTAAGAGACAAAGGGTGGGGGTCCACCAAGCTCACCCAGAGCTCCCCTGGCACCAAGAGAGTGGAGCATGCAGCACAAACTCTGCAAAGTTTAGTCATTTTTACAGCAAATGGTTGGTTTTTTGTAAAAATGTGTTTCTTTGTTGACATTTAGTAATTTGTAAAGTATGATTTCTAAAATATACACCTTAGCCATTTCACACAAGTGTTCTGTAAAGCTGGAGAATACAACACACTGTGTGTATTCAAGCGTATGTCTCACTCCTAAACTTCTTGCGAACTCCTTTTTAGACTCCCTGCTGATTATACAGGGGGGGTGGGGGATGTATTTGGCCTTGTTATCATTTGAACTGTGTAGTAGAAGGATTTATAAGGAAACTCTAGAAGGTAACAGAGTCCAACGATACAAAGTTGTATTGTTATAAATCCTGTAAGTACAATGTTGACTTTGTTATAAAAAATCTTTATGACTGTAAGTGTAGGAGATAAAAATGTGTAACTCTCCTAATCTTTCTCTTACTATTTTACTCTCGCCATATCTCCTGCATTTGTATGAAACTTTAGCTCCGTGTTTTAAAAATTACTTTTTCTCATACTGTATTTTAAGAACTTCTTTTGTTTCAAGAGTTTCAGAGGAAAAGCAGAGAGACCGAGACAAGAACCAAAGAGATCAAGGAATAATATTTATATGTACCAATTACTCCAAATGAATTCAAATATTATGTATCACAAACATGTACCAGTTTTTAAAAGGAGTGGGTGGGGAAGAAAGAATACAAAGAGAGTGTGGAAAGTGAAGAAGGTGATTCATTTTCAGAGTTGGAGTAAAGTGGTTACTGACCACCTGCCCCTTTGTTCTGCCTACTTCCTGGGTCTCAGTCCCCTTGAAAGCTTTTTGGTAGGATTGCTTTTGCAGGCTCTACACTGAGCATGCACCAAAAGAACAAAGGAGGGAGGAGAGATGGTTACCATGTCCCTTCTGAGGCACCATGTGTCAGTCTGACAAACTTGTTCCTTGCCTTAAAGATTAGGCAATAATCAGGAAAAAAATTATTATTCCTATAATATCCAGCGAAGTGGAGACTGGGGAGGGATCTCCATGTTAGGGAATTGAAAAGCTTGCTGAAGCAATGTTTTGCACCTCTGCCCAGCAGACACCTACCTTGCAAGGCTGTACTGAAGCCTCACTTCATTGTTCTTCAAGTCTCCATGCCCAGCTTGTGATAACCTGTGCAGTAGGCATGTTTCCCACAGAAAGGAAGAAAGAATATGGCAGTATACATGTCAATGTAACTACATGGACAGCTAGTAATAGTATATAGTATTAGGTAAGTGCTTTCCACCCATAGGCCTTGATTTTAATCTGTACCTATTTTATCTTCACAAAAAAATAAATGGTCAGCACTATTATCATTGCTACTTTGTAAATGAAAAAAAAAAATGAAGTACAAGACGCTTCTATAACTTTTTAGAGATCACACAGGATATCTGATTTGCATTCCTAACCTTTATTTTAGACCCACTACCTGCAACAACAAGAACCACCCTTCTGGAATATCAGTTATGTTTCAGGAACATAAATTACCTCAACTTCATCCTCATTGTCCGGAAAGTAAATAATATCCCTGGTTTACAGAGGAGGCTTTATGCCGCCTCTGTTTCATTACAAGTGATAAGATATCCCAAACTTCTTCAAACACTCTCTGACTTGAACTGAATCCTAACTTATTCTTGGAGAAAGATCATGTAGTACTCATCCATTCATTCAATAATAATCTAATGACAACTATATTGACTTCTGGTCAAACTGGCCACCAAGTAACAGACTGCACAATGTCTCCTCTCTCCTCTTGGAACCACTTAAAAAGTTTGAGAATATAGACAAAAACTGCTTGCTCAATGTAGCGAGGAGAGGAAAGAGTGCCCCAACAACTGAAAGAAGGCCATGGGAAGGTCAAAAATCTTGAAGGCATGTTGGAAGTGGAGGAAAACATCAGACAGCGGAGTGTAGCCCTGAACTGCTGGCATCCACAGATGGAGGGAAGCATGGATACTCGCATCTCGAGATAAGAACAGATCTAGGAAAAGTAGGAATTGACATCAGCTGGTGCATCAGCCTCCAAAAACCAGCCTTTGGGTAGTACAAACTACAAACTCACTGAGATAAAATTATAAATCAAATCTTGCAGAATGTTAGTAATCAATGAAATGTGAGTAAAAAGTTATGAAAGTTTAAAAATTCTGAAATAAGTAAATTTGCCTTCACATCTGTTACTTTAAGTATATTTATGTGATATAGATTTAAGTTCATTTAATGTAGCAATGTGATACAGTTTTAACTTTGTTTTATTGTAGCAATCCACTTGAATTACATGCTTGTTGTTATTTTCTAATGTGAACTGGTGGGTAAGGCCAGGTTTAAGAATATCAACAAAGATACAGCAAAATATAGAAAAAAATCTTTTGGTAAATATCCCAATAGAGGGATTGGTTGGATTCAGAGACACCAAGATAGTCAAGATACCAAGTAGTCAAGATTTGACGACTGCGACCCACTTGAGGAATAGGAATCTGAGTTGGAGTGGTGACTTAAGTGAAATGATTTAGATGAGGAAGATTAAATATATTAAGTACTGTATAGTCTCTCTGACCTGGGAAACCCAGAACACAGACATTCTACAGAACCACAAGAAGTGATAGCCAGAGTTCGGGGAAGAGATAGTGTGGGTGTGGGAGGTTCAAAAATGGGAAGGGGTTGTAAAGTTGATATGATATATATGCACATGAAATACCCAAATTCATTGTAAACACTATGTAATACATATGTATATTAATAAAAATAGTGGGAAAAAAGAGGCTATTCTTTCTCCAGTGTATGCTTCTTGGCTCCTTAATCAAAGATCAGGTAGCTGAGGGTATTTAAGTTTGATCCTTGAGCCTCAGTTCTGTTCCACTAGTCAACATTTCTGGTTTTTTTTTTTTTTTTTTGTGCCAGTACCATATTGTTTTTATAACTGTTGCTTTGCAGTATAACTTGATGTCTAGAACTACAGTGCCTCCTGTATTTGTCTTGTTACTCAGGCTTGCTTTGGCTATTCTAGGTCTCCTTTGCTTCCATATGAATTTAAGGACTGTTGATACTTGGTGTTATCACAGTGTTTTGGTTATTTCAGTGAGAAAATTCCTTGCCTACACGTATGTCTTCAAGGGTTTTGCCTATGTTCTTCTTCTAACAAGTTCAGTGTTTCTATCTTAATACCTAAGTCTTTGATCCATTTTGATTTGATTTTGGTGCAAGGTGAAAGATGTGGGCCTAGTTTCATTCTTCTGCAGGTGGCTCACTAGTTTTCCCAGCATCATTTGTTAAAGTGGCTGTCTTCACTACATATTTTTTGGCCCTTTTGTCAGAACTCAAATGGCTGAAAGCTCTCGGGGTTATGTCTGTATCCTCAATTTTGTTCCCTTGATCCACCTGTCTGCTCTTGTGCCAACCACACTTTTTAAAAAATCACTATTTTTTGTAATATAGCATGATGCCCAGTATTGTGATGTTTTCCGCTTTTATTTTGTTGTTTATAATTGTTTTGACAATTCTGAGTCCCTTCTAGTTTCAGATACGTTTTTGGGTCTTTTTTAAAAATTCTGAGAAAAGTGTTGTTGGTATCTTGATTAGAACTGCATTGAGTCTGTTTATCAGTTTTGGTAAAAGAACCATTTTGACAATGTTGGTTCTGCCTACCCAGGAACTGGAGATATTTTCTAATGTTTTCTTCAATTTTCTTTTTGAAAATTCTATACTTTTCATTATAGAGGTCCTTTCCTTCCTTAGTTAGTTGATTTCTAGGTATGTAATTTTAATTGAGGCTACTGTGAATGAGATTTTTTTGATCTCTTTCTCTGTGTTTTCATTGTTACTGTAGAGGAATGCTATTGATTTTTATGTATTGATTTTATATCCTGCAACTTAGCTGAATTTGTTCATTAGTTTGAAGAATCTTCTGGTAGAATTTTTGTATAGGATCGTGTCATCCACCAATAAGCATAGTTTCACTTCTTCCTTTCCTATGCATATTCTCCTTTATTCCTTTCTCTTGCTTTATTCCTCTGACTAAGGCTTCAAGTACTATGTTAAATAGAATTGAGGAGAGGGACACCCTTGTCTTGTTCCCAATTTTATGGGAAATGGTTTCAGGTTTTCCCCATTTTGGTTGATGATGGCAGTAAGATTGTCATAAGTTGCTTTTATTATCTTGGAGTAAGAGTCTTTGATACCTATTTTGGTCATAGGGCTGATCAGGAAGGGATGTTGTAAGTCCTCAAAGGCTTTTTCTGCATCTATTCAGATGATGATGAAATCTTTGTCCTTGCTCTTTTTAATGTGGTATATTACATTAATAACTTATGTATGTTGAACCATCCTTGCATCCACAGAATGAAGTCAACTTGTCAAGGTTTATGAACTTTTTAATAATTTATTGCATTGTGTTTGTAAGTATCTTATTAAGAATCTTTGCATTTATATTTAAGGAAATTGACTTGTAGTTTTTTTTTTTTTCTTTCTTTGCTCTTTATTTGATTTGGGGATTAAGGTAATATGTGCTTCCAGAAAAAGGTTGGACAGTGTTCCCTGTCAATTTTGTGGAAGAGTTTAAGAAGGATTGGTCCCTAGATCCATCACATCCTGGGCTTTTCTTTTTGGTAGACCCTTTGTTACAACCTCAGTTTCATCCCTGGCTATTGCTCTATTCAGCATTTTTACATCTTCTTGGTTCAATTTTAGTATCTCATATGTGTCTAGGAATTTATTCATTACTTCTGGGTTCTTAAATTTATTGGAATATAGACTTTCAAAATAGTTTCTTATAATCCTCTGATTTCAATAGTGTCTGTTTTGATTTCACTTTTTTCATTTTAAATTGCATTGGTATGAATTTTTCTTTCCTTCTTTTGGTGAATTTGAATAGAATTTTATCAGTCTTGTTTATTCTTTTGAAGAATCAACTCTTTGATTCACTGATCTTTTGTAGTTTTTTGGTTTTGATTTCATTAATCTCTGTTCTGATTCTTACAATTTCCTACTCTTTTCCTGCTTTTGAATTTGGCTTGTTCTTGTTTCTTTGGGACTTTGAGCTGCATTATTAGGTTGTTTATTTGAGATTGCTTTTCTTTCCCAGTAATTCAGATGAGCTATGTGCATTCATAGGCATAAAATTGCTTCTTAGTACTTGTGGTTTAAATATAGAGTGTCCTTCAAAAGTCTCTTGTACCTGTGGATAGTGGGTACTGTTGGGGGAGGGTGAGAGCTAGCTGGAAGGGGTGGAAGCTTAGGGCCTGATCTGGAGGGGCATGTGTTGGTTCCACCCTTCCTCCCAGTCTTGGCTTTGTCCTGCCATGTTATGAGGATCTCTGTCTCCAGAGCACCAGCTTCAGCTCTGGCTCTGGCCCTGGACCCAGCTTCAGCCCTGCCATGTGATTCCACCATTTTCCAGCCACCCACCCATGAATGGACTGAGATCTTCTGAAACTGTGACCAGAAACTAAGATTGTAATTGTCATACTTTATCTGTTTTGTTAATAGTATGTTTGTAATAAAAATATCTTTGCATATACACACAAGTAGTAAGTAGATGTCTTTGCTTTTTTTCTTTGTAATTTAACATTCATTGAATTAATGTCAGTACATAAGCATGGTTAAATCTACATTATATTTAAGCTACGGAATGTCAGAAGAAAAGAAAGCATCACTCAAAGAAAAATTTGCCTTCTATTCTGGGAAGGGGATTAGTGCATTTCCACTTGTACGTAGGATTATTGTATCATGTTAGACATTTGTATGAGCTGGCTACTGTATTTGGAGATTATGGCTTAAGGATATGTGTATGGCTGTCAAGTTGACAAGGGGTGGATTGTGAACACTAATTGGGATACAACAAATTGTCTGGAGTAAGAAATGCTAAGCAGATTATTAAAGTATAATTCTGGGTTATGTCTGTGGATGACTCACATGTAGGTCAGCGAGCTGAGAAGGGAAGACCCATCCTGTCTGTAGTGGCACCAACCAATAGACTTCTGGCCTGAGTGGAGTAACAAAGGGAAAGAAGAAGAAAGCGTGCCCATTTTGAACTGCTCTAGCCTTGAATGGGTACTCATAGCAATATAGAGAATCACACAGAACAATGGAACAGTATGAAGAACCCAGAAATAGACTCACATGTTTACAGCCAACTGCTTTTTGACAAAGACACCAAGAACATACACTGGGGAAAAAATTCTCTTCAATAAATGGTTCAATGAAAATTGAATAGTTATGTGCAGAAGAAAAAAAAATCTATATTCTAGCTCTGTAAAAATAACATGTAAGACTTACAACTATGAAATCATTAGAAGAAATTATAGGGGAAACCTTTGTGGCTATGATCTGGGCAAAGCTTATTGTAATATAACTCCAAAGTGCAAACAACAAAAGTAAAACATGGACAAATCAAGATAAAATTTCTGATCAGAAAAGAAAACATCCTAAAGAGTGAAGTAACAACCTACAGAACAGGAGAAAATATTTGCAAGCTCTTTATCCAACAAGAGATTCATCTTCAGAATATATAAGGCACTCAGACAACTTAAAAACAAAAACAAAATGGAAAAAGTAATCCCATTCTAAAATGAATGATTTACTTTAATTTCTCAGGAGAGGTTATATAAATGCAAACAAATACCTGAGGAAATTTTCGCCATCACTCTTTATCAAGGAAAATACAAATTAAACCACAAGAATTTTATTTTGCCCCAGTTAGAATGACTATTGTTAAAAAGAGAAAAAAAGGAAATATGATAATAAAAGCTAGTGAGGATAAGATTGTGGAGAAAATGTAATTTTTATGCTCACCCAGTGGGAATGTAAATTAATATAGCCATGATAGAAAACTGCATGGAGTTCCTCAGGTGACTGGACCGGCAATACCACTACTGAGTATATATTCAAAGAAATTAAAGTCTGTATGATAAAGAGATTCTGCACTCGTGTGTTTATTGCTGCATTCTTCATAATATTCAATATGTGGTGTGAACCTAAGTGTCCATCAGCAAGTACATCAATAAAGAAAATATGGATTATATAAACAATGGACTACTATCTAGTCATAAAAAGAATGAGATTCTGTCATTCATGGCCACGTGGCTTGAATGGGAGATTATGTTAAGTGAAGTGAGTCAGGCACAAAAGAGACAAATGCTTCATGTTTTCACTTATATGTGGAAACCAAAAATTTGATCTCAAAAAAGTAGAGAATGAAATAGTAGTTGCAAGAACCTGCCATGGGTGTGAGGGAGGAAGGGAAGGAGAAGATGGCTAACAGGTGTGTGTGTGCAACTGAACAGGAGGAACAACTTTTGATGCTCTAGCACGGTAAGACAGTGATAGCTGGCAGCATAATTGAGTGTTTCAAAGTAGCCAGTAGAGAGGATTTTTAGGGTACCTCATGCAAATGCTTCATAGGTTTAAAAGTAAACAGAGTATTCCCTAAGCCTATATGACAAGATATTACATGTCCTTTGGGGGTAGGTATGCCAATTACTTGAATCCAATCATTACATATGGTACACACATATTAAAATGTGACATCAATATAAGCAATACTATGTGTTGATTAAAAATAAAAATAAATATTTAAAATCTGTTTACTTCTCCTCTTTCTCCTAGTATGCCTTCAAGATATACTCATTATTTTACCAAACTTGTACTTTTATGGTAAGCTAATTGATGATTCTAACTAACCACATTTTATAACAATTAGCATTCTTTAACTGCCTGTAAAATTTTTCTTTTGGCACCAAGAAAAGCTTCAGCTTGAGGGTTCCAGTAACACAAAGCTGATGAGATGACTCTATATCTGAACTCCTCTAACAACTGCAAAGTTACTAAACATTTGATTCCAATGCACAATGTGTTGTTCTTATTAAATCATGAAGCAATGATTATTTTAAAATATTTATAGTATCTTTTGCAATAATCTACAATTTAGTGAAACTTTTTAGTGCGATTTCGTTTATATTAAGAGAGTATATGTCAGTAAAAATGAATTTTTAAAAGCATGGATCGAAGGTAACTATAACAATGAAAATAGAAGGCTTAAATCATCTGTAGATGACTGTGAGAATGTAGTAAAGACAAATAATTACCCCTACAAAATCACTATGACAAGCATTACTTCATTATGGTCTATTTTTTCTTTACCTTGTGCTAATTATCCACTCATTTGTAAGAGATGACAACAGCTCACTGACAGCCTAGTTGCTTTTTCAACATTCTGTGCTTTCTTCTCATTGTAGTCCTAAAACAAATTAAATTCTTTTCAGATCATAATTGTGTCTATATCTATTTAGATCTAAGATATTAAGAAATTAAGCCACTTTGATTTTGATATTTTAGAAATATGCCATGTTTCATATAAATGTTAAGGAATTTTCAGTCCTTCCAAAATGTATAAAGTCACATGACTTGAGTGTAGAATTTGTCCTAGCATGTACTAGCTAAGTGTGAGCTCAAATAAATTAACCCCCCTGGGTCATTCTTTTTTCATTTTTTTTTTAGTCGAAGTTGGTGGTAAAACACTACTCTTCTCAACTCACTGTGTGGTTGTGAGACTCAAAGGGAATAATGGTTCTGCACACCATATGGAACTCTGACCAAGTATCAGTCATAGTCTTGCATTCTTGTTCATTTAAAAAACATTGGCCAAACACACACTATATCAGGTTAGGTTTCGTGCCAAAAATGTACAAATATCTGACTACAAGGTGATGATGATGATGGTGGTGCTGATAATACTGCTCCATTGGTTAAATAGATGTATAATATTGTTATATCTGCATAAGAACATCAGGGTTTTATAATGGAATTAGGATATTTCCTCCAACTGTGCTTTTTAAATTTATAATGTACTCATTCTGGAAACAATAATTTTATTTGATCTTTGTCATGGATATTACATCTGAATGTTAACAATTAAACAAAGAAAGTGAAACTCTGAAATTGTGGACAGGATACAAGTCATGATTACACTATTTGTAGTCTGAAAAGTCAGAAGCTGATTATTTTTAAACACTAGATTTTAGCAGGCTTTATGTTTAGCTGCCCAGGTTGTCTCTGATGGTTCCTATTTGAATCAAAAATGAGCCTAGTGTGAAATTTTAAAACAAATTGTCATAGGGAAAGAGACAGTGACTCCTTATTTTTGAAAATTTTCAGAAGTAGATGCAGAAATTATAATGACTTGGAGAGCAATAGACATGTAATCTGTGGTTACAGCAGTGATGTGAATGACCTTCAACTGATATGGGGGCAGCAGTGATGCAATGAACACTTATTGAGTATTTATCATGTACAGCAGGGAATAAGTAGCAATTGCACACCTAATTCATGAAGTTCACAAAAGTGAAGAAGAGTTTAGGAACATCAGAATGAGTGTTCTAAGGACAGAAAACAGCACGCGGGAGGATTTTGGATTAGGAAGGAATGTGGTGCTTTACACTACCCTTGGAGCAAACAGCACATATACTGAGGTGTTCTGTATATCCTTTTGTTCCTCAGAATTTCTAGAATAAGCAACAAGGACAATTTTTGAATATTTTGAGTCCATAATAAATGATGGAAAACAATGATATTGACCCTCGTTGGCCCAGCTCATCTCCGAGATCTTTAGCTTTGAATGCCATAACATTAATATCTTTACTGGGAATTTTTTCATTATAATATTTACTATACCAAATAATGTACAATGAGGTGATATATTTTTAATGTAAAAATATCACTAGATATTCACTGTTCATTTTTGAAATGATCACAGGAGTGGATAGAACATAGAAAAATATATCAAGGGAGATCTCAGACTATAAGACTCAAAATTTTGCTTAATTTTAACTCTTCTATCACAGAATAGAATGCTTCAGAAGGAAAAAATGGTTCTATCTTTGTCAAGGTCAAAGTCTCATAAATGCAGCCTAGGGAAAGAATGTCTCCAGGCTATCTTTCTGGGCGAGAGAACAGTGTGACCAAACTCATGGGTCAATATAGCTGGGTTGCACACAACAGAGTTGAAAGTGAACAATTTGGTTAAAGAATGTCATGGTTTGGATCTAGAGTGTTCCCCAAAGTCTCATGAACCTATGGATACTGTGTAGTGATGGGAGGTGGGGCCTGGTTGGAAGGGGTAGATACTTGGGGGTTGACCTGGAGGGGCATGTGCTGGTCCACCCTTCCTCCCAGACCTCTCAGTTACGCCTTGCTGCCGTGAGGATCTTTGTCACTGGACTGCAGGCTCAAACTCCAGACATGGCTCCAATCCCACCATGTTTTCCATCATTTTTCAGCCACTTTTCCGTGAACAGACTGAGACCTTCTGAAACTGTGAGCTAAAATAAACTTTTTCTCCCCTAATTTGTGCATGTCGGGTATTACATCACACACAGCAATGGAAAAGTAGCTAAGAGAGAAAACATCCTGATGCCTATTACCCAGATTGGATATTACTACTACAGAGCCCAACATTTCTTTTGATTATATGTCTATATTTATATGAGGGTGAATATGTATATATAGCATAAGAAAATTTGTTAAAGCCTTATTTTGGGTTATGAGATAATGAATGTGAAAACACATTATAAACTACAAATATTTATAAAACCATGAGAAATTACCATGTTTACTATTTTCACATGCATAAGATGCTCATAACAAACCTTCAAGGCTACGTGGAGGGAACTGATTCTGGTTTTGTCTGCAGTCATTCACCCACCCCATCCCAAGCAACTGTCCAGTGATTTCACATTCACCTCAGCCTCGGTGGGCAGTCTGTTGCTCTATTCTCTCTGGCAAAAGCTTGGACATACATCCCAAAGTAGCCATGAGATGCTGTCCCTGGGTCCTGGAATCTTGAATACAATAACAGAGAAAAGAATAGGCAATAGTGGCTTTTGCTTTCTTGACACAGTGAGCTGTTCAGGGAGCTGCCCCTTCCTAGGCCGGATTCAGCAGTCTTGTTCTTATTCCATGAATTATCCATATCCTTCCAGCAACATGTTTAAAAACTCTGTTATACAATTTGGTTTCTCTCATCAATAAAATAAATTCTAAGAAATACACGGAAATATACTAGTATTATACAAAGACTGAAATTTAAGCTTAATGTGCATTTTCTTTTCTCAAGACAGAATCAAATTTTTAGCCCAGACTAGACTTAAGCACATGATCCTTCTGGGTCATTCTCCCATCTCTATTGTTGAGATTCCAGGTGTGTGCCCTCACTCTTAGCTGAATTTGTGTGTAATTTTAACCAACTCTTTTTATAATTAGTCCATGTATGGTATGGACTGATAGGAGAATGTGTGTATGCTTGTGTATTCTTCTACATAGTCTTTACAGTTGAGATTCTACCATATTCAAAATTTAAATCATTTTCAGCCTTTAAATTTTTTTATAAAAATAGAAACTGTGGAAAAATCTCAAAACCAGTGTAAAATACAAAAGGGTAAAAGTCAGTTATTATTCCAGTCATAATCATTATTAACATTTTGATGTACATTTTTAGTCTATTTTTGTGTCTCTCTGTGTCTCTATGTATTACTATATGTAATTTGTCTATATATACATTATGTACATAGACATCTCATTTACAGAGATCCATATATATATACATACACACACACACATATATATATACATACACATATATATGTTGGGACTGGTGTTATATGTACAGATTTATACCATCATTTTTCCTCTTCATATTGTTTTGGAAACATTTCCCTGAATAATCAACTTCCTCCAAAATATTTTAATGGCTATATTATTGGAGATGTTGGGAAGATTGCCTTCATAAATTCAGTTTATCCTTCACACATTTTTTCATCTCATCTATATCATGAAGAGAATTGAGCATCCTTCCTGAGGATTTACTGTCTTATTTGAACAGAGAACTGAAATACAACTCAATTTCTCCCTTCTCTGTTACTTTTGTTAAATATTTTATTTGAATAATTCAGTCATCTCTAGCTTTCAGCAAAAATTTCTCATGTTTCTGAGTATGAATGATTATAGTAATTCAGATTTGTAGAGTTTACAATTTAAAATTTATACTGCCTATATAACATATGTTTACATTTTTGTTATGAGGATTTTAAGAAGGTAGAGCTGGGATCCATAGGAGAGCCCAGGTCAACAGCCAGTGGGGGTAAAGCACAATTCATACCATATCTTCAACTCCTAGGTCTTGCAGTTCCCATTAAGTAACATTACCAATATTCCCAGAATATAAAGAGACTTCCGACTTGCTAAAAATTTCTGAAATAATATTAAGAAATTTAATAGCAAATTCATGAATGGTATTTTTAGAAATGAGATTCACTTACATGTAGAGCCTTTAATTGCAGTAATCTATCCGTTTTAAGCTTCCAATGTCTATATATAAAACGCAGCAAATCAAATGAGCCAGCTGTTTTTTATGTAAAGCATCATTGATAAATTTATGAATGAATGAAGTGACTAAGAATATTCTAGCCCCTTTCCAAATTTGTCAGCTATCAGCACCTTGGAGAGCTTCCATATTTTATGCCACCAACCTTTTCCAACACTCTTAGATGGGTGCATTGACAGTTTTCCCTGGTTTCAAAAACTATTTTATTCGTTCACTTCGCTACCTGAAAAAGGTCTTCTTTTTGTCCTACTTAAAGTGAAATTGCCTATGATCTGTTATTCGCATAAACATATTAGGCAGCATTACGCTATTTTCTTTTCCTTGAAAAATGTTTCTTTGCCTCATTTGTAAATTTTTTAAATACCTTTTAAATGAGCGCCTAGGCGAAAATCAGCTGCTTTCATGGGTACAATCTTTTTTTTTTTTTTTTTTTTTTGAGGTAACGGTAGAATTAGAGTATGGATCCCCCACAGGCGAGCTCAGGATGCGTGTCAGCGAGAGGTAAAGGCCCGAAGAGGCGGAACTCGGAGGGTGACCTGCCGTTCCTCGTGCCGCTTAGAGCTGTGGAAGCTTCGGCCGCTCCAATCTTCGCTGCGCACGCGCGCCCGCCTACCCTGCGAGCCACCTCAGCCCCCGCTCTTGCCCTCGCCGCACCTGGCAGGTCACAAACTTCCCCCGCCTCTCCGGGCCCTCGTGAGGGCTCAGGCTTGTCTCCTGTTCATTGGTCCGAGCTCACGAGGGCGCGCCCAATCATGGGCCTTTCCTGTCGGACCTATTCCCGCCCACCCCGCCCCTGCCCGCGCCTTTGATACCTCTTCTCTTTGTGACTGGTGTGCTCACGGGTCACTCAGTGAGACTGGCGCGGTGTGCGGGCATGGCAGGGGCGGGGACGGGGGCGGGACTCAGGTGCGGCGCGGCGGCCTGACCGGGCGGGGGCGCGGGCGAACGTGGGAGCCTCGTGGGGGGGGTGACGCCAGCGACGTCCGCGGCGTGAGGCTTCGCGCGTGAGCTGGGCGGACGCGGGCCTGGCCGCCGAGCTTTCCTCGTGGGCGCGCAGGTTGTTGACGCGGGCTCCTGGAGGTCGCTGTCACGGCGGAGGCCAGGGCGTCCCGGGCCATGGAGGAGGCGCCACCCCAGCTGGCGCTCTACGACAGCCTCATCATCTGGGTGAGTGCGGGGGCCAGCGGCCTGGCCGTCCCCAGGTGAGCCCGGGAAGGAGCGCGGGCCCTAGGCCTGCCCTCCGCGGGCCAAGTCTCTCGGGGCCGGAGAGTGCCACCTGCGGGCTGGGTGCCAGCTTGTACGTGGAGAGAAAGCTGCGAGTAGAAGGACAGGGTCTCTCGTTTTGGCGCGCCCGACTGCCCTGATGGGAGCCAGGCGCCCAACCACTTTCCTCCCTCGCCCCATTCTTTTCGCTCTCCTGGCCCGACAATCCTGAACTTTCTGGATCACTGACTCCGTCGCCTTCCTTGCGTCTGGTCTGCCGAGGAGCCTTTGCTGCGTTTACAGCCATGTTCCAGTTAGACTCTGGTGACCAGTGCGTGCCGGATGTTTCAGTTCCCTCGTTGCTTCTTTAGGACTCTAGGACATCCGTTTTTGTAGAAACCTCTTTTAAAAGATGTTTTCACATATGGCCTGTATGCAGATAAAGCTGTCTTGGGAGTAGTTCATTTTTCTTTTTAGCACTGTGTTTATGCTTTACCCGTGTGTAGGATTTATTTTTATTTGCGTTAGGTTTCGACAAACAAGATCTTTCCCCAGTTTTTTCATTGTTCTGGTGTACCAAATAGTATCTCACCTTTTGGAATTGCTTAGCTATCAGAGAACTGGTATCCAGGTGCGGTTCTTAAAGCAAACAAGGCAAGGGTGGTGCTCTGTGGAACACAAGGTGCAGCTGAATTTGCTAACCTCCAACATATTGCTTAGTTGTGTAGAGGGAAATGCGAGCAGACTGGAATGTAAGCCAACTGGATCCTAGGCCCTAATCGGTTCATAAGATTCTCTAGTTGTGTGCATTTTAGTTGTCTCCTAATGCTTGTATTTCCTAAAAATGACGAAATTTGAAAAATTTCTAGATGTGTATGAAGGCTATTGGAAATAACCATAATTTAAAGCAACTTTTACGCTTACCAAGTAAACATCATCTGCATTAATTAGAATGTAAATGTCTAGAGTTTCTCAGTTGAAAGCAATTAATTGTTAATTTACATTTTAATTTAAAATAAGTATTGAGCTTTAGATACTATATTGAAGACTGTCATGAAACAAGGCATAGCTTTTAATTATCCGTTTTGTTAAGTGGCTCATTAAAGGGTGTCTCCTAATCTGTCACATTGTGCTCTTAACATCAGTAACTGAAATTGTAAACTTAGTCTTTATGATGTCATTGACCTCAGTGTGAAGTGGTAGACAAAGACAGAATTTTCTTGAACTGTATTGTGATTTGAAATGTTGTGACTGTGTCCATTCTTTTAGCAGGATTTATTCGTTTACTGTTTTGTGTGAGATGCTGTGGAAGGCATACGTCAATTTTTCAATTTTTTTTTTTTTGAGACAGAGTTTCGTTCTTTATCTTTAGTTTAAGCTGGTCCTGAACGCACTATGTAGCCTAGCTGGCTTGAAGCAGGACTCCTGCTTAAGCCTCCTGAGTGCTGGGATTACAAGCATGTGACATCCATGTCCAATTTATTTGATATTGGGAAACTGAAGTCAGGGGCTTGTGCTTGCTAGGCAAGTGCTCTAACCACTGTAATATTCCTCTAGTCCCATATACCAGTTTTAAAAATTTAGTGGCAGGCAGAGCTGTGTGTAATTAAAATGGAAAGCAAAATTGCTTAAAATCTGAAAGGATATTATGAACCAAATTAGGAGTTGTGTGTAACAGTGTACAGTTGGTCATTTGCTTCTGCGGTCTTCTCTCAGGCTGCTAAATACTGTGGAAAAAAATTGAATAACTGAGAAAACTGTTGCCTCTTCTAGTGCGGCTACTGTCAATGCTCCTTTTCCCATAACCTTGCCTAGGTTTATGATTCGGAGCGCCCAAAACATTATTTTTAACAGACCTTTATCAACACTTTGTTTGAGCTTGCAACTTGCCTTTCTTTCAGGAAAATGACCACTTCCTTAACTTTAGTTCTGGATTAGAGAGTTCTATTTTTTCCAAACCTTTTTTTAACTTCTGTATTTGCAACTTGTTTCTCACCATTGCCTACTTGCTTGGTATGCATAAACATGCTAAAGTCTTCTCCATTTTGAAAAGAACAGAACTACCACTTCACTAACTCTCTGTTAAAACCATGTTATAATTCCTTTATCTCTCCCAGAAAGTTTCCTAAGTTTTTTGTACTCAGTCTTTATACTTTAACTCTCATTCACTCTTCACTCGACTTCATCGGAGTTTCTTTTTCTCTGAGACTTTCATTTCACTATGAGTTTGACAAATGCAAAAACTATAATATTTTCCTTTAATTGCTTGATGCTTTCTTTGTTAAATTATTTTTTGTCTTTGTTTCTGCATGCCTGTCTCTTGGCTTCTTTGATGATTACAGGTGAACTTCACTGTTGTTTTTGTTTGTTTTGTGGCCTTTGTGAGTCACTGCCTCATTGATCTTTCTCACTTCCCCAATTTCTCCAAAATCACTAAATGCCCTGCATTTTTATGCCTACTATTCTGCATTATTTTTTTTGAAAAAGCTTAGCTTTTTTATATACCTTTAAAAATAAAAACAACAACAAAAAAACCTTCTCTTATACCTCAGATATTCTTGCAGTTCATCAAGGAGAAGGTTGCTCTCACTACACAGACTTTTGGTATAATGTTGCCTTTCAGATAATTTTTGTGAAAGCCTCTTCTTAAGTAGTGACTTGCTGGGCCCCAGCTATTTGGAAGGGTGAGGTAGTAGGATCCCAAGTTCAAGGCCAGCTTGGGCAACTTAGTGAGACCCTGTTTCAAAATAAAAAGGTCTGAAGATGTAGCTTAATGGTAGACCTCCCATAGTCTTGATTCCTGGTACTGCAAAAACAAAACAAAACCCAGTAATGACCTATTTGTTGCCCACACCAATCCCACTATGATATATTAACCTCTTCTGTCCTTATAATATTTAACTCCTCCTAAAGTCATCCAGTGTGCTGCTTGGTATCAGAATCACTCCCTGACTTATTTTATTCAGAG
Source organism: Ctenodactylus gundi (assembly GCA_004027205.1). Lineage (NCBI taxonomy): Eukaryota > Metazoa > Chordata > Mammalia > Rodentia > Ctenodactylidae > Ctenodactylus > Ctenodactylus gundi. The sequence goes on from PVKB01000284.1 coordinate 832,448, forward strand.
GGGAGAGCACTGACTAAATCTCCAATATAACACTTAATCAGAGTGATAGTAGTGAATGTAATTGTTTTGATCAGTATTGTTTTGACCAGTATTTATTTAATCATTAAGCATCACCATAGGTTTTCTTAGAGATTACTGGAGGTAAGTTTTTAAGCTGGATCATAGGGAATTGATAATATTAGCAAGTAGAAATCAAGGAAAATGTCTTAAAAACACAGAGGAGAACCACCAGCAAAAATGTGGATCTCCTTCTGACTCTAGAATGAAGGGAGGGTAATGGATGATACACATTTGTCAGGTTATCCCTGGCCCTCTAAAATGCTCCCAAGCATGACTAGGAATGTTGTTTGTGGAAGAGAAGTAGCTAGAGATAGAAGATAAAAAGAAAAAGAGGGAGACAAAGCATGAAAGTGAAGTGATAGTTAAAGTAACTGCTTTTAAGCACTAGGAGGAGAGTGGAGTTAGGAACAGAATCAAAGACGTTAAAAAAATTGGCTAGATGAAGAGTGCTTCTTTTAGTTGGGTATGATTATTTTATGATTTGGAGAATTTCTTAAAATAATTATCTCTTAGAAAACAATTAACTCTCTAATGATTGTCACTTAGAAATTTCCAGGTTAAAGGATAAATGAAGATAACTTACTGAATAGAGGAATGCATGAGAATTTGAAGGAATATTTGCATAAAGATAAATTTTCATGCTGCTTATTGGCTCTAACATTGGAAATTATTCCTGGACTTTCCTCAGTGAAATTAAGACATTGGATCAAATATTTTAATGGTTGTTTAGGTTTTTCTGACTTTGATATGGTGGGTGAATAAAAACATACATGCAAATTAGAAAAGTTATTAAATACTGAATACTTTTAAAGAAAGTCTTAAACTCAGAACAATGGCTTATTGGAATGAGCTAGAATATGAAGATAGATTTGATCCCAGATTTTGTTGTTGTTGACTGTCTATTATGAAAACTCTTCTTCCTTAGTTTCTGTGATGTTTATACTGAAAGAATTCAAAAACAGCATTTTCACATTTGCGATTATTTACTTCATTTAAGAATGTAGAAGGAAATGAGATGATTATTTGCAAGAATGATGCACTTAATGGTAGATGCCTATGGAATTCTTGACTGTCATTTTTGAATCACTTACTAAAAAGGCATTTGTGTATTTACATCTGTGAAAGGACACGTTTTCTTTTGTTCTACTTTGGCCTCACTGGCCTCACATTTCCCTCAGCTTTTTAAATTTATCCTCTGTTGGCTATAAAGCTTTTCAATTTACCAAATGAAATTACATTGTCAGTTATTTAGCATACTTTGCAACTATTTTAAGAAATTCCAAGAAATACTCCAGTGTCCATGGCTATGAGCATTAGAAATTGATCTTAGTTTGAATATTGTAGGCAAGAATGCAACTCTTCAGCATAGATTTTCCTTACATGGGTACTTTTTATTATTTTGCTCAATATTCTGTACCTCCAAAATTGACCTGTTAAAATTATTAATCCTATTCACTTTGTAAAATTTTAATGATGTACTTTTAGGTTGCAGTAACAGTTAATGTATAAAGAAATGTGGAAAGTGGGAGTCACAGCTTATTTTCCTTTTAACAAGCACTAAACCCTGGAGTTTCTCTTCTATTTATATTCATTGAATTGCAGAAATCTTATTTTATATTTCAGCTAATCCATAAGTTCATCTTGTCTCCTCAGTCAACATTATAGCCATTGCCTCTGTGCTTTTCATTTTATTATCAGGACCCTTGCAAGAACCTTTTAGCTCATCTTCCTGATTCAAGCTTAAAGCAACTGTGTGTTACTCGTGCAGCTCTTCAAAATATACTTAACATGTTACTTTCTTCTTTAGTGATTTGTCATCACTCAGAGCAGTGGATCTAAAAAATTACCTTGCACTAATCTAAGTATATTTGCTATTTAATTCTCCCACCCATTTTATGAAGTTGAAACGGATCTACTCTTTTCTCTTACATATATGATGCCACTACAGATGAGTCCAGCCTTCTTGTCATGGCTATCAAGCATCCCAATCTCTGCATATTTCTTTAGCAACCTTGATTATCTTTTTTCCACCCTTATATGTACTGCAAATCCAATGATAATGAAATATATGTTCCCTTAAAAAGAATCTCTTACATAATTGTAGCTTTACCATATTTCAATTTTTTGAAGTTTCCTTTTTACACCCTGTATCCTTCCTTAGAAAATATGCTACACATCCCTCAAGACCTTCCAATCCAGGAATCATGTCCAAGTTGAATACAAACCCTAAGATTAGTTGAATATCCTATTTTAAAAAAGCAAAAATGACAACAACCCCCACCTCAGCAAACATTTTGTGTGTGTTCCAGTTGTAAGAGTTACATTATCTAAAAATAATTTGTCTTTTTCTCCTCTCCTAAAGCCTTGACTAGAGCCACATGGAAGGTAGAAACTTGGATACCCTGTACCGACTACACTTTGTACAGTATACTGTGTAGGAAGTTCTACTGGATTATGGTGTTTCTTGGTGTCGTAGTTACTTATTCCTTGCAGGACATAATACCTGACATCCACAGTTTAAGGGAGGAAATTTTTACTTTAGCTACAGTTTCAGAAGGTCTCACACAGTCCCTTCATGGGCAGCTCTCAATGGTAGAAACAGATGGCATAGCCTGGAGAGCAGCTCACAGCACTGCAGACAGAAGCGGAGTGAAGCTTGAGGTGTGAACAAAGAAGGACTGAAGACTCAGTCCAGGATAGAGCTTTTCCAGGAAGAAGCTGTAACAATCTTTCTTCTTCCTTCTGTACTTAGCTCAAGCTTCCAGTGGGGGCCAGCCTGGGGTTGGTGACTCTCCATTACTTCCTGGCCCATAAATCAGCACAGTGAAAATTTTGCTCTGCATTCCTCCCAATCTCAACAAGTTGACACAAGGTTTCCTGATTAAACCCAAGCACCCGCCCCTTCTAGCCAAATCCTACCTCTCAATAATACACAGTTCCCACACTTTCCACATTACATCCAAATACATGAAGCGTTGGAGGGCATTTCAGATCCAAACCATACCAAGTGGTAAACTGAGGAATACCTGAATACTGAAGGAGATGAAGGGATGTGTTAAGAGAAGTGTCATAAATTTAACATTAACATCTTAGGTGGCGGAGATTACATTTATAAAGAGAACATCTTCCAGTTTAGTTCAGTTGTATTTACTTTCTAGAAGTCCTGGTGTCCTGTGTGTGTGTGTTCGTTTGTGTCGGTGTTTGTGTGTCTATGTGGTCCCCCCCCCCCACACACACACACACACACCCACAGTATCTTATTCTGAGCTATGTAGCACAGGCTGGTCTCAAACTCATGACAATCCTTCTGCGTTAGCCATTAGTCCAGTGTGCTGGGATCACAACTGTTCACTACCATACCTGGGTAATTTTTATGTGATGCTGGGGAATCCAACCCAGGTCTAACCCACAATCCCTAGAATATTTTCTATCATGTATTTTCTTTTTTGAAAACGATGCTATAATTCCACTTCTCTTTCACGTATGTGTGAATGTTTAACAAATAGAGATTTGAAAAGTTAATAATGTCCAAAGCTAAGCTAGATAGAAAAAACTTGACATGAATCGGCCTCAACTTTTCATAACTTGAGGTTAAGTGTGGAATAGCAATCAGAAGCTGTAATTCTTTTTTAAATTTTAGAACTCATGAATAAACTGTAAGTAGTTTTAGGTTTGACATGTCTAGCCTTCAACAAATGAAGTTTGAACTCATAAATATTGGGTTATTTCTAAGTTCTTTTTCTGATGTACTCCGAAAAGCAAAAGAGTTAAATGCCTGGCTTTGCATTATTCAGAAATTATGGGTTAATTTATGTATAGGATCAACGTATTTAATATATTAGGCATAATTTTATGAATTGTTAAATGTTTATTTTTATAAAACTATTACACAACTGTAGAAATTTATTAGCATACTTTTGTTTGGCAGGTCCATATCTGAATAAGACAAGACTTTTTTTGGCTTTTTTCTGATTATTTGTTTATTCTGTAATGTTACCCTGTAGGGATAATTAAACAGTAATGCCATTTCATGCCATTTTAGCTGCAGACATTCAAGACTTCCTCACCTTGTCAAGATGTCAAACAGCTGACTAATGGTGTTGCCATGGCACAAGTTCTTCATCAAATGTAAGTAGTAATTAACTCTGCCTGGAAAGAGTGCTAAGCCCACTACAAAAGAAGAACATTGAGACTCCTAAAAGTTACTAAGATTTTATCCTGTTTGATGACATATTCAGACGTATAGTACCAAGGCTTTTCTACAACTAGGCAATGAAACGTTTACCACTTCATTATTCTTTGCTTGTTCATAGAGTTATTTCTTAACTAAATAACTGAAAATGTTCCTTGTTTATTCAAGAGATTTTTAAAGTTGTGCTGGGTGTGTTCACAAGCTGATAACTATATAAGAAAAAGGTTAAATGAATGATGTATGTATGTGCTTGTAATGTTTCCTAAAGTTCTCCTGTTGTCGCTGGAAGGTATCAGTTCACAGAGTATGTTCTTTGAGGTTATTGAAACATACAGTATGGGATTTGGAAAATAGTAAATTTTAAAATCTATTTCTAAATAGTAAGTGATAGGACTAACAATGAAGTGATAGATGAATCAAATTAGACAGGTGCTGGTGAACCTAAACTAATGAGGTGTTTGGCTTGACCCATTTTATATAATTATATCAAAAGTTCCTGAATCTTTTATTTCCTACATATTGTCTGCTAAATCCTTAATAGGACAAACAGGACCAATTCAATACCTATAATTTATTACTAATCACAATGACCTCATATCAGCTTGTTTTAAGGCCAGAATTCTATCGCTACTTCATTGTTTTATAGTCCAAAATTGCTTGTTACCACCAGCTTTTGAAACTTTGTGGCAATTGACACTGAAAACTATAGATGGATTAGCAAAAATTCTATGTCATTCCTAGAAAAATAGCTTAAAGTTATAGTAAAATCTTAGTCATTTGAAATCTTAACAGTGATGTACTTTGAATAAGTAAACTTTATAGTTCACTAATATTTTAAAAGGCAGTGTATTTATTTTTGGCAAAAGTGTAGTAATTTAATCATTAAAATATGCCTTACTCCCCTTTTTTGGGTTTTTGAATTTGAGATTGCGTGTCCTCTTGCTGAGTTGCTTGGTTGCCTTGGCTTGGTTTACACTCTCAAACCTCCACCACTACTCCCATGGTGCTCGGATTATAGGCCTGTATACCACAGAGTGCTGGGATTACAGACCTGTTTTATTAAAAGTATTTCTTTGTTTTGATACATATATTTATTAAGTAGCATTAAAGAAGTAAAAGCTCTAAAGGGAATGTGTGGTCTCGCAGAGTGAGGCCTTAAATGATTTACTTGTATACTGAGTGGTTTTCACAGTTATTTAATTGGTCAGAGCCCATCATTTTTAACAGTATCCTTTCTTGACTTGGGAAAGTCATCACTGTTTTCTCTCATTAGAATATATATCTTGTTTACTTCCCCTTTGAAATATATTGTGGTTGGTTGGTATAGAATGTATGTCCTAAATGTATGTGTCCTCACTCAGTGTTCACTCACTTCAATCCAGAGAGGACAATTGTGGCGGTCATAACATGTTAGAAGAGACCTATTTTTACTGTGACATGATCTACATAGCTCTTTGATCTGTATTCCACCTAATATTTAGAGTAATATCAGGTGAACTTGATCTAAATTGTTATCTTTTATCAATGATTCATTTTCCCCAATAGTCTCTTGGGTTCTGCTGTGAATTTTTTTATTTTGAATTTTTATTTAATTTTTGAGCCAGTCCTACTTGTACAGGCCTTTATTTTCTATTTATTCATTTATTCTCTATAGGTGTGTTGCATACCACTATACCCAGCCTATCTGGTGCTGGGGAATTAAACCCAGGGCCCCTCACTTGCAGTCAAGTGCTCATAACTACTGAGCTATGCCTCCAGAACTTGTTAAATTGTTCTTTTTATGTTCTCTTTTACACCCTTGTCTTCTAATTGCTTTTCTTCAGAAAAAGTAGACAATTAAGAAAGGTTTCTTTCTTCATTAAACAAATGACCAGTGACCTAGAATTAGGCCTACATGTCTCCCTTTCCTACTTTTCTCTCATTGCTTCATCTGCCTATTTTTATATGCTTGTAGATGTCAAAGTTACTGTTCAAGCCCCCACTCCCCACCTCCTTTGAGTACTAGACTGTTACACCAAGCTAAACACCTGGCCCTTTTTCATTTTTATTTTTAGACAAGGTTTTTCTAAATTGTTTGGACAGAATTTGAGCTTGCATTTCTCCTGTCTCAGCCACCCAGAGTTCTGGGATTACAGGCATGTGCCATCAGACCCAGTTTGTCATTGTTGTGTTGTTTTGTTCTTTTTTGTTTGTTTTTTGCCTCTTTCCAGTTTTGGAGGTTTATAGAAGAATGACTTCCAAGCAGTGAGGCAAACATATGTTTTTGAATCAAACTATCAAAATCCTGTCAGAAGGGCTAATTTTATCATATTTCTTTGAAGACTTTTTAAGCACTTTAAATACGTTTTAGGTTTGGGTTTCCTTTGCTTTGCTGTGCTTTGGTTTCCCTGTGGTACTGGGGATCAAGCCCAGGTACTTTGCCGTGAGCTACATCCCATCCTATGTTTAAATTTTGATGTTGAGACAAGATCTTGCTGAGTTGCTCAGGCTGGGCTCACTTGGAGTCCTCCTGGCTACCCCTTCTAGAGTGTTGGAAATCCAGGCCTGCACCACAGAGCCCAGCATTTATATGTTAAAATATGAATTTCATTGGTGACTCAAATCGTGCAGAAGTTGTTATAGAAGGTAAGAAGAGAAACTCTGCTTTTTTAAGTAGCTAAATTTTAGAAAGTCGTTCTTGATTATCTGAGATAGGAGTGCTTCTAAGGAACAAAACCTTGAAAGTGGTGTTCAGGCGATAAGACAGGTGTGGGGAGTCATGGAGTTATTTTTTATTGCTAGGATTTTGTGAATCATTATTACTACATCTAATTTGAATATGTAGTAAGTGTGTGTTTTAAAAATACATGTGGAAGTTTCTATTATTTAAAAAAGCGCACAAAGAAAAACTATTAGTTTCTAGGACAGCCATGACAAAATATCACAGATTAGGTAGCTTAAAAGAACAAAAGTAATTCTCATAATTCTGGAGGCTAAAAGCACTAAATGAAGGCGTTAGCTGGTCATCTGCCATTCTTCAAGATCACTCCTTGCCTCATCCAGCTTCTGATAGGAAGTAGAATAGACAGCTTTCTTTAAGACATGGCTCTTCCTACAACGTCAAGGAATACAAGCCACTTCCTCAAAAGGCTTTGCTTTGTGATTTTAAACATCAGGTAAGTTATCTGCTTGTTTCTGTTGTCTTTGGTGGATTTATTTTTGTAAAGAATGCAGCATACTCAGAAGCCATATATGTTACATATTTATTCATTAATTGAACAGATATTTGAGTATCTAAAATGATAATCCATGATAAACAACATCTGAGCATTAACTGAAAATACATTTTAGACTCCACTAGATAGGTTATTTCATCTACTTTTTTTACTATTCTGTAGATACTATATGACATTGCTTTTGCCAAGTCAGATAGTGAGTAAATTGCAGAGCTAGGTTTTGCATCAATTTTGTCTGAATTCATACCTGGAATTCTCAGTTAGCTATAATAATTGAAACATAGTGTCTTAATCTCATTGTAATAAATTTTTAATTTGGAGTAAAAAAAGTAAAACGTTAAAGAGATTGGCTGCCATAATAATTGTTTGAGAAGTGATAAATTTATTTATAGCAAAGAAAAGAAGAGATATATTCTTGTGAAGAAGTTACAAAGAGCCTCTAAGGGCTAAAAATTATTTGGGAAGAAATACAAGACAAAAAAAGGAATTATCCTGGAAAAACTAGATGACAAGAAATAGGATTAACATTTAAATATAGTTTCTAAAGGTAATTCAGCATACAATTGTATGCGTAGTTTTATTTCAGCACCAGTTAGAAGACTGGCATAGCAGTTCACATTTTGCATAGAGCAGAATCTATAAGATAGCTATTGGGGGTGGGGGGTAGTGTGTCTCTGTCTGTCTGTCTACCAGGTAGGTTTATAGAGTCAAAAGTGAATCATCTGCAGTAGCCATCAGCAGGATCAGTAGGAAAAGGCCAAAATGGCCATGTGCATGTAAAAGAAGAGGAGGAACTAACTTGTAGCTACTTGGAGAAGGTACAAACTGCAGAGGAAAGGGATTGAGGTTATAACACTGATCCAAGACGGAGGTAGTAGAACAAGGGTTTTAACATAGATCATGGATTGAAGGTCTAGAAGCTCTTGTGAGTCTGTGCTGGAGATTGATGTCCAGAGATGATGACAAAGACCTATGTACTTCCAGCAATAAAGCTGTTCTTTCTTCTCTTTCATGTTGTTCAAGCTACCAGTGTATTGGTTGGTGCAACTCATGTCCAGGCTGGGTCTTCTTCCCTTAGTTTGTGGCCCACATGTCAGTCATCTACAGCCCAAACTCTGCCTTACTATTGCGTGTTTCCTAATCTGTTCAAGTAGACACAATATGATAAAGGCTTGCCCAGGATTTCCTTTTTTTTTTTTTTTTTTTTTTTTTTTTTTTTTTTTTTTTTTTTTTTTTGGTCTATCTATTTAAGCCTTGGAATGATGAAATAAGGTCCATTTACATTATAGAGAGTACTCTGCTTTTCCCAGATTGGTCAAGTATCTGGGTACTGTGGCCTAGTAGAGTAGATGCATTAAGTTAACCATCTTAGGTAGGTGTGATGGTGCATGCCTATGATCCCAACATTCTGGGTGCCAAGGGAGAGGACTGAAAGTTCAAGCCCAGCCTGGGCAATTTAGTGACTCTCTTGGAAAATAAAAAAGAGGGGGGCGGGTGATGCTTTACTTGTATTTCAGTGCAAAGGCCCTTAATTCAATCCTACTACTATTGCAAATAATGCAGCACAACACTTGTTATGGTTCCTTTGTCTGGGACTTTTTAATAACTTAATCTGATCTAGCCCCAGGAAACTTTTTCTTTTCATTCTTTAGTTGGCCTACTTATAATGTAAAATTTTAGATAAACCTTCAACACTAACATTTTGTGATTTAAACTTTAGAACATTATCATATTTTTCTTTGAGTATAGTTTTTGTGCATTTTGCTTTCATCCTTTCATAGATATTTCTGAGTCAAAATAGTAAATTAATCTTTGTGTTAATCTTGCTCAATGCAAACATCTAAATATTTGTCTAGAATATACTCATTGCGGCTAGGAGTGTAGCTCAGTGGCTAAAGTACTTGTCTAAGATATACTCATTATAGTTTACTGTAGTCAAATGCTATTCTGCAAAACCTTATTAATTACATAGAAAGTTCATGTGGTAATATTTGTCTTGATCTTCACTTCAATATAGGGTTTTCCTTCCAATTAAAACTAAACTAAACTTTGTGGATTTCTTAGCTAAAAGCATTCTACTCAATGAAATTGATTCGTTTTGGCTTTTGCCGTTTACTAGTGTCACTTGGAACCAATTACTTAGCCTTTCTTCTACTTCCCTAGAGAGGAAGTATGAAGTTAATGTCCTTTACCAAGTTACTATGATGTTGAAATGAAGTAACATAGAATAAGATTGAGCCCAGTGCTTGACACATAGAAGATATATGTTAAAATCTTCATTTTCCTATCCTTTCAGGGTTGAGATATTTAGATCTTCCTGCTAGCAGGGTGCCTAGAGTTAAATATTTAGTAATTTTTGTTAAATTAGTAACTTAAATAACTTCAGAACATTTAAGTGAAATCCTTGGAATTACCCAAAAAAAAAAAAAAAAAAAACCCTAGTGGGCTCATTAAAATAGCTACTAAAAACTAAGGGTAGACCTTATGCTATTAAAGTAATGTTCTTTCTTGGTTCAGTTTGGTATTGTTACTAGTAACATTTTAATGTTTGGTATTTATGTTTTTGTTCTAGTGATGCGTCTTGGTTCAATGAATCTTGGTTAAGCCGAATAAGAGAAGATGCTGGGGACAACTGGAGAATAAAGGTATAGAGAATGAATGGAAAGAGCACTTGATCCAAGTAGTAGTGGTCCTCGAATTAACTAAGCTTAATTAAAACTTTTTTTTAGTTTTTGTGAGTACATTTTATTGTATACAATTAGAATTTTAATATGTATGTGCTCTCTTTTGACTACTATCATGGTTGCATGTAGATTCAAGTTTCTGTTAACCAAAACACACACTTATACTTGCTTTGTCTTTTTATGGATTTCATTTCTAGAGTTCCATATAAATGGAACCATATGATATATATTATTTATGCATAGCACCTTCCACTTAGTGTTACATTTTTGGATCTTATCTGTGTCACTGTATTGTATTTCTTGTGCTATCTGTTAATATGTCAATATATCACAGTTTGCCTAGTATTTATCTGTTGATGGATGTTTTAATTGTTTCTGGGTTTAGCTGTTATGAATACAGTAGCAGTAAACATTCATATATGAGCCTTTGCTTAGACACATTTAGTTTCTCTTGGAAAAGAAGTTTGAGTGGATTTTCTGAACAAGGTAAGTCTATGTTTGAACTTAGAAGAAATTGCAAAGTTAATTCTGTGTTTTTTCTTAGTTTTATGTTTTGTAGTGTTTTTTTCTTTCATATACCCTGTTTAATTTGTTCACTGCAGTTATCAGTTAAAACAGTTTTAATAGTATTATGTTAATAATATGCTGATGTCTGATTTTAAGTGATGTTTTATCTTTATTATAATTAATTTGTAGTTTTATATTTTTTCCTTAAAGTATCTGATTTATTGTTTTTTGATTTTGTATATTTTCTCCAAATAACTGTTCACCATTTTATTTCTCCTGTGAGCATTCACATTTGATTTCTTCTGTTAACATATGGTCTTTTTTTCTTGCTTCTTAAGGTGAAAGCTTAAATAAATTCATCTGAAGCCCTTGTTCTTCCAATATTAAACAATACCTTAGCCATATCCTGTACATTTTGACATGCTGTGCTCTTATTTTCATTTCATTTAACCCAAAATATTTGGTAATTTAGTTCCACTTCTGTCTGGACACATATCTGCACCAAGAAGTTCTTCTACATTTTCTGAGATTTACATAATCCCCTAGCTATAGTATATCTTGGTGAATGTCATGTGTATACTTGAAAACAACATGTTTTCTACAGCAGTGCTATAAATATGGATTATTGCTAATTCAAATTTATTGATGATGCTGTTTTTCTTTTAGATCTTTATTGTTATTTCTGTCTGTTATTCTGTAAGTTACAGAGAGGCTCACTCCTTAAAACTCTAACAGTGGCTGTGGTTTACCCATGTCTGCTTTAAGTTACGCTGATTTTACTTTATATAATATGAATTTCTATTGTTAGACTTACTATACTTTTTATTTCTTAAGAATTCTAATGTTTTTGTTGCTTTTACCAGGGAGTATTTTTATTGTTGTTCACCTTTTCATTCATTATTAATATTAAACAAGAATTTTTTTATACATTAGGCAAGTAACTTGAAGAAGGTCCTACAAGGAATTAGGAGTTATTACCATGAGGTATGAAAAAATAATGTAACTTTAAATACCAAACTAGAATTATAGTGACACTGACAAATGACTTTACAACACTGGAATGTACTTCATAGTTTAAACATTAGATTATTGTCACTTTTAGAGCATTCAAATGTTGTGAAAATAATCATTTCATGTTTAGATACTAGATTGACAAAAATGTTTTTGTAGTGATACCTATTGTCTTATTTTCTCAAGTAGAATTTCTATAATTATTAATGATGGGCAATTTTTGAGTTGATTTTATTAATACTCTCTTTGTTTCTATTTTTTAAAATTGTCACATAACTAAATTTGTAATCTCTTCCAAAAAGTTTTAATGTTATTTAAATTATTTCGGTTCACCTAAAACTAGCTCTGAAGCTTTTCTCAATGCTGAGAAACTTTTTAGTAAGATTTGAAAAAAGATTAGGAAAAATTAATTAGCTGTGCTATTAGTTTGTAAAAGTGCAGTAGCTTATATTACATATATTATGTATTACATATATGTAGTTTATAGTTCCTTGTTAATTGATCCTATATAAAAATACTAAAAATATTCATCGTTTAACAGAAGCTCATATTTTACTTAATGGAAAGACATTAAGTTTTGTTATTGTAAACGGCATTAGGTGCTTTTTAAATCTCTCTCTGACAATGAAATCAAAGCAAAAGTAAATATAGATACTTGTAGTTGGTTACTGAAAATATTAAGAGCTTGCCTGAATATTGCTAGCTGATTTTAATCAATACTTGTTAATTTGTCTTATGTTGATCTATCTTATTTCATGTGCCTAATTAATTTTTCTTTTAGTAATTAAATGTAAATTCTTTGTGGCCTATATAAATGAGTGCTTTATCATATATTCTTTTGATACTGCAGTTTTTGGGGCAGCAGATTTCTGAAGAACTTATCCCTAATTTGAACCAAATAACAGAATGTTCAGATTCTGTGGAGCTTGGGAGGTTGCTTCAACTTATTTTAGGTTGTGCAGTTAACTGTGAAAAAAAGCAGGGTAAGTGAATTTCAGTTGAGGATTTCTACTTTCTAGGAACAACTTAAATTGCTGTCATTTGATGTTAGTATTTACATGATTGCATTAAAATTTGCTATTATAGTTTCGTAACAAACATCCTGAAATGTAAACTGGAGAATCTGAATTCTAGCCCTTCTCTGCCATTAAATGTATTTTAGATTAGTTTATTTTAATATATCCAGTGTTTAGGATCTGGTGAATATTTAATAAATTATTCTTATTCGTCTGATAGATTATCTGTTTTGAATGTAAGATAGAACCTTAGGTTGTCTCAACTTCTCACACATAAATATTGAGCTAATAAATTGTGACTGGGCTTCTACAGATAATGTTCTACTCTTTGTGGAATGCCTCCCTAGTGTATCCTCCTAATAAAAGGTTAGATAATAGAAATGGAAATAATGTATTACATAAATGTATCCAAATGATGTGATCAATATTTTACTAAGTATAAAAAGATCATTTTTGGTTTCATGTAATGAATACAATTATGAACTGAATAGACTTAGTCTCCTTATTGTGTGGGCTCGTAACAACCTGTATTGTGAGAGTTTTTACATTGTTCTTTATTTTTTCTTGATTGATCCAAATGTGATCTTATACTACCTTTATAAAATAACTATGGCAGTTAAGGAATATGGCTTAGTGGCAGAGTGCTTGCCTAGTTTCATCCCTAGCCCTACAACTGCCCCTGCCCCCCCAAAAAACGAAACCCAATAACAAAAGACAAGTAATAATGATTACCTAAGTTTGTTAGCCAGCACCTTACCTTATTATAAACCACATTCAACATTAGTGTAACTACTGTCTACAGGATACAAGATGATAAATTTAGTAAGAGCAAACTTTGGGAAAAAATAAAATAAGGTAAAATCAACTGGAGTTTACTTAAGAAAAGACAAGAATTGAACATAGAAAACTTTAATATTAGTGTATCTCTTCCATTTAGTAACTAGTTTTTCTAGGTCAAGTCAGTACTTACTAATACGCTTTTATTTTTCATTAATAGAGAATGTGAGAGATCTATATGTTGAATTTCTTTTTTATAAAAATAAGTATTATTTTCTCACTGGAAACTTTAAACTTCCCTAAATTTTTATTATAACTTGATGAGTAATAACTCATCTATAAATCTAGTAACTTTATCATAATTGTAATTCTTTATATTTTTTCTTTGAGTAATGCTTGTTTTTATTTTAGTTACTCGTTATTTGTAACTTTGTAACTTATTTTTGCTTGACTGATGTTATCAAGTATTTCTAGTTTTATTATTTCAAAGAGTGAGCGGTTTTGATTCCATTTTGTTTTTATTTAATTTCTTTTATCTTGTTCTGTTTCTTGTGAATTATTGAAATGTTTCTATTCTAAGCCATAATTGACATTTTAAACTATAATTTTCCCTGAACATGATGACATTGTTGTATCCTGCAAGTTTTGGTAAAAAATAAAGTGTATTCATTATTGAGTTACGAGTGTTCCTAAGAAATTTTTAAAAATATTTTTAAAGTAAATTCAATTCTTAGATTGATAAAGCTTAACAAGTAGTATGTATAAAGAAATGGTTTCATTGTCATTATTTTAAAGTTAAGATCAAGATTATCTCAATGTGTAGTTGGGTTTGTTTTTGGAAATACCTGTCTAGATTCTCAAGTTTTACATAAGAGCAGACAAATGTAAACTCTATTGTAATTAAAATTTACATACAAAACACGGTATATAAAACAACTTCTATACATTTATATTTTATAACGAGAATTTATTTTCAAAATTATTCCAAAGTACTGCAACAATCTCAGTCTTGAAAGAATGGACTGGTTTCTTCTTTGTGTTGAGGAAGATTATTTTATAAAGTTTTCAGCACATTCCATTAATTAAAATGTTCACTTACTGGAAACCATTTCATTGTCCATGCATACTCCTAGTTTGTTTTTGGTTTTTTTTGTTGTTGTTGTTTTTTTTTTTTCTTCTCAGCACCTAATGGTCAGATGCATATTAGGATCTTTCAGACTCTCTGATTCTTGATTTCACAAATAAAAAGATTTACAGGACTTTTCAAAGTTTTTCAAGACAATCATTAAAATGGTAAAACTATAAGAAAAACAGTGAGTCTTTAAAATTTTGGGGCATTTGCTTTAGTTGGAGGATACACAGTTGAAGGGGATTTAAATGTGCAGATATAGGAAGGACTCTGTAGGTTTTCTCATTTCCTTTCAGGATGAATTATCTTGACTTAAGTGCATGTATGTTTATGGTAAGGTTAAAGAATTTCCTTGCTTACATCCTTTTGAAAGCCTTTCTGGAACTAAGTAATAAAATTTGCTAGGCCTACAATTAGGTAATTACTATTGTAGTTATTTTTAAGATAAATTGCATTAACTTTTTATAAGATAATTAGAGGGTCTATCTTTGGTTATAAGAAAGAGAAAATATCTAAAATTATTAACATGAATATTTTGTTTGCCTTTTTTTAATGTATGTATTAAGGAAAATATAATGTGTTTGTACAAAGAGCTCTTTGTGATAATGAATTTTTATATTCTGTTCTTAAATTATTTAGAACTACTGAGGGTAAAGTGATTTTGTTTTCAGATTTGGGTTTTTTTTTTAACCCGTAGAACATATTAAGAATATAATGACACTTGAAGAGTCTGTTCAACATGTGGTCATGACTGCTATTCAAGAGGTAAGTTATATCATATTCATGTATGAAAACCATGAACCAAATTACATAGATCTTTTCATATAAATTTTGTCTTTGTAACATTTTTTCTTTGTTTAAAACTTGTCCCTTGTGGTGGTTTTACTTATCCTTAACTAGGTAATCCTTTTTTCTTCTCAAAAAATATTTTAAAAAGACATCAAGATGAATTTCAGTACTTCTAATACTAAAAGTTGCTTGATAATTAAATTGGTCAGGTTGTTTGTTTTATTTTATTTATTTTTTGAGACAGGGTCTCACTCTGTAGCCCGCGCTGGTTGTGAACTCACTATGGAGCCCAGGTTCTTTTAAATAGCTTCAGGTACTCAAGAGAAAGAGAATAAATACCTGTATGAAAATGAAAATTTTTAATTTCTTCTCTTTTTTTCTACCAGGGAAGGAATTTGTCCTAAGATGGTAGTTTATATAATGCCATCTGATTTTCAGAATGTTAGATTTTTCAGCAAGTATGGTTTTACTTGAGTTTTAGAGCCAAGTAGCCTGGATTTAGAAGTATTATTATCTCAGGAGAGACAAATTCAGAATTCCTGGGGTACAGTGCTATTTATTAATATTCAGCTAAAAGTCTCAAAGTGGAGTGCAGGGGATACTGGAAAAAATAGAATGTGGAAAAACATGTTAGAAGGGGCATGATTTGGAGGAGACATCATATTTTGTCTCTATAGATGGTTTTAATAAATAATCTGCTTTTCACATGCAAAATGTAATTTAAGGTGTTCTTCTTCATATTACTTTTACATTTAAAATGACTTCTCAAGTTAGGATCTTTGCCATATCACTAATGTAAGGGTTGTAAAAAGTGCTAATTTTTGTTATGTAAGAGTGACTTCTTAAAAAGTTAATGTGTTCAGTTGTGTTCAGTAATGTATCTTTAGAATTTGAATTTTAATTCTTCAGTACACAAGTATTTTAAATATATCTTTCATATTTCAAATATAATTCTTAATGTCCTCATTAATATGTTTTGGTATTTTTTTAAAGGAGCATAATTTAGAAAATTTTAATTTGACTCATTTTGAATACTCTTAATGTCATCATTGATATGCTATAACATTGTTCTTTACATTAAATTTCTAGTAAAATTTTTATACTAAGAATCATTTAAGGGGTCATTTAAAGCAAAGAAAAACTGTAATTTTGCCGCCTTTTTAAGTAAATGTGCTTTTACTTTGTAAACACCTTATTGAACTTAATTTTGCTATTTTAATATTCTAGTTGATGAGTAAAGAAATAATAAACTCTCCTACAAATGATGCTGTTGGAGAATTAGAGCAACAGGCAAGTACTTCAGTATGTTAGAAAGATGTTGTTCTACCAACTACTTTTAGAAGAGTTATATAGGAGAATTTGTACAAAAATATATTCTTTTATGAAACTTGGTTTATTTTGTTCTAGTATCCCAGTTTCATATTCATATGAATTTCTTTATGCATGTAAGCAATAGTGGTAATCTTTAGAGTTTTTTTTATGATTGTGTTCCAAGGGTTGAGTGGTGTTGAACATTCTTTATGACCCTTGTAATCCATATATCACTTATCTCAGATAGGTTGTACAATCAGTTAAATGTAGACATTATCAAAAAATTCTGTTTTTATAGTTTTAGTAATATAAGTTTCTTCATTGTTGCTATTCTTTGGTCTGATATTGCAGATAGATCATTACTTCAGGATTCTGTTTTACAGAACTGTTTTGTGTTAGGGAGAAATCACCCTCTCCCCATATGTAACCTAATGTGTGTTGTAGGGGAAAGAGTAAGAGAAAAGGGAAATGCAACTTTAGGCATCTGTTTTTTTCATGAATGACTAGTTATATGAAGTATTTTTTGATTAATATTAATTTGAATGCAAATATGCTAAAAATATGCTATTTTCTGTGACAAAATTTAAAAATCTCTTCTAATTAAAAATTATTTTACAAATATTTATATACAAATTTCTATGGGAGCTTAACTTTAAATGTTAATAGGATTATGTAAATATACACCATTGACAACAAAATTAAAAATAATTTAATAGTAGTTCTGTTAATAATATATATGTGTTATGAGAAGAATACATTTTCTGTTTTTGTTAAACATGATCAATTAAGAATTACAATGTGTATTTCAGCTTAAAAAGACTTTGGAAGAGCTTCAGGAAGCACTAGCTGAGAAAGAAGAGCTGAAGCAAAGATGCCAAGAACTTGATATGCAGGTATGGAAAAGGAAGCCAGGTTGGGAATGAGTTTCCTCTTGGTCTTTGACTAACTTGCAACATGTTTAGGTGGTTAGGTTTCATTTCATGGAAGAAACATTGAAATATTTGTTATAAACTTTAGTATTTAAACATGAATTTCATAAAGCTGGTAATTGTTGGCCCTACTATTCCTATAAGAAAATCATTCTGACTGGGAGATTTCCACTATTTTGATGAGAACTCAGTTTTGTCTTTTTATAAAATGGAAAAGTTAAAATGCTTCATAATTGTTTATGAATGTTAAATGAGATAAATTATGCAAGTACTTAATAGTGCTGGACCTCCAATAAATAAAAGTACACACTCTTTCTGTGTGTGTGTGTTTGTGTATGTGTGTGGTTAGTGTCTTAAACAGTGTTGCTAGCATGTACATATGTGCAACATGTTTGTATATAATTCTTACATTTTTAAACTCAGCATGAGCAACAACAGTTAGTGCTTAAGTGGGTAAACTGTCAAACTAGGCTACTCTGTAGTCAAAACCTGGCCATATTGCTAGCTTGCTATATATACTCAGGCAATTTATTTAAATTTCTTTATATTTCACTTTTCTCTTTTGAGAAATGGAGTCCTGATGGTATTTATCTTAAGGATTAAATGAGTTATATATTAACACAAAGCACTTGGCAGATGTATAAGTGTATATGTATATTTCATACATTGTTATTCTATGAAAGTACAAATGTGAAATTATGTGCTAAGTGTGGAAAAAGTATAGACATGGTTAAATTTATCTTAGGTGCTTCGTGTAAGTTACATTCTTTATTCAAATAATAAGCACAATATATGATTTACTGATAAGTATAAGCACAAGGAACAAAAGTTGTGGTAGCATTATCCTTGTTCGATAGAGTAAATAACTAATATGATGGGAATAGTATTGACTCTGTAAAAAATGGTGAAATGACTTGATCAGGATGGCTAACTACTTAGGTAGTTTTAATGATAGGATTTAGGTGTCCTAATTTTCTGCTTTTAAAGAAACCAGCCCCCTGTATTTGAGTGAAGTAAACATATTAAATATAGGGCAAAATTCTATTTTTTTTCTCTTCTGCATCTTTATTGTAAAGACACAGTGTAGTGCACACATTTGCAAAGGATTTGAAATGTGTTATTTTTAAAGTAGGTTCGTATTTACCTTTAGAATACTTCATGCAAAGAACCAAAAGTTGTGACTTTTCTGTACTACTAGTGTCATAGAAATCCTATGGTATAGTTTTTTAAAGAAATTCTTACCTGATTTAGAGCACAGAGTTCTGCATTCAAAGATTTAAGTATTTGTAACCCAAAATGAAGAATATGTGATCTTCTGATTTTAGCTGAAAATTTTAGAAATCCCAAACAAAGGGGGACAGAGGCAGTTGCATCATTAATCTAAAGAATATATCACTATGGGAACTTGTAAAAAGATGCCTGGATCTACCGTCCAGCCCTCCAAGTCTCAGGTATGAGGTGGGTCCAAGTAAATTGCATGCTTAATATTCCTCACCCTCATGCCTGATGAAGGTGACTAACGGGATCACTAGGGACATATTTTCTGACTAATTCACATTTTGTACTAGTAGCTTGTGTCCACTGCAGGCAAACTGGACTGAATGACAGCAAGATTTTATTAGTTTTTGAAAACCATTCTGATCATCTTTCAACTAAAATTCTCATTTAAAAAATGCTTATTTCAAGTCTTCCTGACTGTGCCTTCATTAATTTAACCACATGACCAGTGCAAGTAATTTTTAGATCAGTGAATTAAAAATTGTAAAGACATTTTCTTGAACAATATACTAGGAGCTATGAAGGGGGCAAGAATACAGGTTTTCAAAGGAGTTCAGCATGAAAGATGTTGGGTATATTTTTGTTGCTGGTGCTTGGGCTGCCGTTAATAAAGACATACTTGGGTGCACCTGGTGCCACCCCTGTCCTGTGATTTTACTGACTCATAATGAGGATTGAGGTTGTGAATCTGAAGGATTCCATATGTGAAATGAGGAAAAAGTGATGGCTGATTTTCAAGCATATGCAAAAAATACGATTTCAGAGTCATAAGCTGGAAAAAATGGGTATAAATGTATTTGTATGTGTTTGTGTCTGTTTTACAGTGTGGGGGTTTGGCATATGCTAAGTGTTTGTTCAGGCACTGAACTATATCTTCATCCCCAAGAAAAACTTTTGACATTGGTGTAAAGGCTAATTTTAATTTATTGACCAGCGATGAAATAACTGAAATGGTTTTGAGGTTGATCCATGTTAATAATGAAAAGAGCATAGTGTTAACACTGCATGAAAAGCATTTATAAACGACATGATGAGATGTGTGATGGGCTTAATGAAGGAATGGAAGAGTGTGTTTGTAACAACAAAAAATGTCAGGGTTTTTTTTTGCCATTTAGTTTAATTTTAACTTAAATAATAAAGCAGCATGTAAGTCAAAGCCCAGGTCTAGTGGGGTTAGGTTTTAAAATCAAGGAGAAGGTTGAGGACACAAACTGTGGAGGAAATATTTGAAGAAGCCATTTGCAGGATGTCTTCTTATCCTTGAAGGACCTAGCTCTGTTCCTTAATTTACTTCTGATGTTTTTTATTACCTAAAAAATAAAGTATATGGTGGCATTTTAATTATAACATAGCATCATAGATGCAGACTGAAAGTTGATGTTTAATCAATGATTTAAGGATTCTGGTAATGACTGCTGGTTGCCTAATTACCACTAGCCCACTAGCATATTAATTTTCACTCTACTTAGTAGTGTGTCCGATTTGTACTGCTCAGTTCTTATGTGTGAGTGCAAGACAGTGATTCCTTCTCTATAATGTACATGTTCAGAGTCAAGAATAGTGATGGTGGCCAAATGACCAGTAGCATTCCTTAGAGAATTGGCTAAGACTGTGACTCCCTTGCTCCTTGCTTCTTAATTGCTTAGTGACACAATCTTTGTTTCATGCACAAAATTACTAAAAAATATTGTATTAAATTAACTTTAGGTCATGTGTGTAATGTGTGTATATAACATATAATTTTTATCTTAAACATGAAGCCTATCACCAAGCTATATCATTATGTACATGCATTTATATATTCTACAATCTAAAAAAAGTTAAGATCTGAAATACATCAGGTCCTAATCATTCCATACAAAGGATAATTAATCTATGTTTCTTTTTGATCCATTTCTATCTAATGTTGTATTTGTATCAGAGCTCCTTTGACAATTTTTATATAATTACATTTCTACAGCAAGGATCTTAAGGGCAGAAACTCTTAGGCTTTTTTAAAAATCTAAATCACTTAGAAGTATATGTGACAGATAATAGTTACTAAGGTTCTTGCATAACAGGCATAGTTGCATGCATTAAATTTAGAAAGAAAACGTTGTTTCTTTAGGTTGTCTGCTTGGGGGCCAGTATCTTACCTTTGTATTTCTTATTCAGAGGTGTCAAAAAGTGACCTGAGGCATAATAATAAAATTTTAAAGAGTTTAGTTGATTCATGAAACATGAAACTCTTAGCCCAGAAGTGGTTCCAGAACTCTACTTCAGGAATCCCCTGCAGACACAGAAGTAAAGCAAAATACTGAAATATTTGATTGATTATACAGCTACACAATTTTCTTATTTGGTCAAAAATTCTACATTTTACTTATATTTGCAAATCAACCAAAGTTTAGATCACTTTTTTAACAGCCTGATTTTTGTCTCTTCGGGGATTCTTCAGACCTGGTCTCCATTTGAATTTCAAAATAGAGCATAGTGTTTATAATTTGCCCATAGTATAGTCAAGGCAACCACTTGACTTTACCTTTCTGTTTAGCTAATTGTGTCAGTCTGTAGTCTCATTCACATAACTTGATGGAATTAATTATGCCTATTGAAAATATAAATAGCAAACTTGCCCAGTAATATGGTAGATGTAAAGACTTGGTTCTTAGTAAAAATCATATATAAAACTTAGTGTCTAATGAAAATTCACAAGTACAACTATAAAAATGTATTATGTTTTTAAATACAAAAGAATAGAACCAAGGAAGCAAAATGAGCTTGGTTTAAAAGTGAGTATATGTATATATTTTTTAAAAATGAGGTATTGACAAAGGTATAGTTCTGTACTGGCTTTATTTTATCTATTTTAAATAATAAGGTAATCTTGTACAGATGTGCAGATGGGAACAGTTTAGCTTTTTGTTAATGATTCATTAACCATATATGCTTGTTCCCTGAATATGTGACCTATGACTGGTAATTTTTCTAACATAAAGCTAAAATGATAACTTTGGCTGGGTAGGGGAAATATTCTAAAAATTACTTTACACCTAAATGGAATGTAAGTAGATTTTTTGACTTTCTATTTCCTACTAAATTTTAGAGACTCAGAAATACTGCCTTACAAAAATACATTTTAGAGACATTCTTACTGCTTTTTGCATCTAGGTATTGATTTGGTTTCCTTTTTTTTTTTTTTAGCCCATTCTTCATTCAGTCAGAATCCCAGAGTTAGAGGGGTTTTTAGGAATCATTGAGTTTAATTGACTAAGCTGTTTGATAGCCTAGTAGTCAGAATTAGACACCTGAATGCTTACCTCTGAGTGAGTTTTGCTCTTGCTTCTACATGTGTGTTTTTAGGTGACTGCACTTCAAGATGAGAAGAACTCACTGGTTTCTGAGAATGAGGTGATGAATGAAAGGCTTGACCAGTTGGATGGCTCTTTTGATGATCCCAATACAATGGTTGCAAAAAAATATTTTCATGCACAGTTGCAACTCGAACAATTACAGGAAGAAAACTTCAGGTGTGTGTTAAGTAATACAGTTGTCTTTAAACTGTCAGCTGAAAGATCCTAATCTCAGCACATATATGATTAAGTATTGTTGAGCATGTTTAAGACACTGATTATGCCACTAAAAATATAAAATGGTATAAATGATTCCTGCTTCACAGAGCTTATAGTCCAGATACACAAGTAGAATATGTATTCAAAAACAGAAGAATTTAAAGATAAGGGGCAAACGAAGGCCATAGGCAAGTCAGTAGTTCAAGGAATAAATCTCTGAAGCTTTGGAGAAATAGGAAGTTTCTCACATAGGAAAGATAACCCAAAAATAAATGAAAAAAAAATTAAGCATCTTAAAGAGTTGCATTTGATTTGTTTATATTTCTTCCTGGAAAAAAAGGGGGCATGTTCTTAACTTTTGTAGACATTGTCTTTGTGTGTTTACCACTAAGCCCTGTACCATAAGACCCAAAGGGCAGTCGTTCTAATTGTACTATTCATTTTTAAAATATTTCAAACTTGAAAAAAAGTTGGAAAAATACAAGGACCTTCTTTATACCTTTAACAATTGGTTTACACTTTACACTTTTCTCTATTGCGTTAACAGTCTTTGTATTCATGAAGTTATGCATATTTTCCCAAATCATTTGGGACTAACTCTCATTAGAGACATCACTCTCTACTCTTTTATACTTCTTTATACATTTTCTCTGAACAAGGGCACTCTTACAAACCACTTTATAGTGATCAAAATTAGAAAATTCGTCATTGATATAATATTGTCTAATCTACCAACCATATTCAGGTTTTGTCAGTCATCTCAATATCCTATTGTATAGCTTTTTTTGTCCCCATCTCAAAATACAACCTTAGCTTGTGGGTTATATTTAGTAATGGATTCTTATTCAACTAAATCCATTACTATTATCTTTTCTGTTGATGCTCAGATCGTCCTATATTTGGTCAGTAGGAGTCTTTCAATTGGCTCCTGTTTTATTTTAACATGTTATCTTTCTGTGGTCACCTTCTTATTTTCTTGCACAATAAAAATATTGTCTTTAGTTCATCATAATATTTTATCTTCTTACATGCTATTTGTATTTTAAATAATTACAATGTTTATTTTCCACATTTTCTCTTCATCTTTTGAAGTTAAAATTTATTAGAAGTAGAGATTTCCAAACAGTGTCTCAGAAGTGAAAATGAAAATTAAGAGCAGTGACTTCTCTATTTCAAAATTAAGAGTGAAAAGTATCTTATTCCTTCAGTCTTTGCTCTTTTGAATGTAGAAATGTTATGCTAAGGCCATATGGTAGTAGGAGGACAAATGATGGAAATGATAATTTGTTTTTGTTCAAGACTTGAGGCTGCAAAAGATGATTATCGTGTTCACTGTGAAGAGCTTGAAAAACAATTAATTGAATTTCAGCATAGGAATGATGAGTTGACTAGTCTTGCTGAAGAAACAAGAGCCCTGAAAGATGAAATAGATGTTCTTAGGTATGTTATGTCTAAATATAATTAAATTCTAGGTTATTACTTAACCTATGTGGATGTTTTACATTTTAATTAGGAAATCTTAAGCTGTTCCTGTATGTCCAATATTGATTAGTGTTTATGTAGATTCCTAGTGTTTTCTTCTATTTATACTTATTGATTAGAATTACAGTTTCAAGAAACACTCAAGTCTTACTAGAATGATTTTGTATTGAACTCATAAACCCAAGATGAGACTTTTTTTAAAAATTGTAAATAATACGTTTAGCATGACCTTGTACAAATTATTATATCTTGAGATTCTTCGTGTATATTAAGAAATGTATCTCATCTATATTTTGATATTTAGCAAAATACAGATAAATATGGGCAATCCTTTCATTTGTTTTAGAGAGAATTTTCTTTATGCTTCTTAGTTAAGAATTATAATTATCTTTAAATTTGTTTAGTCTTTACTTTTTATATGTTACCCAATAAACAGAATGCTTTCCATACTTTCTATTTTCTTAATTAACTTTTTTTCCCAGTATTTAATATGAGTTTTAACCACTAATTTGGGCCTACATGTGTTAGTGAAGTGATTTGCTTATTGATTTATTAACCTTTGTTTTAGCCCAGTTGGTCAGATAAATGCAATTCTAAAGAAACGAATTTCGTCAGGTAGATTTATGGAGTTAACTTGCTAAGCATTTAAACATCTAGAATGAAACTATGCTAAATTGTATAGAGTACTGTGGCTCAGAATTGTTCAGTATGTTATATGTCCCATATTATTCTTTTTTGGATACATTGGACTAAAAACAGTTTGATTAATTGAATGACAAGTTTGATGCAGTTTATATGGCTTTATAACAAAGATTGATCTTTAAATAGCTTTATGCTCAATTCTTTGTTGTAGCTTAGAAGATTCCTGTTATTATGAAAATAAGAGGGTTACATCCACGTACCAGATTTACACATAATACTTCATCTTTATTATTAAAGGGCTACCTCTGATAGAGCAAGTAAACTTGAGTCAACAGTTGAGATATATCGGCAGAAGCTACAAGATTTAAATGACCTTCGCAAGCAGGTGAAAACTTTACAGGATACAAACATGATGTATATGCACAATACAGTCAGCTTGGAAGAAGAATTAAAGAAGGCTAATGCAGCACGTACGCAATTAGAAACATACAAAAGGCAGGTATGAAAATATCTTCTCAGTTGATAAAACTGAGATTCAACATTGTTATTCCATTTTATTATTTAAGAATGTTATAGAAGTTAAGCATTCCATAGAATAATTTGTAAATTTCTTAGAATTTCTTCTATCTGTAATTTTAATGAGTATTGATAAAAAGAATTGATTTACATAGATCTCTCATTTTATTGCCTTCGAAGTTTAATTTTTAAATTGTTTATTAACATTTCTGGGAATCAGTGACAAATGCCTAGAGGATGGTAGAAAATGGAGCTGTGACCAGTTAGTCCATTCTGCTAGTCATCAAACAACTTAGAGAAACATTTAAATAGAAGGCTACTTTTTAAAAGTTTTTTGGGGGTGGGCTTACTTATATTGGATTTTAATTCTTTATATGCTGTTTTTCAAATACTGAAGCTATAATTTTAGTATAGATACTTTATTTCCAATCAGGTCTTTCATTTACTCAGTCATGATTATGAGTATTACATGCTGATTTTTTTTTTCTGACAAAGGTTCAGGAACTTCACATTAAACTTTCCTCTGAATCCAAAAGAGCAGACACTCTAGCATTTGAAATGAAGCGGCTTGAAGAGAAACATGAAGCTTTACTTAAGGAAAAAGAGGTGATCATTCTTATATCGAAAAGGAATATGTCGTTCTTTTATCTTTTATGCTATCCTTACCATTTTTAGAATGGTAATGATATCTACTAGGTTTTTTAAATTGAAATTGTTATAAAAGAAAGTCTTATACAATAACTGTCACATTCAGTTTTTAAAATAGAACTTTATTATTAGCATGTGTAAAGTATTAATAGTCAGTGTGATGTTTCAGCACATGCACAGTGTTCAGTAATCAAATTAAACCTCCTTTCTTACCCATCTCTCCACCCCCCTAACATCTCATAACCACTAATGTGCATTCAGGCTGACTGCTTTTTGACTGTGCGTATGCGAGAAAACACATAGTACTTGCCTTTTGTCTTTCTTATTAGCATAATGCCCTCCAGTACCATCTATTTTGCATTTGTTCCATTTTGCTGCAATTAATAGGATTTCATTCATTTTTTAATTGGCATATGTTTGTGACACATAAAAATTATATTCGCCTTGAGGAATTAGTACACACATATTAAGAATATCAAATAGTGATCATTTTTCACACCCTTGATCTTCTTGCACTACCCACTCCCACCTTTCACAAATCCCCCTACTCATCTGCAAAAAGTCTGCCTTCCTGTTTTCTTTCTTTCATTTTTCATGTTTTTTTTAAGACAAGGTTTTGCTCCATAGACCA
The DNA here is from genome assembly GCA_004027205.1 of Ctenodactylus gundi. NCBI lineage: Eukaryota > Metazoa > Chordata > Mammalia > Rodentia > Ctenodactylidae > Ctenodactylus > Ctenodactylus gundi. The sequence goes on from PVKB01000284.1 coordinate 858,816, forward strand.
GGTTGGTCCTAAACTCACTATGTAGAGCTCAAGCTGGCCCCAAACTAACAGCAGTCCTCCTGCCTCAGCCTGCTGAGTGCTGTGATTATAAGGAATGTGCCACCATGCCCGGTTTATGTGGTGCTGGGGAATTGAACTCAGGTACTTAGTGGTTGCTAGACAAGCACTTTAACCACTGAGCCATTCCTCCAGCCCCCTAAGCATTTTTATGTGTTTATTAACCACTTGTAATTCTGTTTCTATTCATTTCAATTCCATGTTTTTTGATTGGCTTTTTAAAGAATCTGATTGTTTGGAGTTCTTTGTATAGTATAGATATTAGTCCTTTGTCCCAGGAATAGCTGGCAGCATTCTTTTTCCAATCTGTAAATTGTCTCTTCATACTGTTGATTGTTTCCTTTGCTATGCAGTTTTCAGTTTGATATAATCCCATTTGTTAATTCTTGGAATTATCTCTTTTGTAACTGGTATTCTGTTCAAGAAGTCCTTCCCTATGCCTGTCTCTTCAAGAGATTTACTATTTTTATCTTCTAGCAGGTTTAATGTTTCTGTTGATCTTAGAATAATTTACCATGAATTTCATCTAGTGTCCTATTTTTTTTTTTGAATTCTCACAGACTTGTGCTATCGTTGCTATTGTCAAATTTTAGAACATTGACATCACTCCAAAGAAGCCCTTTAGCTGTTAGAAGTTACTCAACACTCTGGTCTCCTTTCCCTCAGGCTGAGCAATTGACTACTGCTTATTATCCTTAACAGATTTTTCTGCTTCTATCCAGAATATGTAGTCAAACACTTTGTCCATTGCTAAATAATGCTCCCTTGCATGGATGTTCCACATTTTCTTCGTCTGCTCATCAGTTTAAGAACTGTTGTTAATTTTTTGCTATTATAAATGCTGCTGTGAACATTTACATACTTTCTATGTAAACCCATTTTCATTGTTTTGACCACATAATTCAGAAGTGTCACTAAGTCATATGACAACTATATTTAACCTGTCCTTCATACCTTTTTGTTGTTGATTTTCTTTTTGTTGTTTTTTGTTATTGATGTGTTTATTTTAGTATTTTTTCCTCAAAAATCATTGGTTTTCCTAGTATGTGTTTACCATACATAAGAATTACATTCAGCTTGGGGAATAGGTACATATGCATATTATATCTTAACCACTTTACTTCTCTCTCCTTTCCCATCCTCCGTTTCTCTCTTTCCACCGATTCCTTTCCCTTGTCTGCAGAATCTTTCTCTTTGTTTTATAATCTTTGACAACCCTCCCTTTTACCTGTCTTTGATGTTAATTGTCTGCTATGGTTTTTATTAGCTTTGTCTGAATAACTGATGTTGTTGAGTGCCTTCTTGCGCATTTTATGTTCTTATTGGCCATATGTATATTTTTCTTGCAGAAATATCTTTTCAATTTGTTTTGTCCATGATTCACTTAGATAATTTGTTGTTTTATTATTGAGTTTTGAGAGTTCTTTATATATTCTAGACACAAGTCCCTTGTCAGATATATGGTTTGTAAATGTTTTCTTCTGACTTTCTTGATGGAATTGTTTGAAGTGCAAGTTTTTCATTTTTGTAAAGTCGAAGTTACATAGTTTTCTTTTTGAAATACATGATTTTTGATTAAAATTGTGAAACCTGAGGTACAAAGATTTGCTCTCATGTTTTCAGAGGCTTTTAGTTTTAGCTGTTATATTTAATGATCTCCTCTATGTATGCTTTGAGATATATGTATAACTTCATTTTCTTATGTGTTAATAACTACTGTTGACAAGACTTTTTATTCTTTCCCTGTTAAATGTCTTGCTGCTGTTGTTACAAATCAGTTGCCCATAATAACATAATGGTGTATGAGTATCATACGCCATGTGTGAAAATTCATAGAATGCACAAGAGAAAGAGTGAACCCTCACATAAACTATAGACTTCCATTAATGGTATTGTATTGCTGAGTCTGGTGGTGCAGGCCCGTGATCCTGCATGGGGAGGTAGAGGCAAGGAGGATTATAACTTTGAGCCCAACCTGGGTAATGTTGCAAGACTCTATCTCAGAGTAAAAAATGTAAAAAAGGATGGGATTGTAACTCAATGAGAAGATACTGGTTCTATCCCCAGTACTACTAAAAAATGTATCAGCGTTAACTTATCACTTCTAGCAAATTGCCACATTAATACAAGATGTTAATAATAGGAAACAAGAATCATAATAAGTTGAGGGAGTATATAGGAATTCTGGACCTTCTGTTTTTTTTTTTTTTTCCTGTTAATCCAAAATTACTCAAAAAAAAAATCTTTGTGGTTAAGTTTTGAAATCAAAAGGTATGAGTTCTTCAACATACTTTTTTTTTTTCCATTTGTTTGTTTGAGAGAGGGCTTTGCCCTATAGTCCAGGCTGGTCCTGAACTCACTATTAGCCTAGGCTGGCCTGAAACTCATAGTAGTCGTGCTTCAGTCTCCCAAATGTTGGGATTACAGGCACATGCCACCAATCCTGGCTTATGTGGTGCTGGGGAATCGAACCCAGGTTCTTGCACTTGCTAGGTAAGTGCCTTATGCTGAGCTATGCCCCCAGTCTGTCAACTTTGTAATTGTCTGAAAAAATTGTTTCTTTCAACTTTTTTTTTCTTTTTCTTTTTTTTTCTTTTCTTTTTTTTCTTTTTCTTTTTTTTTTTTTTTTTTTTTTTTTTTTTTTTTTTTTTTTTTTTTTTTTTTTTTTTTTTTTTTTTTTTTTTTTTTTTTTTTTTTTTTTTTTTTTTTTTTTGATACAGGGTCTCCCTCTGTACAGTGTGTAGTTTAGGCTGGTCCGAAATTCACTATATAGCCCAAGCTGGCCTTGGACTCCTGGCAATCCTCCTGCCTCAGCCTCCCAAGTGCTGGGATTATAGGCATGCATGACCACATCTGGCTTTATGTAGTGCTGGGGAATTGAACTTAGAGTCTTATACTTGCAAGGCAAGCCCTTTAATAACTGTGTAATTCCTCCAGCTCCTGAAAAAGTTATGTCTTTTCTGAAAATTATTCTTATTTTTTATCCTAGCATTTTCTTAAGAATTTTATGAGCAGCTTGTCAATTCCTGCAAAAAAAATGTAGCTGGAGTTTTGATAGAGATTGATTATGTAGATCAATTTAGAAACATTGCCATCTTAAAAGTGTTAATTATTGCTCCATGAATATAGAATATCATTCAATTTAAATAGATATTTAGAATTTTTCAACAATATTTTAATTGTCTTTGAATAAAACTTTTATCTTTTAAATTTTTCTAAATATTTCATTCTTTCTGTTGTTGCAGAAAGATTATTTTCTCAATTTTGGTCTTGAATATTTTTATTGCTAATATGTAAAAATGCAATGACTTTCATAATTGATCCTGTGTCTTTCAATCTTAGTGAATTTTGTTTACTAGTTCTTGTAGCTTTTTGGTGGATTTCATAGGCTTTTCTAGTTTTAAAACCAGGAAATCTGCAAATAGACATGATTTAACATCTTCCTTTGCAACGCCTTTTCTTTCTTTATTTGCTTAAATTCATTTGCAAGATCTCTTAGTGGAGTGTCAAACAGAAATGACAAAAACAATTTCTCTTGGTCCTTATTTTAGAAAGCATTCAGTCTTTTGCTGTTTCTTTCCCCACTATTTTATTAATATACATATACAATACATAGTGTTTATAATTAATTTGGATATTTCGTGCACATATATATATCATATCAACTTTACAGTTCCTTTCCATTTTTGACCCTCCCAACCTCCCTGTTTTTTCCCCCAAGTCTGGCTATCACTTTATGTGATTCTGCAGAATGTCTGTGTTCTGGGTTTCCCAGGTCAGAGAGATTATACAGTACTTAACATATTTAATCTTCTGCATCTGAATCATTTCACTCAAGTCTCCACTCTAACTGAGCTTCCTATTCCTCGAATGGGTTGCAGTAGTCAAATCTTGATGCCTCTTCTCTTAATCCAACTAATCCTTTTATTGGGAGATTTACCAAAAGTTTTTTTATTCTATATTTTGCTATATTTTTGTTGATATTCTTAAACCTGGCCTTACCCACCAGTTCACATTAGAAAATAGCTACAAGCATGTAGTTCAAAAGACTAGTAAATTTGGAAAAGAAGAAAAAAGTTAAATTTCAAATGCCTTAGCTGAATACTGGAAGGTATATGTTTGTACATTTACAAGGTTATCTTTACATCAATCAGTTTTTTTAGGATAAATTGTCATCAGTGATCTAATAAGTGAATTGCTACAATAAAAATAAGTTGAAACTATATCACATTGCTACATTAAATGAACTTAAATCTATAACATGTAAATATACTTAAAGTAACAGATATGAAGACAAAATTAACTTATTTTAGAATCTTTAACTTTCATAACTAATTTACTCACATTTAACTGATTACTAACATTTTTCTAGATTTGATTTATAATTTTATCTGTCTATCCATCCATATATTCATGCATTCGTATTCATAAAAGATTTTATGTCAATTCCCCATATTGCATTATTAATTAGTAATCTATTTTGCACACTACTATACTATTACAAATGACAGTGAAGTAGGGAGATTTCACAGATATTATAGAACAGCTGGTACTATTTTAAAAGTATATCCATCAGATGATTTAATTGCCAGTTTATTCTTTTTAAAATACATTTTCTCTTTAGATGATACCTTTCCTCCAAGTTATTTTGGTGCTGCTTATTTTTCTGCCTCTCAAAGAGGATAAACTTACATTCACCTTCAAAAAAGTGAATTGCTTCATTCAACAGGCTTAAGACTTTATCAGTTTGCTACATTAAATGGACTTAAATCTGTATCACATAAGTATACAGTATAAAGCAATAGATAAATAGCTATGCTTAGTTATTTCAGATTTTTTGACTTTCATACATTGTTTACTCAGATTTCACTAATTATTAACATTTTGCCTGATTTGGTTTTTCTTTTTACCTTTCAGTTCATCCCTAATTTCATGCCTTGCTTTTTTCTCAGCTCATTCTCCTTTAGCTGTTGTTGCTTTTTCGCTGGGGTCATTGGTGTCGTTGGCCTCCCTTTAACTAAGTTTCCTTTAAGAATTCTCTGCAATGCTGGCTTAGTGGCTGCAAATTTCTTTAAGCTTTGTATATCATGGAAAGTTTTAATTTCTCCCTCTAATTTAAAAGATAGTTTTGCTGGATATAGCAGTCTTAGTTGGCATTTATGTTCTTTTAGTGCTTGGATGACATTGCTCCATGATCTCCTGGCTTTTAGAGTCTGAGAAGTCTACAGTTATCCTGATGGGCTTATCTCTGTAGGTCACTTTCTGTTTTTCTCTTACCGCTTTTAGTATTTTCTCTTTGTGTTGAATTTCTAGTATTTTAATTATGAGGAGTCATGATGAGGATCTCAAGATGGTGGCCAAGTAACAGCTGCACAAGGAACATCGAAAGAGGAAAAAAAATCCCAGCAGCCCAGGAAGCTGCCACAGGCCGGCTGCAAATGGCTGGGAACAGGCAGCTGCAGACAGAGGAAAGCTCATGTGGGCCTGGGACATCTGACAGAGCTGGGAGCGGATAGAGCACCACAGCAATGGACAGGAAGCTGCAGAAAGCCAGAAATCCTTAAGTCATATCACAAGAAGAGATAAAAAGCTGCCGACTAGGCACAGTCCTGAGCTGCCGGCATCCACAGACCACTGTCAGAGGAAAGTTCAGAGGCCAGAACCTCTGTCTCAGGTAAGCATGGATCTGGAGAAGTGGGAATTGTCGGCAGCTGACAGCCCCAGCCTCGGAAAGGAAAAGCCAGCAATGTGGACTACAAACAGGTGTGTTCCCCCTAGAAAATTCCCTTGGAAGTGCAGATCACAAGCAGTGCTCAGCAGCCATAACAGGCAAAGCCGTCAGCAGGAGCCATTTTAAAAAGAAGAAGAAGAAAAAAAAAAAAAAGCCTAAGACTGAACCTTTAGAGTAAAAGAAAGCTCAGAAGAGCACATCAGGGCTTTTGGGGTCACCCTTAAACAGTGCCTAGGAATAAACTGGCACAAGAGGCAAAGAGAAGAGAAAAGAGGGGGAAAAGGCTGCTGATCTCCTGAACGGCTCAGGGGCACCTCCAAGGGTGGAGAGCCCTGCTCTGCTCTGGGGAGGGAAGCCAGGACAGATGGAGAGCGTTGCTGAGTGGACCTGGGTGAAGAAGATACCTCAAAAGGGTGACCATAGCCCCATTCTTCCTGCACACACCAGAGGCTTCTGATTCTCTGCTGCCCTGCACGCCAGAGGCATCTAGAACCAGGAAGTCCATCACCCTCTCTGTCCCTTGGGCCGGAGGATTCCAGAGGCATCTAGGCCTGGGCCTTCACCAAACTCCTCTTTCCTGCTCACCAGAGACAGCAGAACTATGAAGAAACGTGGTAATAAATCTCCTACAAAAAGACACTACACCTGACACTACAGAAGATGATACCAGGGATACCAAAATTACAGAATCCAAAGATGAAAATGGCAAAAATGATGGTAACTTCTAGGCCCCAGAATTCATTGAATTAAACCAGGAATTAAACCAGGAATTGAAACAAATAGCATAAGAGCTACACCAAGACATAGCTAAAAACAAGCTTGAAAAGCAAATAGAGGAGACCAAAGAAGAAATAAACCAGAAGATAATGAAGGCAATACAAGAAATTAGAGAAGAACCCAAAAGAGATACAAAAAAATAGAATGCAGATATTCAGGAAGTGAAAAACACACAGGAAATAATAAGCAACCACTTTGAACATCTTCAGAATAGAATCTCGGACCTAGAAGATAGTGACTGAGCTGCAACATACAGGCTGTGAAGAACACAAAGTAAATAAGGAAGAAAGTGAATCATTACAGTGGCTGATAGATCATTCCAAGAGAAACAACCCCAGAATTACGGGAGTCCACGAGAAGACTTAAAGGACATGGTCAATGAAAATATGGAAGAAAATGTCCCAAATCTAGGAAAAGAAATGAACATGGAACTACTGTAGGCATGTAGAACATCAAACAAATTTGATCAGTCTTTTGTTGTTGTTACATCATTTATTGTATAATATGTTCAATATGTGGCCTGATTTTATTTAGCCCTTCTTTGTCTTGAGTGAAGATCAGTTGTCTTGGGCCACATATAAAATATATAATTAGTGTACCACATGTAAATATCAAAACTTCCTTTTTAAATTTTTTTTATTATAACCTAAAACAATAAAGGGTAGAAAATGGCAGACCACAGGTTACACATGCCTGCTACCTGTGGGTTTGGGAATCTTTTTTTTTAATATTTTGTTTTGTGTTGTTGGGTTTTCTGTTGTTTTTGTTGTTCATAAGATGTATGCTTTTTCTTTTTACTTTATTACATTAATTTGCTATGTTGCTTTCATTATGTTGTGTTTTGAGACAGGGTCTCCCTCTGTAGTCCTGAACTCACTATGTAACAATGTAATAAGATTGTTTTGTAACAATGTAATAAGTTGTTATGTATCTCAGGGTGGCCTTGAACTCATGGCAGACTTCCTGCCTCAGCCTTCATAGTGCTGGGATTATAGGTGTGCACCACCATTACTGGTTTATATGGTGCTGGGGAATCGAATTCAGGGCATTGTACTTGCTAGGGAAGTGCTCTAAACACTGTACTATTCCTTCAGCCACTCCGTTCATTGAGTTTTGAATGTAATGCCAACCTTGTGTTTGTGACCAAGCTTCACTTGATCATAAATAATCCTTTTTATATATTTTTAAATTCAGTATAATGACATTTTGTTCAGTATTTCTCTTTTTGAATTATGAGTAATAGTGATTTATAGTTTTTGTGGGATTATTATCTGGTTTTCTTTTCAAAATCATACTTACTGGGAATATGCTGGAAAGTTTTCCTCCTTTTAAGTTTTGGGATAGCTTGTGAAAACTGGTGTTAATTGCTCTTAAAATATTTCATGGAGTTCACTAGGTAAACCTTAGGGGTTTTTTGTAGAATTTACATTATTGATTCAATCAATCTTTTCAGTTGCTGTAGTTCTATTTTGAGATACTGTGTTTCTTCTCTTGTTAACAGTGAATCTTTCTACAGATTTGTCAGTTTTACTTTATTGTGTATTAGGTCTGTTATTAAAAGTGGGATATTGAGATCTCCAGTTATTATTGCTGTAATGAGTATTAACCACTTACCATTTTATGGGAAGGTATCTTCCATTCTTCCAGTTTTCATTTTGTAAATGTTGGGGCTCTACATTAATATCATTTATGTTTATGATTTTTATATCTTCCTAGCAGACTGATTCTTTTATTATTGCAAAATGTCCCTCTTTTCTCTAGTAATGCTGTTTGTCTTTAAAATTTTTTTTTTTGATTTTTAGTACATCTGTGTGGGTATTTATTTTCTTTTTCTGTCCACTCATTTTGATTGCTATTTTCTTTCATTTTCTATCCCATAATTTTCAAACCGTTTGTTTCTTTCAACACTAAGTCTGACTCTTCTATATGGCATTTGGATGAAACATTTTTTGAAAGTTGACTTTGCCAATATTTTTATAGAGAATTTAGTTCACTTAATATAATTACTAAAATTGAGTGCTTCAGTCTGCCATTCTATTTTTTCTGTCTTTTTGTATCTCTTGTTTTTGTATTTCATTTTAATCCCATTGTATTTTTTACTATTTTTAATAATTATTTTCTAATGATTGTTATGGAAATTATAGTTGGCATCTTAATTTGAAGCAACATGTTAGGGATAAATACTAAATTGATTTTGGTTGTATATGAAAAACTGTTCCAAAAGTAGAGTCTGTCCCCCATTTTGGCTATTACTTTTATTCAAGTTGAATCTTCATGTATTACAAATTCATTAGCATATTGTTAAAATGACTGCTTCTGTTGTCTTTTGAGTCAGATTGACGTATAAAAGAATTAAATATTTTCCATTTTCATAGGTCTGCTTTTTTATTTTAATACTTTTTCATGGCACTTTTATTTGAATATGCATGCACTACAGATTCATATACATGTAAATTACATACAACTTAGGGAGCTGATACCCAAACATACCCCTTTTTTATCTCCTTCTTCCCTTGTACCCTGTTTTTTCCTTCCCCCACCATCACAATCTTACCTCTCTCCTAGGCTTTCTCTCTGTGTATTTCTTACTCTCTCCTACATTTCTATCCTCTTTTTTTTAGTCATTTGTATTTTGCAAATTTCATATAAGAGATACCATGCAAGGAGCATTGACTCAAGGGGCCTCCATTTCTTTATAGATGTTTCAAATGTATCTTTATGGCAGCATAATGTTTCATTGTGTATATATAATTCATTTTCTATATCTATTCATCTATTGATGAGCATGTAGGTTCTCTCCAGGTTTTAGCTACTTTGAATTGCACTGCTGTAAACATGGATATGGATATGTCTCTGTGATAGGATGACTTTAGCCCCTTTGGAAAGATGCTCAGGAGAGCTGTACCTGGGCCAAATGGTACTTGCGGCTGATTTCCATGGTAGTTGTACAATCCCACCAATAGAATAGAAACATTTCTTTTCTATCCTCATTTTAGCCAACATTTGTTGTTTTTCTGAGTATGATGAGTGCCATTCTCAATTGATCGAGATGGAATCTCAGTGTTTTGCCTTGTATTTCTCTGATGGCCAAAGATACTGAACATTTTTTCATGTGTTTATTGGCCATGTTTACTACTTCTTTTGCCCTTTCAATTTTTTTTTTGGGGGGGGTGGGTTTGAATTAATTTCGTTTAGCCCAAAGTACTATTTGCTGTTTCTTTATGAAGCTAATCTGCTAGTGGCAAATCCTTTTTTTTGTATGTGTTTTATCTAATTTATTCATGTATAATGATATTTTGCTGGATATCATTTTTCTATCTTTTTCTGTTAACACCTTGGCCTTCCCACTGTTATCTGGGCAGTATTTATGAAAAGGCAGCTGTTAAACTTATTGAGAATTCTTTTCCTTGCTACTTTTGATATTTCTGTGCCTGTATTCTTTGCAGTTTAATGTGTCTGGCTATTGATCCCTTTAAGGTATTTTTTTATACTTTAAAATCACTGAATTTGAATCTTGTGTTTATTTTGCATAAAATTTATAACATTTCTAGCCACTGTTTCTTCTTTTTCTCTTCTTCTGGGTTTCCCTTTATGCATATATTTGTACACTAGCTGGTGTCTCATTAAATTCATACTCTTCTAATTTTTAAAGGTTTTATTTTTTAGACTGACTCATTAACTCAATTAACTCATTTTCAATTAACTCACTTTCGCTTGGCTGTTTTATTCTCCTTAAATCTGCTACAGAACTCATCTTAATAGTTACAGTATTTCATTTCGTTTATTACACTTATTTAAATTCAGAAATTTTAGTTGGTTCTTTTTATAGTTTCTCTTACTCTGTTTATTAGGCTGCATCGTACATTCTCTTAGTTCTCTACACAGTTTGCTTAAGTTTTTTTTTAACATACTTATAGCCACTCACTTTTTGTCTACTGTATCTACTCACTATTTCATTGGCTATATCAGCTGATAATTTTTCTTGTATATACACAATCCTGTTTATTTGTGTGTTTTATATTTTGTTATAAACCTTAGATATAACATTTCAAATTTGAAAATCATATTTTTCCCACTATTGGAGAAACTTTGATTGCTTTAGTGGTATTTTGAACTAACTATATAAAGCCTTTATTCTTTATAATGTACAGGCACTGAAGTTAGTTCATGACAGATCTGGAGCTTCCCTTAGATGCCTTCAACCAGTAACTCTTCTCAGTCTTTGCCATAGGACTCAATGTGTGCATTGGGGGAAAAAACTTCAATGATCATGTAATTTATAACTTTACCTCGGGCTTTATATTCTGTTTGCCTAGGACCTCCAGGTTATTCAGAGCTGAGAAATCAGGACCTTTGGAAATTTTCTGGGTATGTGTACAGCTGTGCACAGTTCCCTCGTAGATCTCTAAGATGTCACAGCTTTCATAGCCACCTAGCGACCTCCTTTTCTCATCTTTGCAAACACTTGGCTGTTATTTATCTCCAGCGGGTATCGCAGTTTTCAGCAGCTGTGCTAGTGAAGAGGAGTTGCTAATGAATGTTTTTGATATATGCCTTGGAAACTTAATTTTTCCTGAACATCAAGCAGTGATTCAGATCAAATAATGAAAATCTTTCCAAGTAGGTCTTTTTCTGGGAGCTGTAGGACAAGTCATTTAGTTAACAATTTTCTAAGGGTTATGAGGCCTTTTATATTGACTGATTGGTTGGTTGATTGGTATGGTCTCAGTGTGTAATCCAGGCCAGTCTTGAACTCATTGTGTAGCCCAGGCTGGCCTTGGATACATGGCAATCCTACTGCCTTAGCCTCTCAAGTGCGGGTATTACAGTCATGCTGTGCTACACCTAGTTTATGAGGTGCTCAGGAATTGAAGTCAGGGCATCTAACTGCTATGCTATTCCTCCAGCCCCTGGGGCTTCTTGTCCTGTCTTGGTGACTAGTAAAGCTCATGGTTCTCACAGCTGTAGTGAAGAAGTGGCTGAATGTCCAGGCTTCCCCAGAGATGTGGAGAGAAGATAGTAGGAAGCAAATTAAAATAGCAAAAAGCCCACTATTCTAGGGAATGCTAAGTTCAGTTTAGTAAATAATTCTCAGTGTTAAAAACCTTTGATTTATTTGCAGAGAATGAATAAATCAATCAAATAAATCAGGACAAATTTTCTGTGTTTACATTGCATTTATGGAAGAACAGATTTATAGAGGTTCCCATGCCTGCCCCAAGTTGTAATGTAAAGGGTAATAATTCCTAAGACATTTTTGAACTTCAGCCTGAGGACTCCTTGAATCAGTTATTAATTTATTGTTAGACTGACTTGAACCACATAATGGATTTAAATAAGGTTCATTGACATGGAACATAACATTTAAAGTATGTTACATTCAAAAGTGCATCTTGGGTTCTGGGAATATAATATAAATATGACCCTTTTTCATAACAACACTTACCTTTGGCATGTGAGCTCTATAATACAATAGTGGTAGGAAGTACTAGCATATTGTTCTTGGGAAGTAGGATTGTTCACAAATTCATACATCCAGGATGCAACTTAACACATTTCCTAGTGGAATTCCATAAAAATAGTAAAGGGAATACCTAGTCTTCTGCTTGTCTTACACACCAGCCTACCTTCTAGATCCTTCATTCATTACTCAAAACATGTTTGCAAAAATTTTCATATTTTTACTGCCATTTTGAAAAAATATATAGTGGGCCAAGTAAGTTAAATAACTTGTGAAAGAGTTATAGCTAGAAGGTGGTAAAACTGAAATTCATACCTTGATTTCTTTGTCTCCAAAATCTATGCTCTTTTTTTTAATCATCTACCATATATTTGCATATTTGTACTTTGGTACATAATTGTATTCATTTAATTCAAATATAAAAGATGTGGATGGCAAAAGCACAAGCCAAATGTTCTCTAAAGGCTGTTATTTATGTGACAACAGAAAACAAGCCTCTTCAAAGTTAAGCATTGTCATTTTTTAATGAACTAATAGTGACCAAAACAACAAATTATTGTCAGCAAAATGGGCAGACTTAACATATTTTCTTGATACCAACAATTTTTCTTTAGAGACTGATAGAGCAGCGAGATACTCTGAAGGAGACAAATGAGGAGCTTCGGTGTTCTCAAGTACAGCAGGATCACCTAAATCAAACAGGTGAATGTGGTTAGATTTTTTTAAAAAGGTGTTCTTGGTGGTTGAAATACTTAAATACTAATCCATTTTTATTATTTAGATTCATCTGCCACAAAAAGTTACGAGAATCTTGCTGCTGAGATTATGCCAGTGGAATATAGGTAAATTTGTTTCTATTGACAATCCATCCATACTTAATAGTTGAAATACAATATTTCTCTTTTTCATAAACTGTTAGGCCTTTGGCCTTTTTTCCCAAAATCATTCATTTTGTCAGTATGTATTTGTAATATATAATAACTAAACTTGGGGGGAATCAGTGCATATACATATTACATCATTTTACTTCCTTTTTTCACGTTTTCTCTCCTTTTCCCTACCTCTTCTCTCCACAGTCTATCTCCCGTTTCCTACCACCACTTTTTAAATTTTTATTTTTATTTATTTATACTTTGGGCTTTTCATGTTAGAGAAACCATTTATTTATACTTTGGTTTCTCATGTTAACCTTCTGTTTCTGATTTATTTCACAAAATATAATGGTCTGATTTGCATTTCTCTAACGGCTAAAGATGCTGAACCTTTTTTCATGTATTTGTTTGCCATTTGTATTTGCATGGCCTTTAATATTTTGAGTTTTAGGCCTAAAAATAACTTCTTTATCTTAAACTTACTATTTTCATTGTGGCCACAGAAAATTTTATAAAGTAGCACAATGACCTAGTCTAGTTTTTAATAATATGACTTTCATTGTGTTGAAATTATTGTTCTTTTTGTAACTCCTAAAAATTTTTGCATTCAAATTCTCATGGGTAGAAAAATTAGAGTTGTCAATAATAATCGCAGGATGATTAAGCACAAGTTAAACAGTACAAATTTTAGAAGTTCTTTTAATCCAACTTTTACCTTTTTTTTAAACCACTATATTTAGTGTATACATTTGGCCATAGTATTTTTGCTTTTTTATGACTATATGACTAATTCTTCTTTTTAGTTTTATTGAAATACAATTCACCTACTCAGAAATGTACAGCTTAGTGACTTTTATTATATTCACAGATTTGTTACTATCATAATATGACTATCACCAGTGTTACTATCTTATTAGAATTTTTATGACCTTTAAAGAGATTTATACCTGTTATCAGTCATTTTTCCTCTTTAAATCTTAGCTCTGGGAAGCTAATGCCAATTTGCTTGTTAATGGTATTTATTTCTATAAATAGAATTGTATACTTTGTGGCCACTTGTAACTTCTTTTGCTTAGCATATTATTTGTAAAAGTTGTTGATATTCAGTTTATTTGCTGTTAGGACATGATTATGGCTTCTAAGATTATCACAGGCAAGATTGATGTGTGCATTTAATTGCTGACATCTAGTTGTTTTGGAAGGTCTTTTCACTTCATTTGCATTTGCCTGAAAGTGATAAATCATGCTGAAAATTGCCTCATCTGTTTAAAATATCTAAATTATATTGGCATTGTTACCGCAGCAGTTTAAAAACTTATCAGAAGCAAAATTGCACAGACTTGCTAAATAACATTCTAACTTTTACACCATGACTTTTCTTACTAGGCAACGAGGTTGTATGCTATGTTATAAAAAATAAACTTATTGCCTAACATTTATGCAGTAAAAAGTTGCTTTAATTTTGAAGGTTTAGTCATGTCATTTAAAGTTATAAAAACCGGGGGGCTGGAGGAAGAGTGGTTAGAGCAGTTCCCTAGCAAGCACAGCGCTCTGAGTTTTTTTTCCCTAGCACCATGTAAAAGCCAGGCGTGGTGGCACATACCTGTAATCCCAGCAGCACTCAAGGAGCTGAGGCAGGATTGCTGTGAGTTCAAGGCCATCCTGAGTTGCATAGTAAATTCAGGATTAGCCTGGACTACAGAATGAGACCCAGTCTCAAGATGAATGAATAAATAAATAAATAAAGTTATAAAATTATTAGGAGAGAAAAGATAATTAACTGGCAAATCTATTAATGGGAAGTGGTATGTGTCTAAAGTGAAAAGCACTGCCTTTCTTAGCAAGAAGACAGTCATTTGCTAAAATTATTCTTTGAAAAAGACCAACATAAACTTAACTTTTCAATGGTGCCAGTATTTAGAGCAAAAAATATTTTGGGATTAATTGAAATTAGTTGCCTTTGGAAAATGAGATTTGGAAATGGAGCAAGTAGAAAGGTAGGTACTACTTTTTTAAAAATACCAAATAGAAATTTGTATTTGCATTTTAATACTAAATTTATTTTAAAATATGTACATAAAACCTTAGTAATTTTTTTTAACCAAAGAATATATAGAAATTGATTACCATCATGTAAGTATTTTTTTCAATTTTTTTATAGACAGGGTCTCACGCTTTTGTCCAGGCTAGTCCTGAACTCATTTGTATCCCAGGCTGGCCTCAAACACATAGCAATCCTCTTTCCTCAGCCTCCTGAGCGCTAGCATTATAGGTGTACACCACTATGCCCGGCTTATGGGGTGGTGGGGAATTGAACTCAGGGCCTTGGGTGTGCTAGGCAAGTGACCTAACCTCAGTGCTATTTCTCCATCCCTGTGTGTGTTAGAATTTTAAACAAAATAAAGTTCCTTGATTCTATTGCTCTTCATTTATAACTGTTGTCAGAATCCGTTTTCTTTTAGTGAATAGCTTCTTAGTTATCACAGTAAATTAACTCAAACTATCTCTTAGGGGTTTACATATTAATCACCTAATGTATAGCACAATCCTGCTAAAAATTTACTGCACATCTTTGAGACACAGTCTTATAATTTTCCTTAAAACCTTTCAGAAGTTTTGATCACCTTTTAAAATGATGGTTATTTAGTAGGCATGAATTTATTTTAAAAGATAGAGTGAAAAATATTTTTAAATTATTTTTGCTGTTTCAACATCAGGGAGGTGTTTATTCGACTACAGCATGAAAACAAGATGCTTCGGTTACAACAGGAAGGTACTGAGAATGAACGCATTGAAGAGCTACAGGAGCAGCTGGAGCAGAAGCATCGCAAGATGAATGAACTGGAAACTGAGCAGAGGTGACTTTCTTTGTAACTGCAAAGAATAGTGAGTTAGTGTCCTAGCCATGAAACCTTGATCCTCAGAAGTGGAAAATATTGCACTGAAGTAATCAGCATTACCTTATAAGTAGATTATAATTTGTTTTTGTTGCAGTTTTTGACCATTTTACACTTTATTACATGAAAGAAGTCAAATGATTCAAATCATAGTAGCTTAAATTTATCATGGATGATTCATTATGGTTAACTGCTTATTCTTGAATTTCGTTTACCTGTCTTTGCATTTGACAGGAAATTTGACAAATGAAAGAAATGACAGTTTGGCTGATTTTTCAGTCTGGTGGATAGAAGGAGTTTAGATTTTAGAGTTAAATTGAAATCCTCTTGCTACAACTCGTTAACTGTTTCTGGGAAAGTTACTTAGCACATTCAGTGTCTTCAGCTATAAATATGAGTTGTTAGCAAGATTCTAGATAATGTACTGAAAGTCATGGTACATTTGTCTGCTACCAGTATCAGTACAATAGTAAAAATGTGCAATATTTGTGTACAGTTTACTAGGTACCAAATACTTTTCCAGAGACTTTTTGGTTTTATCTCAATAAATCCTCACACTAAATCCATTACCATATTCTCTGGGTAAGGAGGCTGACATACAGAGCAATTAAGTTAACTACAGTTATACAACTTGTAAGGTTTGGATTCTGCATTTGAATGTTCAGTCACCCTGTAACGCTGAGTGTCTATTCTTTAACTGTGACAGTAACCTCTTCTTGTAAGTAGTTACTTGAAAAGTATTTGGATTCATTTCTCTAACCGTTATTGCCTTTGATCTCAAAGGCCACCAGAAATTTTGGAGACATTTAAACCTTCTCTATCTAGAATTTGTATGTATACTGTTACACAGTATGTGATTAAAATAAGAGTGGCATGTTAACTTCCTTTTGTTTTTTGAAATAGGGTCTTACCCTGTAGTGCAGGCTGGTCTTGTGAACTCACTTTGTAGCCCAGGCTGGCCTTGAATTTACAGCAATCCTGCCTCAGGCTCCCAAGTGCTAGAATGACAGGTGTGCACCACCATGCCTGACATATGTGGTGCTAGGGAATCAAACCCAGGGCCATGCACTTTCTAGTCAGGTGCTTTAACTGCTGTACTATTACTCGAGCTCACATGTTAACTTTCTCAAGAGACAATTGTTATTGTCTAATTAACACTGAAGATGTTGCATTTCAGCTGTTAGAAAATTTATATGGCTGGTAGATTATAAATAGATAATCACCATATTAGTGATAACTGAAAATGTGGAGAATTATATTGAGCAGGAATTCGTATTATGTATGTTTACCTGTATGTGTTCCTGTGTTTAAGAGGAAGATGGAGAGATACTAACTCATGCTGATACCTTCTAATAATAGTGGTAGTAATTTATAAGTCAAGTTTCTTTCCTCATTTTGTTGATATAAGTGCAATACATAAAGTTTACATTGAGTATTATGTGCATATACATATCGTGGCAAAATTACAAATTCTTCCTCTATTTTCTGCCTTCCCCCTTTCTTTCACCTCCCTCCAGTTCCCATTATTCCCCACAATAAGTTCTATGATACAGTTGCAATCTGGGTTTCTCATATCAGAGGAACCCTCCAAACTGTCTGACTTTATAGAGGACTAATATTTCATTGTGTATAAATACCACAATTTATGTGTCAATTGGTTTGTTGGTGGGTGTTTTGGTGTCTTCCACATTGTAGCTATTGTTAGTTGTGCTGATAGGAACATGACCATACATGTATCTCTGTTATGTGTTGTTTTTAACTCATTTGGGAAAATTCCCGGAAGAGGTATTGCTGGATCAAAAGGGATATTTATTTCCAGTCTTTTGAGAAATTTTCATACTGCTTTCCAAAGTGGTTTTACCAGTTTACATTCCCATCAGCAGTGCAGGAGGGTTCCTTTTCCCCACTGCTTCACCAGCACTGATTGCAGTTTGTGTTCTTGATATATGCCATTCTCTCTGGACTTAGATGGAATCTTAGTGATGTTTTGATTTGCATTTCTCTGATGGGTAAGGATGTTGAACATCTTTTCATGTATCTATTGGCCACTTGAAGTTCTTCATCTGAGAACTGTCTGTTCATTTCTTCTGCCCATTTTTTAATCAGATCTTTGATTTTGACAGGCTTGCTTTTCTTCATTTTCTTGTATATTCTGGTTATGAGCCTCCTATCTGAGGTATTTGTAATGAATATCATTTACCAGTCTGTCGATTCTCTTTTTACACTGTTGGTAATTTACTTTGTCATGTAGAAACTTTTTAATTTGACACAATCCCATTTGTTATTTCCAGGGGCTTTTCCTTTGCTTTTGGTGTCTTTGCCTTCACCTATGTCTTTTAGATTACTTGCCTAATTTGCCTCCCAGAAGATTAAGTGTTTCAGTTTTAATATCTAGGTCTTTGATCCATTTTGATTTGATTTTCATGCATGGTGACAGGTGTGTGTCTATATTCATTCTTCTGCATGTAGATTTCCACTTTTTCCCAGAACCATTTGTTGAAAAGGCTATCCTTTTTTTAGTGCGTGCTTTTGGATCCTTATCGAAGATTAGGTAGCTGAGAGTATTTGAGTTTGTCTCTGCATCCTCAATTCTGTTCCACATGTCTATCTGTCTGGGTTTGTGCCAGTACCATATAGTTTTTATAACTATTACTATAGAGTATAACTTGGTGTCTGGTGTTGTAATGTCACCTGCCTTAGTCTTGTTACTCCTTTGGTTTCATATGAATTTAAGGATTATTTTTTCAAATTCTGTGAATAAAACTTGTTGGTATATTGATAGGAATTGCATAGAATCTCTATATCAGTTTTGGCAGTACAGTCATTTTGACTATATTGATTCTGCCTATCCAAGAACAGGGGTTGTCTTTCCATTTTCTGATGTCATCTACAACTTCTTTCATCAGTGTAATGTAGTTTTCTTTATATAGGTTCTTCACTTCCTTGGTTAGGTATATACTCCGAGATATTTAGTTTTTTGCTGGGCTGTTGAGAATAGGATTATTTTTCTCAGCTCCTTCTCAGTGAGTTCGTTGTTGCTGTAGAGAAAAGCTATTGATTTTTTAGTTATTGATTTTGTGACCTGCAATTTGGCTGAATTTGTTTATTTCCAAGAGTTGCCTAGTGGAGTTTTTGGGGACATTATTATTTCCAAGAGGTTCAGAGTGGAGTTTTTGGGGTCTTCTATGTAGATAATCAGATCATCTGCAAATAAGGATAATTTGACTTTTCCCTTTCCAGTCCATATTCCCTTTATTTCACTTTGTTGCCTGATTGCTATGGCAAGTGTTTCAAGGACTATGTTGAATAAGAGTGTGAGAGTGGACAGCTTTGTTGTGTTCCTGATTTAAGGGGAAATGCTTTCATTTTTTTCCATTCACTATATTTGTGGTAGGTTTGGTGTATATGGCTTCAGTGAATTTGGGATAAGGCCCTTCTATACCTATTTTTCTCAGAGTTTTTTTTATCATGAAAGGGTATTTAATTTCATCATAGGCTTTTTCTGCATCAACTGAGATGATTGTCTGGTGTTCATTTTTGTTTTTGTTGATGAAAAGTATTACATTGATTGATTTATATATGTTGAACCAACCTTGCATCTCAGGGATGAAGCCCACTTGATCATGGTGTATGATCTTTCTGATTACTTGTTGGATTCTATTTGCTAGAATCTTATTAAGAATTTTTACATTTATGTTAAGGATGTTGGTCTGTAATTTACCTTCCTGGTTACGTCTTTGTCTGGTTTGGGGACTAAGGTGATGCTATTCTCCAGAAATGAGTTTGTTAGTATTCCTTCTCTTTCAGCTTCATGGAACAGTTTGAAAAGAATTGGAGTTAATTCTTCCCTGAAGTACTGAAAAAAATTCTACTGTGAATCCATGTGGTACTGGGTTTTTATTTGTAGGTAGAGCTTTTATTACTGCTTCAATTTCTGTGTGTCCAATAGAGTTATTCAATATTTTTATGTCTTCTTTGTTCATTCACTGTTGTATGTCATATGTGTCTAGGAAGTCAACCATTTCTTCCCAGTCCTTTAACTTACTAGAATATAGGTGTTCAAAACCGGTTCTCATAATATTCTGAATTTTTGCAGAGTCTATTGTAATATCACCCTTTTCATTTCTAAGTGCTTTAATGTGTGTTTTTTCTTTTCTTCTTTTGGTGAGTTTGGCTAGAGGTTTGTCAGTTTCGCTCATTTTTTTGAAGAACCAGCTCTTATCGTTTTTTTATTGTCATTTCAATTTCACTGATTTCAGATCTGACCTTTATAATTTCTTTTCTTCTGCTTTTTGGCTTAGCTTGTTCTTGTTTCTCTAGGTCCTTAAGATGCATCATTAATGTGTTCATTTGTAACTGTTCTGTTCTTTTGATGTGTGCATTTATGACTATGAATTTCTTTCAGTGTGTCCCATAGATTCTGATATAATGTACTTCCTTCATCATTTAACTTTATGAAGTTTTTGATTTCTTCTCTGATTTCTTCTATGATCCCTTGTTTGGTCAGTAGTGAGTTTAGTCTCCATGTATTTGTGTATTTTCTTTGTTTCTTATGCTATTAAGTTCCAGTTTTATTCCACTGTTATCCGAAAGTATACAAGGAATTAGTTCTATTCCTTTGTATTTATTTATGCATAACTTATGACCTAGAATATGGTGTATTTTAGAAAATGTTCCATGTGCTGCTAAGAAGAACATGTATTCTATTGATGTTGGGTGGACGACCCTGTAAACATCTGTTACGTTCAGGTTTTCTATAGTGTCATTTAACTGTTGTATATCTTTGTGGATTTTCTGTCTGGTTTATCTGTCTATTTGTGATAGTATTGAAGTCCCCTGCTATAACTGTATTAGGGTCTATATGTCCTTTCAGATCTAATGATTTTTTGGTTACATAATTTGGGAGCATATACATTGATAATTATGAATTCTTCCTGTTCTATCGTTTCCTTAACCAGTATATAGTGACCATCTTTGTCCTTCCTAATCTGTTTTGTTTTGAAATCAGATGAGTCTGAGACTAATAGAGCTACCCTTGCTTGTTCACCGGGTCCCTGTTGAATTCCATCCTTTTATTTTAAGTCTGTAAGTTACCTGGTGGTTGAAGTGTGTCTCTTGTAAGCAGCAAATTGTGGGTTTCTCTTGTTTGATCCAGTCAACCAGTCTATGTCTTTTAATAAGTTAGTTGAGGCCATTCAATTTCTGAGTAATTATCAAGTGATTAACGATGTCCTACCATTGTTATCATTTTTCAGTGTTATATACTAGACTTACTTTCTTCTCAACTCATTCTCCTATATCTATTCTCTCTTTATCTCTGGGATCATTGCTGTCATTAGCCTCCCTTTCACTTTCCAAGTTTCCTTTAAGTATTCTTTGCAGTGCTGGCTTAGTGGCTGCAAATTTCTTTAAGCTTTCTGTATCATTGACAAGTTTTAATTTTTCCCTATAATTTAAAAGATAATTTTGCTGGATATATTAGTCTGAGTTGGAATTTGTGTTCTCTTAGTGCTTGGATGATACTGCTTCATGATCTATTAGCTTTAAGGGTCTGGGTTGAGAATTCTGCAGTTATCCTGATGGGTTTATCTTTGTAAGTCACCCTCTGTTTTTCTCTTACAGCTTTTAATATTCTCTTTGTGTTGGGTATATAGTATTTTTATTATGATGTATCTTGGTGAGGTTCTCTTCTGATCAAAGTTGTTTGCTGTTCTGTGTGCCTGCAGTAATTCCATGTTTATTTGTTTACTTAGATTTGGGAAATTTTCTTCCATAATTTCATTGATCATGGTCTTTAAGCCTTTTGTTTTGACCTCAGTTTTCTCTTGCACTCCCATAATTCTAAGATTGTTTCTCTTGAGTCATCCATCAGCTCTTGTAACCATTCTCTTTCACCTTTTTTTTTTTTTTCCTTTTCTGCCTGTTCATTCCAGCTCAAATACTTTATCTTCTAGGTCTGATATTCTTGAAATGTTCAAACTGGTTCCTTATTTTTATTCTGTGTTTTTCACTTCCTGAAGGTCTGCTTTCAATATTTAATATCTCTTCTGTATTCTTCTGTAATTCCTGGTATTGCCTTCCTTATCTTCTGATGTG
The DNA here is from genome assembly GCA_004027205.1 of Ctenodactylus gundi. Lineage (NCBI taxonomy): Eukaryota > Metazoa > Chordata > Mammalia > Rodentia > Ctenodactylidae > Ctenodactylus > Ctenodactylus gundi. The sequence continues at coordinate 880,707 of PVKB01000284.1, forward strand.
TATGTCCTTTATTTTCCTCTAACTTCTCATCAGTGTTTGCTGATAGCATAGATTTGTCCCAGCTTAGCTCTTGTGTTTCCTGTTTCATTTCCTGTTTTATTTTCAATGCTAAGTATTTCTGGGCCCATAAATTTTCATCGTTTTTGCCTTTTTCATCTTTGAGTTCTGCTATTTCAGGATCTCTGGTATTATTTTCTGGGGTTTCAGGTCTTTCTGTAGGTGATTTATTATCATGTTACTCATGGTTCTGTTACAGTGAGTTGAGGCACCAGTATTGTTGATGGACTCTGTTTTCCTGAGATTTTTGAATTAGACTCTTTCTGTTTACCACTCAATCCTATCTAACTTTAACAACTAATTAGCAGACTCTAGCAACATTGTTTATATTCTTTTCACAATAATGGATGCAGTATACATTTTTACATCTAATTGAACCTAGAGTTAACTTATGGAATTGTACTATTGATACTGATAGTATGACACAGACCTTAGGATGATAATGTTCTATATTGTTTTAGATCCACCCACTATACTACTTTTAGTTACCTCCTAGTTATATGTACATACTAACCCAGTATTTATATGTGTGTGTGTGTGTGTGTGTGTGTGTGTGTGTGTGTATCCAGTCCCAACTTATTGTATTAGTTACCATCCAAACTACCCTAGGTGATTTCTGTGTGATGACCTATAAAAGGAATTTGTTCATGGTGCTACTATCTTATTGGTAAATACCTATACAGAACTGTGTTACTGATCTTTTTCTAGCTGAATATGTTTCGATTGGTCGTTCTATGTGGGTGAGAGTTACTGATATTTATCAGTTCAAATACTAAAGGAGCTGGAGAAGGGAGAGGGCAGATTAGAACTGTGAGTTAATTTTAGGTGGGATTTGAAAAGTAGGTAAGTGTTTGTATGATAGAGAAAAGCCTTAAGATACTCCTCCCTCAGCCCCAGAGCTGACAAAGAGAGAAAAATTCTATGAGTACTGAAACTTAGTGGAGTGACAGGGTGGGGGAGAAGAAGAGACAGAAGAAAAATCCAAAGAGAAGGGAGAAAAGAGAAAAAAAGAAACACGAAAGAGAAAATAAGTAAAAGAAAAAAATTAATATAAAGGTATAGCTGAAGCCCGGGAACTTATTCAGGGGCTTGGAAAAAAAAAAAAAAAGGACTATAGTATAGAGCAAAAGGGAAAAGAGGAGAAGAGAAAAAGAAAAGAGATAATATAGGATAAAAATGAAATGCAGTAGACAAAAGCTAAAGTACAGATTGATAATTGATCAACTAGTAGCACACAATCCTATAATATAAAACTAACTGAGCAAAAATAAGTAAAAATAAGAGAAAAAATAATACAACTAATAGAAAAAAAAGAATGTTTACTCCCCCGAGTTTATGTGGAGCTGGTTTCAAATGCTGCTGTCTGGTGGAATCTCCCCACGGTTCTCTTCTCTGGCAGATTTCTCTCCTTCTCTTCTTTTTCCCCCCTTTTTATTGATATGTACAAGTGCAAATTTTAAGGTTTACAGTGGAGTTGAGCATTTTGTGCACATATGTATCTTGTCAAGGTGACAAGGGCTTTCCCCCTCTCCTTTTGTCCCTCCCCCTACCCTCCTTTCCCTCCCTCCACCCCTACCCTGACCCCCTTTCGCTTTGTCTTTCGTCTAAAGTTCCATGAGATCGTTGTGGTAGACCATTCGATGTTTCATCTTCTGCTTCTAACTCACTTCACTAAGCATGATGTTCTCAAGTTTCTTCCATTTGCCTGTAAAAACATCCACGCTGTTGGACCTTACAGATGCATAGTATTCCATTGTGTATAAGTACCACAGTTTGTGTATCCACTAGTCTGTTGCTGGACATCCACATGCAGAAGAATGAATCTAGTCACACACCTATCGCCATACACCAAAATCAAATCAAAGTGGATTAAAGACCTAGATATGAAAAATGAAACACTAAGCCTTCTAGAAGACAAAATAGGCAAATATCTAAAAGACATAGGGGTAGGCAAAGACTTTCTAGACAAGACACCAAGAGCAAAAGAAATTATCCCCATTATCAACAAATGGGATCTTGTCAAACTAAAAAGTTTCTGCACAACAAAGGAAACTGTCAGCATTGTAAATAAAGAACCAGCAGACTGGGAAAAATATTCACCATCAACACCTCAGATAAGAAACTCATAACTAGAATATACAGGGAGCTAGAGAAAAGTAAGCCTACCAAAATAAAGGATCCTGTTGAAAAATGGGCAAATGAAATGAAGAGGCAGTTCACTCCCGAAGAAGTACAAAGGGCCAATAGATACATGAAAAGATGCTCAACATCTCTAGCCATAAGAGAAATGCAAGTCAAAACAACACTAAGATACCATCTCACTCCAGAGAGAATGGCCTGTATCAACCAGTCAAATAGCAATCAGTGCTGGCAAGGCTGTGGGGAGAAGGGAACCCTCCTGCACTGCTGGTGGGAATGTAAATTCATTCAACCACTCTGGAAAGCAGTATGGAGAACACTCAAAAGACTAGAAATAAGTATCCCCTTTGATCTGCAACACCCCTTCTGGGAATATATCCAAAAGAGGCCAGAACAACAGACAACAGAGATATATGTATACCCATGTTCATAGCAGCACAACTAACAATAGCTAGAACATGGAAGTCACCAAAATACCCATTAACAGACCAGTGGATACACAAACTGTGGTACTTCTTTTTGATGTTCCTCTCTGGTCAGGGAGGGTTGTAGCACAGTTGGAGGTGTACTCTTCTCCCACTCCTCTAGGGCACTCTTCTTGAAGTCCTGGCATCCCAGGGGGGCACAGTTGGGAGTGGACTGCTTTAGGAATTTTCCTGGCAGTCCCAGCAGGACAGGGCATAGGCCTCTTGAGTGGTCCCTCCTCCCAGGGAACAGTTGGGGGTGTAGTGCTCTCTGTGTTCCCCTGGTGTGGTCCTAGCTCCCTCCCTGTCCCTGACCATGTTGGTCCTGTGCTGGTCCCTTTCAGTGCCTTCTTGGAGGGCTGTTACTCTGTCACTGGGTTCCATGAGTAGAGAAATTTGTAGTCTGCTCACCCGTGGCTTTGTGTGAACTTAACTGCAGACCTCTGACTGCTGACCCCTCTCCTCTCCTGGCCAGAGGGGAGGAGCACGCTGTTGCTTGTCCGGGAGTTGCCTTTCCGAGCTCCAGCTGTCATGTGGTAGGTAGAAGAGCTCCACACGGGGCTTCTCCAGCCCATGATCACTCAGCTTTATTTTTACCTCTACTCCTTTGATTATGTTATGGATTCCACTTGTACTTTTTTATTTCTTGAGGGATTATGCACTAGTTGCTGGTGCCAGTCTATTTAATTTATATCAAAAGCCTTGAAGCAATTGTTGTAAAATGGTGAACCTCCTCTTCTTCCATACACTGGGAAATCTGAAACAGAAAAAGGAAACCTAATTTCTACTCATTAAAAATACAACTGTAAGAAAACTCTACCAGTGAGTAGGCATGTATTTTTGAACCTTGAATTAAAAAAAAAAAAATGTGAGCATATGTGCTGTCAGGGGCAAAATATTTTTTAAAGTATTTCCTTAGAAGTACCATACTGTTTTACATATTGTAATGTCTTACTTTTTCATTGCTGGGACTCAAGACCCAATATCCACAAATCAGGGGAGGAAAAGTTTATTTTAGTTCATAGTTTCAGAAGGTCACAGTGTACTGAGGGGTGGCTTGCAACAGTGTAACTACATGGTAGAGGGAGAGGTGAAGACAGCTCCTCAGGACATTGCTAACAAGAAGCTAAATCCAAGCAAATAAAGTCTAGTCTCCTAAGGAAGGCAGGAAGCATCTCTCCAGGCCTGTCTCAGTGATCCGCCCCTAGTCCAGCCTCAGTGTTCCAACTCTTACAGGTGTGAAAGGCAGAGTAAGCCCCCAGCACATGCCTGTAATCCAATCCACATGCCTGCAATATATTCCTCCAGACCAGGCTCCAGAATCCTAACAGGATATGGTTCTGTAGACAGTCCATTACATCCAAACACATAAGTCTTTTGGGGGGCCATGGATGGAATATTGTGGTTTGGATCTGGAAGGTCCCCCACAAGTCTCGTGTATTTGGACACTATGGATTGTCTGTAGAACCATGTGCTGTTCAAATATTGTGACCTAGTCTGAAGGGGTAGATTGCAGGAGTGTAGATTGGATTACAAGTGTGTGCTAGGGGCTTACTACACCTTCCACACTTGAAAGGGGGTGGAACACTGAGGCTCGACCAAGGACGAACACTGGGATGGACCTGGAGGGATATATAAGCTATTTCCTGCCTTCCTTAGGAGACTAAACTCTACTTGCCTTGACTTGGCTTCCTGTTAGCAATGTCATGAGAAGCTTCCTCCTCCGCTGCCTCTGCCATGTACTTCCACTGTTGCTGGTAAACCCTGAATGGATTGTGACCACCTTTTGAAAATGTGAGCTAAAATAAACTTTTCCTCCCTGATTTGTGGATGTCACATCTTGAGTCACAGCAATGAAAAATTAACTAAGACAGAATGTGGCAGTCTACATTTTTTATCACTACTAAGTATGCATTATTTAGTTAAGTTTCAAGAATACAATATATATTACATAATATATATAATATATGGTTATATATATATATACCCTGAGCTATTTTGAATTTAAATGCAAATATGTACATATGACTCATCTTAAAATAGGCTGAGCAAAGAGCGCATTCGAGAATTGCAACAACAAATCGAGGACCTCCAGAAGTCTTTGCAGGAGTATGGCTCCAAGTCTGAAGGTGAAAGTGTAAGTCCCTTAGAAATTATAACTGCTTTTGGTGGGTGTGAATTCTCCTAATATTCCTGATGTCCGAATTAATATTGCACTTGAAACTGTTACTCTTATCTTTGCAGTTCCCTTAATATCATGTGTATCTGCATAGCATATGCAGTGATTTTTGCCAACATGTCGCCCACAATTTGGTTATCTGTATTATAAAGTGATTTTTTTATCAGTTCCACCATACTGATACAGATAAGTTTATGATTTTTGATCGAGCTACACTTGAGGTCTTCAGAGTTTGCTGGAATTTGAACAAGGCAGGTCTAAACAAAAGTCCAAATGAGAATATTCAGGACTCAGTGTACAGGGAGCCTCGTAATGGGGAAATAGATTTTCCTCAGTGTTTTAGTTACTTATCTTGCTTTTGTCACACAATGCCCAACATCCACAATTTAAGGGAGGAAAGATTTATTTAGATCACAGGTTCAGAAGGTTTCACACAGTCCAAATGTGGGGCAATAGATAGTAGTGGAGGTACACAGTAGAGACAGAAGCTGGAATGTTGCTCACCCCACTCCCAAAAGAAGCCAAGTGAGTCTGCAGACTCCAGCAAGCTCAGAGCCTTGCCAGGAAGAAGCTGTGACAATGCTTGTCTTCCTTTATTTCACCAATGGTGGGTCCCCCCTCCCCCACTTTCTGGCACTTGAGTAAACAACACACACCTGAAAGCAATTCCTGGGCATTTCCCAGTGACAAGTTGATACAATATCTCCAGTTCTAACCCCAACCATCTGCCCCTTCTAGCCAAGCTCTGCCTCCCAATAAAACACAGTTCCTAATACATGAGGCTTTTGGGGGACACCCAAGACCCAAACTGTAGCACTCAAGTCCTCAGTAGTACAGTCCCTCAGTCCCACAGCTATGTCCTTCGCCTCATAGGTCTCTCACCTCTTTTGTCCTCAGTCCTCAGTCCCAAGTCCCTCAGTCCCTCAGTTCCTCAGCCTCTGAGAACCTCAATCCCTCAGTCCCTCATTTTTAGTACCCCAGCTCCCAAGTTCCTCTGTACCCCAGGCCCCAGCCCCCCAGTCCTTAAATCCTTAGTCCCTTGGTCCCCCAGCCCCTCACTTCTCAGTCACCGTCTCCCTTTATATGATTTTTCTCTTTTTGCCTGGGGAATTTGGAAAGTAGAAATTGCCTCATGCATAGTAGCATCTTATAAGAGCATATGCATACCATGTCCTTTCTAATACACATGTTTAAGACTATAGTAGCAGATAATTTTGGAATGCTCCATGTAAGGGGGAAAACAGTTTGTATTGGAGTATTTTAAGTATTTGAAAAAATTTTATCATCTATTTTTAGCTTACTGGTATTCCAATTATATTTCAGATTATATATCTTAAACTTGGTAGATATTCAGTTGGTATACAGCTGCTATACAATTTGAAGTAGTATTTTTAAAACAGGAAATTTTGTGTTTTGAATTTTTTAAACAGTCTAATTGCTTTACTTTGGTGTTAATAGTTGAGTGCTTTTATTCCTAATGATGAAACTTATTATAAAGATAAATCTATGTTAATAGAAGCAAAAAATTTAAAAACATTTAATACATACTTGTAATTTTACATAGTATGTCTTCAAGAGGAATTATAAAGATTTAAATGTCTGGAATATTTACCTTTGTCATATAGTCATTTTAAGCAACTTTTTTTTTTTAACTTTATAGTCCAGCAAACTAAAGCAGAAGTTGGAAGCTCATTTGTAAGTAAAACATATATTTCCTGTCAAATTCAGAATGGGAAGGTTTATAAAAGTTTCTAAAGTTTATTTTCTTTTTTGGATATTATGAATAAAGACAAACACCCTGATAGTGGTTGAATATGCACCATTGCCATCAAAAGGTAAAA
>PVKB01000285.1:0-45457 GCA_004027205.1 Ctenodactylus gundi
CTGGAGGCTCTGATTAATTTTCTCAAACCAATTTGTCCTTTCCAATCACAGGGTTAATGAGAAAACCATGAAGAAAACCAATTTGTTTGATCTCCTTCTCACAATTTACATAATTTTTCATTCCAACTTCTGTGAATATAACACAAGAATTAAGTTCAAGCATTCTAAATGTTTATGTTCAAATATTTAGGTATTTGGCATGACATAAATGGTGTATTTGTACTTTTTTAAGATGCGTGGTTTTAGGTAGTTAGGTATAATTTGATAAAAGTCACTAAGTGAATCTCATTCAGACATTAACACATTTTTTATGTTTCAAACTAGTACTTTTCTGTTGATACATTATAGACTCTTAGAGGTACACTTGACATATATTCATGAAAGCTTAAAAGTATTCAATTTAATTATTTTACATATATATATTCCTGAGAAATCATCCTAATATAATGAGCATACCATTCACATACACAAACTTTTTGTAGATCCACCCTCCTGCTCTTCCCTACTAATCAATCTCATATCCACAATCACTGATTTACTTTCTATTACTGTAGATTATCTTGCATTTTCTAAAATTATGAACAAACAGGTCTTCGAGGCCTTTTTGAGGTCTTTTACACACATAATTATTTTGATTTTTTATTTTTTTCCTTTGTAGCAATGTTTCTTTGGTTTTCTGAGTAGTGTTCCACTTTAAGGATATAAGTCAATTTGTTTGCCTGTTCATTTGTTGATGGGCATTAGTTGGTTTTAAAATTTTACTATTTCAAATAAAGCTGAGAAAAATCTGTATGATTCTTGTTTGGGGAGATTTCTTCTTTACTGTAATCAAGAATTCATGTAAACATACACTATCAAATCTTTTGGATAAAACTCTCAGAGAGAGCCCATGTATCCAGTGAGTCTTTCATTTTAAGGTGTTTGCACTAACTCATGGTCATCAGGACAATGTGAAAGTTATAGTTGCTCCATGATTTAATTATAACACTTAACATGGTTAAATTTTAATTTTGGACTTAATAATATCCAATTGTTGTTTTCATTTACATTTTTCTAGTATCTAGCAATGATTAGGACCTTCTATGAGTTTATTTGCCACCTGTACAGTATTTTTAAATCTTATGTCCATTTTTAATATTTTGCTTTATTATTTAGTTTGGGAGTTCCTTTCCATACTCGGATTAAAACTGCTTTCAAGGATATGTGAAATGTAAATGTACATTTGTTTATTTCATTGTAGGCTTCTCAGAATTCCTTTTAGAGAAATATCTTTTATTGTGATCAAGTCTAGCTTATAAATTTTTAATGGACTATGATTTTGATAGAGTATATGAGAATTCCATCCAAACTACAATCACTGAGGTTTTTTTCTAACATTTCTTTCATCAATTTTATGTTTTGGTTTTACCTTTAGTCTATCACCTATTTAAAGTGTATGTGTGTGTGTGTGTGTGTGTGTGTGTGTGTGTGTGTGTGTTGTATTTTAAGCTATGAATTTCATTTTTTACCCGGAGATGTAAAATTACCCAAGCATCATTTTCGGAGAAACCTCTTCCTTCCATTCTGCAATGCTTTCCTATGCAACATGGGCAAAAATGAAATGAGTGTTTACTTAGGACTCCACTAGCAAACTTTATTTTCTGTTTTGTTGGCTTACTTGTCTAAATTTATGCTAATAACTCCTTGTCTGGATTTCTGTAACTATGTAGCACATCTTAAAGTTATGTAGTCAAATTCTCCAGATTTCTTCTTCTTTTTCAAAGTTGTTTTGTCTATCCTAGGTATTTTTCATATTTATATGACTACTATAATCAGATCAGCTATTCCAAAAATGTTTACTAAAACCTCTTTGTTATCACATTAAACCTTGAAATACACTTGAGAACTGACAAAACATGAATCTTCCAGCCCCCCAAAAAACATTGTAACTCAGCATTTATTTATATTTATTTTCTTTCTTGGATGTTTTGCAGTTCTCGGGATATAGGTTTTGTATATCTTTTATCAAATTTACCTTTAACTATTTTACATATCAATACTGTTGAAAATGTAATTTTTGTGGTACTGAGGACTGAACTCAGAATATTCACACCAAATTATATTTCTAGTCAATATTTTCATTTCTAGTTTTGAGACAGAGACTCAATAAGTTGGCTAAGTCAGGCTCAAACTTGTGATCCTCCTGTGTCAGCATTTTAAAGTGCTGATACTACAGGTCTGCACTACTGGGCCTGGCTGAAAATGTTACTTTCATATCTCATTTTAAATTTGTTTATTACTAGGCTAGAATAATATTTTTGCGCATCGACTTTCTAAGATTACATATTGCTTCTTGTGTTTTTTTGCAGATTTTAAAAGATTTTTCTTATGAATAATTACATTATCCATAAAATAACTTTTATCCTTCTCGAATCTGCATGCCCCAATATTTTAATCTTGAAATAATTTTATATTTATAAAAAGGTTGTAAAGACTCTGTAAAATATTGCTGATAACTTCCAATGATAACGTACTGCATCTATGGTATATTTTTTAAAAACTAGAAGTCAAAATGGTCATACAATAAAAACTGATGATATAGAGACTCGATGCAGTTTAAATCAAAATACTAAGAGCGTTTTTCATAGAACTTGAAAAGCCAATTCTAAAATTTGTATGTATCCAGAAGAGACCCAGAACAGGCAAAGCAATTCTAAGAAGAAGAAAAGCAGGAGACACCACAGTCCCAGACATCAAGATATACTACAAAGCAGCAGTGACAAATGAAAACCAGAAAAGCAACCAGGTGCATCAATGGAATAGCACTGAGGATGTAGGGAAAACCTAAGCACCTTCAAACATCTGATCCTTCCTACAGGGGCAAACACTCCTGCTAGGGAAAAGATGGCCTCTTTAACCAATGGTGCTAGGGAAGCTGGCTAACCAAATGCAAGTGGATGAATCTAAACTCACATCTTTCACTCCAGAATAAAATCAAAGCAAAGTGGATAAAAATATCACAACAGATGCACTGTACCTGTTGAAAAACTAAATAAGCAAAACCCTTAAAGGTACAGTTACAGGTAAGGACTTTCTCAACACAATGCCTATTGCATAAGACAGAACACCCCAAATCAACAAATGCTATTATATCAAATTAAAGAGCTTCTGCATAGTGAAAGAAAGGAATTCAGAGTGAAGAGAGAACTGATGGAGTGGGAAAAAATCTTGTCAGCTACTCAGACACAGGGCTACAATCCAAGACGTACAAAAGGATGAAAAAACCCTGGACTCTCACAAATAAAAGATTCAATCAAAAAATTGGGCAATGGAAATGAATAGGCAGTTCTTGGAAGAAGTGCAAATGGCCAATAATTACGTGAAAGAATGCTCAATTTTTTTTAGCCACTAGAGAAACGGAAATCAAGACACCATGAATGTCCCAGCTTAATCAGCAAGAATGGCCACAATCAAGAACTCAAGCAGCAACACGTGAGAATGAGGCTGTGGGGGGGAATAGGGACACTTCTACATCAGTGATGGGACTGTGAACTGGTGAAACCACTATGAAAATCAACATGGAGAGTCCTCAAAAAACTGAAAATTGGTATTCTTTATGGACCAGCTATACTTCTTTACGGGTATCTTTCCAAAAGCGTTACAGACATCCTATCACACTATACCCATGCTTATAGCATCTCAGCTTATAACAGACACATCTTGGAAGCAGCCAATATGTCCATCAACAGATGACTGCATAAAGAAAATTTGGTGCATATGCACAATACTCCTCCTCTGTCACTGTAAAATACACATTTGAGAAATTTGTAGGAAAATGGATGCCCCTTAATACCATTATGCTTAGCAAGATGAACCAGGAATAAAAGGTTTAATGTCATATGGCTTTTCTAATGAGTGAACCAACGTGTAAGTAGGCTAATGAACAACATAAAAGAGTGATGATAGGAAACAGGAAGACAAATCTTGTGGAGAGGGAAAGGGGGTGTACAGAAGGAGGGAATGAAAGAGTGGGAAGGAGGAACAGAAGCTAAAACCATCAAGCTGTGATATATCTGTGTGCCAATTCCCCCAGTTGAATGGAATTATTACATACTGCAAATACATACTAATAAAAAGAATAATTTGAGGAAAAGAATTAGGATTGTTATAATAATTTAACTAGAGATGTAATTAATACTTACACACTTTGTAAGTATTTATATTTTTATTTATTGAGTCTTTGATTACTAGTTCTCTTTTTCCTTCAACAATAACATTGAGATTTCTCATTTTGCCTAGCCATTACATTCTGTACTAACTTTCAACCTATAAGTTTCTCGGGCTTTCTTGTTTTTCATGAACTTGACAGTTTTGGAGCATAGTGTTAACAGATTGTATATAATTGGACAATTTAATTTGCTTACTATATATACATTGTTTATTTCTTCTCACCTTTATCAAAAAATGAATAAGCCATCTACTAAACGTCTGATATTTTCTTTTAAATATACTAAAATTACGAATTTAGGTTACTATTATCACTTTTAGGTCTAGTTTTATGAGAGTTATTTTCCACATTTAAAAAGTGCTAAATTTAGTGAACTGTTTTTTCCCTATTTGTTGTTGGGCAGTATAGACCTCATTTATTGTTACTCAATACATTTTATTGTTTATCTCAAACTATGTTAACTAATCTTGTGTACTCAAAATAGGATCCACTTTCTGCTGATGTGTTACCTTTCCTCTTGTTTTCCAATTCTGTTTGCTTATATTCTGCTAATATTTTTGTCTATGTTTTTAAGGACTATTGTTTTAAAATTTACTCCTCTTATTCAAGTTTTGGTTCACAAGATAAATGGGGAAGTATTCCCACTTCCTTTATTTTCTGAAACAATTTACATTAATTTTTATGTTACATTTAAAAAACATTTCATAAAATTCCCCTATGAAGGCATCTGGGCCCAGATTTTATTTGGGAAGGATGTTTACTATTAGATCAGTAAATATGATAAATACCTAGCTGTTTTATTTTCTATTATTTTTTATTTCATATTTCATTTTATTTTGCTATAGGGAATATCTAAGTTTGAACAAGTACAAAGTTCTGACTGGCTTCTGTTATAGATAATAATTCCTCTCTATATGTCAAATGCACACGTGATTCATAGTGATATCCTGATTTTGTTTCTGAAAGTGGCAATCTATGGATTTCCTTTTTAAAAAACTTTCTCTCTAAAGGTTTCTGCATTTTATTATTTTTTTAACAAATAGCTTTTTTGGTTCTTTATTGTCCATTTTTGGTTTTGTTACTTGGCTGCTCTATCTTGGTATTTCTGTCATCCTACTTTGATTGGATTCAACTCGCTCTTCTCTTTTCCAGCTTCTTGAGATGGATGCTACTTGATTAATATTGTGATTTTACTGTTCTCTAACACAAACATTTAAAGTTATACATTCTCCTTGTGTACTACTTTGGTTCCACTTCACAAATTTTGTGTGCAGACAAGCTGTGTATTTATTGTCATTAACTTAAGTGTGCATTCTAGCTTCACAAGGAAGTTTGTCTTAAAAATATTTAGAGTTTTTCCACATATATTTTTGTTGTTTCCCTAGTAATGCACTTAATTAATGGGGTCAGTTCCTAATTAATGTCATTTTGGTGAAAGACCATATAGTATATGTTGCAGTTTTTAAATTTATTGAAACATTTTGTAGATTAAAACATTACCTACTTGGTGAATGTTTCACACAACCTTCAAAAAAGTACACATTTTGCCACTTGAAAGTGGAGTGTTTGGAAGTATCAACTGTGTACACCTGGTTGTTAAGGGTTTAAGTCTTCTGAATTCTTACTAATATTAAGTATGTCTAGTTATTTCTATCAATTAATGAGATAAGAATATTGAAATCTTAAAAAAATTGCTGATTTATGTACATTTTTACTTCTGTCCTGTTTTGCTGCCTGCACATATCTAAAGCACTGTTTTAAGAACACAAATATTTAAAATTATTGTAACCTCTATTAGTTGAGCCTTGCATTACTATAAAATTTCCCTCTTCTAAGCTACTTACAGAGCAATGTAATGATTTCATGTTTGCTTTTGAAATTTGTGCTGGCCACCTCACCTCTACAACTGTTTATATCAACTAACAAGGTGTGATCCTAACTGGCGTCCCTACCAAATGCTCTGAGCGTCGGTGAATGTCTGTTTGTCCACCCTATGTAGGTAGATACGAGACCCCTAGTGACTGCTCTTCAGCTCAGAGTTGTGCTTTTTCCACCGATGATCGTTTGTCTTTGTGCAGTTTTACTCTACACGTTCGGTTTAGTCTGCAGTCATGGCTGTGCATCTCTGGTGTGTTTCCTCTGCCTCGGTCCCTTCTCTCAGGCACTCTGCTCCACTTCAAGTTCCTGGGCTTTGATCTATTTTGCCGAGCTCAAAGAGACGATTGTGCACTTATGCATTCCTTCTTCTTCTTATTTTTTCTTCTACATTTTGTTCTTTAATATGCCTTCAGGCAGAGAGCCAAGATGACAAAGGAGATGAGTTCTTTTATTTTCCTCTTTTAAGGATTATTTTCTTTGTTGTCTTGGTTACTTTCTTGTTGATGGGACAGAATACTCGACATCCAAAGTGTAATGGAGGAAAGATTTATTTTAGCTTGAAGTCATAGAAGGTCTCAGTCCATTCGCAGGCAGCTGGCAATGGTGGAAGCACACGGCAGAGGTCTAGCAGAAGATGGGCTGGCTATTCATGGCATGGCAGACCAGAAGCCAAGTCCACAGGGAAGGGCAGAGTATGCCCTTCCAGGTCAGGCACCAACGTTCCGCCTTTTTCAGTCATGCCCCACATCTTAAAAACACAGGGTTCCATAGCTATTTCACAGCATCCAAACACATGAGGCTGCTGGGAGACATTCAAAAGCCAAACCACACTTGATTTCCAGTTTGAGAACCATCATTATTTTGTCCAATTTTTAATTTGCATATACTTAGTGGGCAGTGGGATTACTTTGCTAGGATTACCATCAGAAAGGAACACACGTCAGGTGATGACAATAAGAAATTATTTTCTTATAATTCTGGAGGCTAAATCCAAGATCAAGGTGTCCGCAGCAACAACTTCTTCTGAGGCTTTTGTTTTTGTTGCTGTTTGTTTGTTTCTCTTTGCGCCTTCATATAGTTTTTCCCCTCTGTGTCCCTGCTCTCATTTTCTTTTGTTGGGCACATCAGGCACATCAGAGAAGGGCCCACTCTAATGAAACCATCTTAATTGAATCACCTCCTTCAAGACTCTATCTCCGAATTTCCACGTTTAGCCATATTCTCAGATTTTGAGGGTCAGTACTTCAACATATGAATTATTTTTTTGGAGAGGGACACAATTTATCTATAATAAGCAGTCTTATAGTGACTTCTCTTTTACGTCAGCAGAATTTTTGAATCCTTATGATGTGCCAGTCATTTTATAATGAAATCATTTATAGAAATTACAAACTTTATTTTAAATCTAAAGAACTTGAAGCCTAAGAGTTAAGCAATTTACCTAAAGAGTCTGGGTTTGAATCCAAATACTATTCCAAAAACCTAACTCTTGGCCTCTATAGCTTACTCTCTCTTAGAATGTATGTGAAAGGCAAGATTAATGTCTCTACACTACAATCTTGAAATTAAGGAGGGTATTTCTAAAATACAAAATTTTTAGGTTTTTTAGATACATATTTTTATTTCCTTGAAACTCACAAATTTTTTCATGTCAGCAAACAAACAAAAAAAAATACTGGAGCACGCTCATATAGCAATATTTTTCATTGCGTTCTCTCACACTCAGCATTTTGATTCATCTATGTTTATAAAGCATTCTTTCCATAATTGTTAAAAAGAGTATATTTTGAGAATGTTGTAAAGATGAAATGCCACACAGCATAACGATTTAGTATACCCTGAGTAGTTTGCTTGCTGTTTAACTACCAGCTGTATATAGAGAGAAAAAGGTAATCCATCAGTTTGAGAGATAATAATTTATTAATCAGTCAAATAAAAGAGCTTTTTTGGGTATCAAAATATTTTTTAGACTTTTTAAATGTTTTCTTATGGGCCCATTTCTGTCAAAGATAACCAATGATCAGTGCAAATGCATTTTGACAGAAATGTTTTCTATTGTAAATAATAAATTAGACTAGTACTTGGCATCCAATTTTAGTTTTTCAGTCATACCAGATGACAGCAAGAGCCTTCTGGGAAAAATAAATAGTCCATACATGAAGCAGAAGCGACACAGAAGTATCTTGTGAGCATTGTGATGTTGATACCTCCACTTAGAGGAGCAACGTGCTTTCTATGCAATGTTTTTGTGTATTCACTCAATTAATTATCAAGTAACAATGAGCCTAAAGGGCCCTATTTGATTGAAGCTCTCTTAGCAAGGTGGCTCTGATTTTAAATGCAAGTATTATTTCTCATTCTTTTTGCTCAAATGTTTTTTTTTTTTTAATCTGGGCCTGGAATGTTGATATTGTATACATGAAGAGACACTAAGAGATTCAAGGAAAAAATAATCAAAAATTTTGTTAGGAATAAGAACACTGAAAGAATGCTGTACTCCATTACCAAGCTCTTCAGCTGACTTACTTTCTATACTAATCTGATGCATAAACATTTCAATGTGTTCATTATTCAAAAGCAAAGATTCTGAAATGGCAACAATGAAAAAATGAGTTTGATTCAGGGAATAAGAGGCAGCTAGTTTAGAGAGCAATCTCTGGAGGAGAATGAGGAACTGGGGAGAGGAAAACCAGAGAAATTATCAAAGGCAATCAGGGTGCAAATAACAGTCTTCTCTTATCTTCAAAGAAAATGTTCTTTTATAGAAGCATGAACTGTCAGATAACATCAAACCAATATAGATGAAGGGTTTTTTTATTATATATATGTGTGTATATATTGTTTCCCTATAAATACACATTTATAGTAGAGTTCAATTTATAATTAGGCACAGTAAGAGACAAGCAACAGTAGCTAATGATAAAATAAAACAATTATAAGTACAAGTAGGCTGCATGCGGTCCCTCTCTTCTGTCTCACCCCTACTACCCCATCATACTGTACTCTTTTCTTGGGATGAGTGAAATGTCCACAAAAATAAGAAGAAATTATACAATAACATAGGCATTGAGATACTTTGAGGCTGCTATGTAAAAGTTACTTGAACACAAGCACAGCACCACAAGGGTGGTGTTTCCATAGCCCAGATGGCTACTGAGTGACTAATGGGTCTGTAGGATATCCACTGGGACACACAGGGGAAAAAGATGATTCACATCTCATGCAAGAGGCTATGAGGTGTCATTACACTGTGCACACAGCAGGCAATGTAAAACTTACTAAATTGTTTATCACTGAAATTTTCCACTTAGCATTTTTTTTGTAACTACCACCGGCCATGAGTAGCTATAACCTTAAATACTGGAATTTTTGATGAAGAAACACTATTGTAGGATTTTTTTTTATCACTTCTGATCCTTAGATCCAGTTCTTCCAGAGGATCTGCTAGAGTTTAGATGTGGTTTGACTCCCAAAATTCAAGTGCTGTAAGCAAGATCCCTGGTGCAGAGCTGCAAAAGTGGTGGAACCTTTGAGAGATGGGGTTGAGTGAAGGGTGACAGAGTCATGGGGCTCCCTGGTCATGAATAAACTACCACTGCCTCATGGGAGAGGGTCGAGTCTCATGAGATTGGATTAGTTTCTGTCAGAGCGAGTTGTTGTAAGAGACTGAACCTGGCCCTTTCCCTTCCATGCTTCCTGGCTTACACATATGCTCTTTCTGTGCTTGGCCAGTTTCCTTTGCACTCCTCTGCTATGTTGTGGTGGAGCCAGGGTCCCTGTCTAGGATGCCAGAGCCATTCTCTTTTAATCGTCAAACCACAAAAATCAAGAGATAAACAAACCATTTTTACTTTGTAAGCTAACCAGTCTCTATAGGTCTTTTTAGTTTTCTAAAGAAATATGAGAATGAAATCTAATTCCTCTTCAGATATAAAGCTACGTGAAACCAAGATTATAATGACCTTAAAGATTGGCTAGTTAACGCATTTATTCAGCCCAATGACAAATGCACAAATATAAACCTGCAAAATTAAGGGCTGGAGGAATGGCACAGTGGTTAAAGTACTTGTATAACAAGCACAAGGCCCTGCATTTGATTCCCCAGCACCATATAAGCTAGGTGTGGTAGTGCACACCTGTAATACCAGCACTCAGAAGGCTGAGGAAGAAGGATTACCATGAGTCCAAGGTTCGCCTGGACTCCATAGTGAGTTCAGGACCAGCTTGGTCTACAGAGCAAGACTCTGTCTCAAAAAACTATGCACAAATGAAGGCTAAATTAAAAATTCAGTGTGGTCCTGTGAGGAGGTAAAGCAGGCGGCCTCTTACAACACAGTTTGAAATTGTCATGCATGGGGGAGAGGGGAGAGAGACTGCACCAATAATTTCTCCACCCATAAAATCAGGGGTAACTTCATAATATTTTAATGGTTTCAAATGACATACAAGAAACTAAATATGCTTAGGCAACACACTTTCCTAGATGTATATCATTCATATAGCTGTGAAACCATTATTATAATACAATGATGAGCATATTTCATCACTAGTAAATCCTTTTCTTATAGAGTTTAGAATTGTCTTCTAAACTCTTGCCAAAGTAGCAGTGGTCCCTGTTTAGCTGTCCAGTGGGTCCCTTTCAGATGCTGAGGCCGTGTTTCAGACTGCAGCTCAATAAGGCCACCCACCAGTGCAGTAATAGAGCTTGCTGAGATCTGAGAAGTTTCCTGATATGGTTGGGATGGAAATGGAATACACACGACTTATCCCAAGTTCCAAGTGTTTTTTGGTCCTGCCTCTGCTGCTTTATTTAGTGTCCTAGAAAACCAGAAGCCTAGAGCAGGAGGGCGGGAGATTTCGTTACTGATGCAGCTGACAAGTTGCATACTCCTCCCTGCCCTGGTGTAGGCCTAATAGACTCATTTACTCATCAAGGTAGACTTGTCCAGGTTGTGTTTTGGACTGTTTGCTCTCTCTCAGTTCAGAGGCAGACACTTCTTTTACATCTCTCTGGGACGTTCACATAATGCCTTTTTCCTTCCCAGGCAACAACTGATCGAATTTCCATCACTCCAGATAAGTTGGTCCTTAAGACAATTGCATATACATACTCATATAACACGCATGCTTACTTTGAAGTAAGATTAACCTATGTTGTTGTGTGTATCTAGCTGGAAACTTTTCATGGTTATGAATACACTAAAAATGGCTTATTTGACTGTTAAGACAAGTCACTCATTTGCAGTTTCTGGAAAGTACTAAGAAAATAGTTCTGAGAATTTATACACAAACCTTCCTAAGGACATATGCTTTTAGTTCTGCTGGACAAGGGAGGAATAGCTAAGTATGTGCACGGTATGTGGATGAAGCAGCTGAGATGTTTCCAGAGGAGCTAAATCCTCTTACGTTCTCAGCAGCAATGGATGAGAGTTCTGGCCCTTCTGCAACACTGCCGGCACATGTACCTTGTGGAAAGAGCTCTCATTCTTACTGAGAATATTTTGGTATCTCATTGTGTTTTAAATTTGTTGCAACCAATGGTGTTGAATATATTTTCATGTGTTTATCTGCCACACGTATATCTTTTTTCCAAGGAAATCTATTCTTATCTTCAGAGTTTTGGAGAGACTGAGACAGTAGGGTTACTGTGTGCTCAAGGCCAGCTTTGCCTACATAGTGAGTTCAGTACTGGCCTGGACTAGACAGTGAGACCCTGTCTCAAAAAAAATAACTTTTGATGGTTTTATACTCTTTATATATTTTGGATATACATTTTTATAAGCATCTATTTAAGGGTATTTAATAAGTTAGACTGGCTCTAGTTGAACCTTACAAAATTTTTATTTATCTCAAATATACTGCTTTTGCTTTAAAGTTACCTTGTTGGTTCAAAATATGATGCATATGAAGAACATGAAAACAAAACAGGATTCTAAGAATGTTGAGGTCAGTATATTAGTAGTGATCATTTACATGTATGATACGGTATATTTAGCTGTGCTAAAAGCTGAATAGATCAAAAGAAGAAAGGCGTGACTTAATAAGACAGAGAAGTCTCAGTTGGCTTTGTGGTACAACACTCGGCCTTACTCATGCCCTGCTCCAATCTCTCAGTAAGTCCATCCTCCCCCTCCTCACTCCGGGTTCCACTTTTATCAGTATGGAAGACCCTGTGGAAAGGCAGAAGATAGGAAGGCCAGAAAGAGGAATGCAAATGAAATCTTCACCTAGCAGAGATGATCCTGTGCACAGTTTAAAACTTCCCGTCATCTTGTTAATAATTAGCTAGTAAGATCTCTACTGACATCCTCTTTCCACAGGTTTCATTAGACAGCTGTGCTATTCAAAATAACTGCTAAAGGATGGACAGCAAACTGAAAATGGCTCAAAGGAAAAGAGAGAATGACTTGGTATGCACTTGAGTGTGTGTCAGTCTTGCTTCAGGCAAAACCGGATCTGGTGGTGCAGGTGGTTTTACCAGGACTCATTATTTATTCACCTGTGATTTCTACTTTTCTTTATCTACTCTCTGTTTCCAGGCCCATTGTTTCTTCATGATGGCTGCTAGTCTCTCTCTGCTTTTGTCACACTGGGAAGAAGACTTCTCACGCTTGCAAGTTCTGCCTATGTGTTTGCCCATGAGCACCCACCCTGTGACTTCAGTTGCAAGACAATATCTGAGCCAGTTACGACTCTTGAAGAGAGAGATTCTCTAAGTGACAAGGAACAAGTTTAACTTCGGGGCTCAGTGGAGAGAAATTCCACTTACATAATGTTGAAGAAGAATGTGAGTGGAATACTGGGGGAATTTGTCCTCCAAAAAAAAGCTGGGGTGGAAAAATCCAATGACTAAGAAACGGACACCTGGGAGACAAAAGTAGAAGTGTACACACCGATAAAAACACATACTATCCACCATGTTGCATGAATTCCCAAAAATATCCTGCAGCATACTCTACATAATTTTTGATTGCTCATATCTGCCATATTTGCCCTCTACTCTCCCTGCTACCGAACAACAATCCTTGTTTTTTTCTCCATTCTCTTTCTAATCACCGTCATAATCTCATCTTAACTCAAAATACTTGTATCTATCCTGACGTAAGTGAATATCTAAGCTATCAAACATGGTACCTACCATGTAGCGCAAAGATTATTAAGCTGTATGCCACTAGTGGAGTATATACAAAACATCTCTGTCGGTGGGTATGTGGATTTCACTGTGTAGAATGTCCACGAACTTCAATTCAGTATCAGAGGAATCAAAGAACTCCCCTTAAAATTAGAGTCCACAAAGTCAGAAAACTATGAACTAATCCCAGATTCTGTGTTTTTGGAATAAGAGTTTATAGCCCGGAGTTTAGAGCCATTGGCAGCTTGGATGGAAAAAAAGTAGTCATGTGTTTATTTTCACCACTAAATGAAATTTGGTATTTTTCCATTGTGGTTTTAGATAACAATCCACAGTTTTATTAGCAGCACATGTAAATTTGTTAAAAGTGTAAACAGTCATTTTCATATTACATTGGAGCTTTTATAAATATCACAAGATTTTATTTACGCTTGTCATTTTGAAATTATAGTAATTATCACATGTGCTACTAGATCTTGTTATTTAATTTATTAATAAAGAAACAAAACAATACTCAATCACAATTGTTAAATATGTTGATGACTACAATTTAATATAATTACTTTCCTCTGTATTCCTATGTGTGTTATTTTACGAATTTTATTTCATTTTATTTTACTTTTAAGACAGGGTCTTGCTCTGTAGTTCTGGTTAACCTTGGACTCAAAGCAATTCTCCTGCCTCAGCCTCTTACTGGGATTATAGGCATGAACCACCAGAGAATTGAATTCAATGCCTTGCACTTGAAGGGCAAGAGCTTTAACAGCTGTGCAGTTTCTCCAGCTCCTATTTTATGAATTTTAGACAGTATTCCAAGTAGGGATCTCTTGGCTTCTCCAAGGTACCCAAAAGGTCCAAAAGTGTTGGAAAGGTTAAAAAAAAAAAAACAAAAACGCACATTTTAGTTACTAGACTGTGCTCTCTTCATTTGATATATTGTTACAAACTTTTTCTAGGTTTCTGTGAAGATATATTTTCATTTCTTTGAGGGATCTACACAGGTAATACTAAATAATTATTTACTAAACATTAGAAGTCAGAAGCAGCCCCTGCCTCTTGTGCCATTTATTTGATAGTTCAGTAGTTCAGTCTATTGAGTATTCCTTGTCTGTGAGTGATCTTTGATGTGAAATTTAGTATAACTATATCAGAATAAGGTTTAAACTGATGTTCTGTGTACTTAAGCTTGGGAAAAAATCTCTAGAGGAAGAGCACCTCACATATTCAGAATATAATTAAATGTTAATAATTGATGGAAAATTAATTTATCATCAATATTGTATTACCAGGTAAATTCTCCCAAGACAAGGATTTTTTTTTTTCACTTTACTCCCAAATCAAGTTAAAGCTGGGCTCTTGGATTATTCTTAAGAATTGAGGAAGTAGAGAGAAATATGTAGTAATAACCTCATAATTTCAAATAGAAGTTGAGATGAATATGAAATCTGCGTAGAGCCTTTCCCAGAAATTATATTTGCCCATCAAACTTGAACTTATTATAAAATTAGGTGGATTGAGAAAGTCCTGTGGATAAACTAATTATCTACCAGTTACATGTTTCTTGAGTTGATGCCGAGGATTTGAATAATTCTAACTTCATTATTCTAGGGGACTAAATTTAAAATAAAACTTTAAAGTGGTATATGCGACATTTGGGTTGTATCTGCTGTAGAGATAATTACCAGTCTTTTAACCACACAGAAAAGGATGAGTCAAGGTTTCCAGTATCCCCTACTGTGTAGAATACTGTTGTTGTTATGGTATTTATAACCTACCCATAAATTTATATTTCCAGGCTGCCTATAAACTTGTCTTCTTTGTCACAACCACATGTGTTCATTCTGAACAAGAAGGACTGGGGAGTCAGCAGTATTCCAAGCAGGCAACTGAGGCAACAGAAGATCCTAGGGCTTTTTGGTTGCCAACTTATGTAAGATAGTTATCTTGTTGGTTTTGCTTTGATGCTTCCAGTTGCATCTGGGACATCACTGACAGAAATGGCTTCAAGCTTGGCATTGGCCAATAGTCACACAATATGACAAGGACTCAGCTTACCTTTTCATCACAGACTGCTTTTCGCCCCTGGTTAGACAATAGCTGTGGGTATTAGAAGGCTGCAACCCTCTTGGATTTGATGCTGCCAGAGGAAAATGACTCATATCTGGTTCATCTGACCTGGCTCATGGGCTTATCCTTGAACTTACAAATGTATAAAGGGATAGCGTAAAAGGTTTAGGCTAAATCAATTAAGGTCTACAACACAGCTCTTGGGAAATGCAAAGCCTATGGGTAAAGAGTAAAAAGAGATTGGGGAAGTTCAGGAGAATCATCTCCTTTGAAAATAAGTATATTCTTAGTGAAAGCACAAATTATAGGTTCCAAAGTTCTTTTTACTTTTTTCTTGGTTGATAGTTTACCTTGTCTCACTGGATGAAGACTGCATTTGGGGGAAAGAAGTAGAAACTGGACTCCTAGGCTGGGTATGTGATTAAAAAAAAAAAAAAGATGGAGGCTGGACTTTGGAAGTTGGACGTAAGAGTTAGTCCTGCCAGAAGTTCTATTCATGTCAATCAGAGAAGAACAGAAGGAGAAAGGTAATTGTGGTTCTACTTTTCAGAATTTTCACAGGATCACTGCAAAGTCAATCCAGTTATAATGAACCTATTTTCAAGCTCAAGTATGTGAAAGGAGTTCCAAACACTAATCAGTGGGCAAATGCACAGTGCCTCATGCATATAGCCCGGGGACGTAGCTGGGACTGGGCCTCGCACAGGGAGAGGCGTGTCTGGCCTTCTTTCCAGCCCCATCTTCATACTCCCCTGCTCGCTAATTTTGCAATCCTTAGATTTACAGTGGATACTATGTACTCTGTGAGTGTTACAGTTTGGCTCTGAAATGAGCCCAGAAGTTTATATGTTGAAGTCTTAGTCTCCAACACAGCAGCATTCAGAGATAAGGCCTTTGCAAGGTGCCTAGATTACGTATGGTGGGTGAACCCATTTATGTATTTATAGTTTGATGGGCTATTGGGGGGTTGGGGGGTGGAAACTTCAGGAGATTGAGGCCTAATTAAGAAAAGTAGGTCACTGAGTCATGCCCTTGAGGGGGATATTCTGTCCTGGGCCCACACTTCATTTTCTTCCTCTCTCCTTCCTTTTCATCCTTTTCATGACTTCCTCTAGAACATATAAGTTCACATGCTTTGACCATAATGTTGTGCCTTATCACAAGCCTAAAAGCAACTGAAACAAGCAACAGTAGATTGAAACTTCCAAAAACTATAAATTGACACACTCTTTTCTTTTTTGAGTTGATTTCACTCAAGTATTTTGTCACAGCAATGAGACTCTGATTAACATACTAGAGATGTAACAGTGGCGCCCACTGTTGCCAGCTACCTTGACCCCACCTACAGGCGATACATTATGGACACTAATATAGTTGGGCTAGCTGATCCTCCTAATTGGCCCTGCTCATAATATTTATCAGGTCACATTTGATTGTTTTCCTGCTCAAACTCATAACAATTTTATTCACCCCATATTGTGAAATTATTGTGTACCCGGCATTTTATGTGCCTTTATGCATCTAGCAAACAGGATCTTTCCATTTCTTTTCACTGTTTGTGAAAACAGAAAGCATCCCACTTAGAAAGAATTCCAAGCGTCTGTAATTTGCAACACTTTCAATTTCCTGGCCCACTGCAACAAATCCTGTATTTCAAAAAGAAACTCTGTTTCCCAAACACCTTTTTCATTTCTGTTTCTGAGTTTGCTACCTTAACTAATCCACCTGAGAAGTCTTTGTTTCCTTCCACCTCTCACCACCAAAATGACCATCAAATGTCAAGCTGACCATAGTGCCTTTTTCAGTAACCTCGAATGAGAACAAACATTCTATCCTCTCTTCTGTGACTCTAAAACTTTTCGTTTGACCCTTTGATTGTAGTGCAGTCAGGAGGTCACAGCTCTTTTCTATTATAAATAGACTCAATTAACTTAGCAGTTATTAATTCTCAAGTACGGCATGAGCTAACGCATTGATGGTGCACAGTGAAGAATAAAGCAGGATCCCTGACATCAAAAAATTTGAGGTCTCATGTGAGAGAAAATATAAGTCTATGTGATTCCTACACATTATTGAAAGGCTGAGCACAACAGAATGATCAAGCTTCAGAACTACAGAATGATTTTTTTGAAACACAAGTCACATGTGAAAGTGGAGGGGGATGGCTTTGAAAAAGGACAGCAAGATGAGTACACAGACATCAGAGGAAGGGCATTTGCAAGGAGATCCACCATCAAAGGCAGGAATATGTCAGAATGTAGATAATGTTTGGCAACTTCTAAATACTATGATTAGTTTGTGCAAACTGTTTTGTATCTGAGAGTACACATGGGAGGTCAAACAAAATGTGGATTTAACTTACAATTTTGTTAGCTACAGTTGTTGAACATTGAGCAAGTTACGGAATAGCTTTCAGCTTACCTTTTCTCACGTATTATGTGGTGAGAGGGTGACAGTATTATTCTTTGGAGATGCTCTATGAGATAGTGTATGCCAATACTTAGATAAATACAATTCATGGGGAACTGAGATTGGAGAGAGAGAGAGAGAGAGAGAACGAGAGAGAGAGAGAGAGAGAGGAAGAGAGAGAGGAAGAGAGAGAGCATATGCATGTGTGTGTGTGTTTGTCTGTGACCTTTTCCCAAACGACCTGAATAGTACTATGCCAGCTCAAATACTTAAACACTTTGCCTGAATCCTCATCTCCAGTTTGGAAAACAGGAGCCCGACAGATGTGCCCCTTGCTTCACTGCCAATTCCATCTCCTTTGGCCAATCTCAATTAGGGACAGCAGGTTTAGGAGAATAGAGATTCTGCAGTAACAGGCACTGTGTGGGAAAAGGAACTGATAGAGAGTAGAGGATTCCACTGCTGAGAAGGTCTTCCTGTCTAATGATCTGGAAAGCAACTGATGGTTCAGGATGCGTTCATTCTCCAACTCCAGTATATTTTCTGAGAGCACTGGCCTGCAGGCACCTAGTGTTCTTTATGAAGGGCAGTTCTGCTGGTTCTCAGTGGAATGTGAGCTTGCTGTTCCACGGTAATCCCTAACCAAATTCCCACCACTACCAGAACTACACAGTTCTCCTAACTCACGGGGAATTGAGACACACAGCGAGCTAGACTGCTTTCATAGTTTTCTCAATCTGGCTTCTTTCTACAGGGCAACAGTGCCAGCCTAACTGAATTCTACCGAAAATTCATTTTTCAAAAACAGCCTTATCCAAAGGAACTCCTCAGTCCAAACCAATCTCGCTCTCCAAGAAGTGCTCTGTGGAATCAGGACAAGTACCAGTACAGCTTAAAATTATTACTTCAGTCATTCTTAGCACAGTAAACTAGAATAGGAACAAACAGAGCATTTGTTATATACCAAGTCTCTCTTAACAGAATTGTTGTTGGCTGATATGAGATTATCAGATCTCCCCAACTCTCTCAGATCCTGAATAATGAAGTCTCTGCAAAGAGGAGTTTCTCTAAGAGACAAAAGACTTTCTAAATGTATGTAGTTCCCCAAAACACAGACACACCAACTCACACATACATGCATGTACATACATTCAATCTTGAGTAAAATATCATCATCTTTGTGATTCTATGTTCCCTATTTTATTTTTCACACACACACACACACACACACACACACACACACACACACACACACATATGATACATGTTTACAGTGAACTTGCATGTTTTGTGCATATTTATTGTATCACATCAATTTTATAATTCCTTCCAATTTTTGGCCCTCCCACACCTTCCCCCTCCCCCTACGTCCCACTATCACACCCATTTGGTTCTATAAAATGCATGTACTCTGGGTTTCTCAAATCAGAGAAACCGTGCAATATTTATCATGTTTAATCGTCTGTGCCTGAGTCATTTCACTCAAGCCACCACTCTTTGGCTCAGGTTTCCACCCCCTAGAATGGGCTGCAGTGGCCGTATCTTCATGCCTGTTCCCTGTTTTACAGTATCTCTGAAAAGTAGAATGGAATGTTTCTGTTCTTTAAATAAATCATTGCTTGATCCTTAAGAAGTAACTATGAAAGGGTATTTTGGGTGAAAACGATGTTTTCTATTGGCTAAGCCTAAATCATTTTAATTCAGTACTCATTTTCATAAATTTTGTGGACATGACCATAAAAATATACAGGCAGAACACAGAAGATTTTTGGAACTATGAAATTATACTATATGATTTTATAAAGTTGGAGAGGATAGGTGCCATTATAGGTGTCCTAATTCCAAGAATGAATAACATTAAGAGTGGAAGTTACCATAAACTATGGTCTTGGGGTAAGAAGAGGTCCATAAAAGCCAACAACTGTAACAAACTTAGCACTTTTATGGGGCATTTTGATAGTGGAAGAGGTTGTATTAATGTGGAAGAAGGAAGCATATATGAAATCTCTAAATGTTGCTCAAATTTTGGAACTTGAACTATTCTAAAAATAAAATCCATTAAAAATACTAACCATCATCCCATCTAATTTCCCAATAAACTTAAGAACTAAAGCGGGTATTTTGTGAGGTACTAACTACTTTACCTTGAGTCATCTATGCCATAGTTTGATATATCTGTGCCAGGGTCAGGCTGGTGTGTTAGCACTGGGCTCTCTGGTATTTGCCATGCAATAGCAAAGACAACAAGGAAAACCATGAGCAACCATGGATAATTTAACAGTGTCTATTTTAAGACTGTTTACAGCTTACTCACTTTGTCAAAGACAATATCGTGCCCTTGAACTACTGGCTATTCAGAGACCTGGCAAAGCCGGAGCTGATTCTAGGAAAGAGGCACAGTTCTAAGGTAGGAGCGTGGGAACATAGTTTTTAATCTTTTTTTTTTTAAACCAGGGTTTGCTAAGGAAAGTTAGAGGCCTTATGAATATCTGTATTTCATAGATGTTAACAGAGAAAAGGTAACTGGCTCAGATTCCTGAGGTCTGGGTTGAGGGCGGAATAGGGTCTGCAGTCCAGGCCACATTTGCACTCATTTGTGGTGTCACCCAGCGGAGACATCATTTCTACATAAACATGCAAAGTGAGTAACAGTCATGCCCAGCGGGGCAGGAATGCCCACATTTTCTTTAAGGTCACTTTGAGGAAACCAAACAGTACCCCTTTTTCCCGCTGCAGTGGGGCTGAGGAGGTAGGTGGGGAGGTGAGAAGATTAAGAAAAGCCTTGACCTTACATAAGGTGGTAGGTTGACCCGTGCCATTTCACAACCTATACTTGGGTGCTGCCTCAATAGCCTTCTCCACTCTCCTGAATCGTTCTCAAGCAGAGTCGCACTCCAAACAGAAGTGAGTGAACTACAGCCCACACATGAACTACAGCCTTTGGTATACACAGTTTTATTGAGACACAATTATGTCCATGTGTGTACTGTATGCATTTGCTTTGAGGCTAGAACAGGAGAATTGAATAATTATGATATAAATAATGGCTTACAGATCCTGAAACATCTAGTCCTTCACAGAAAAAAATCTAGCTTAACACTGCTTTGGTACGTGTCATTACAAAAAGGAGAAAAAAAATTATTCTATTAAAGCAGTGAGTCAGGAGAAAAGGTCTCAATAAACTGAGAAATACTAATGTAAGGGTATTGTTCTGAAACAAAACCTTCAGGCAAATTTGCAGAGCTTATTGAGTCAAATTAAAAATGATTCATGAATCAAGCTATTCTCAATTAAGAAAACTCATGGACAGTGAGACTATGGACAGAACACTAACGTATGGTACATCAACACGTTGATTTGTTACCGTTAGGCCTTTTGCCTTATCAGTATTACTGTGATCGCTTGGCTGTCTGTGATTAATTCAAGTTTAGCTGCTTGTGGTTGGTTGACATTTGGCCTTTTATGACAATCCTAAATTAGGTTTGTAGTCTGCTTATGAACTGTTTGTTACACAGGAATCAAAGTACAAATACACCTTGACTCTAATATCCTTCTGCCTGTTTAACAGTTTGGAAATACAACAGCAATGACAACGGCCATTTTTTTCTATTAAAATTAAACAATACTATTTTCTACTTTGGGTAAAAAACATATAGTATTTAAAAATTAAATAAGTACACTTATGAATAAAACAATAAACAACCTCCATATTTCTCTCAGTCATCATTCCTTTGTCTACATTCTTACCAAAATTCCTTGAAGAACGCTAGGGAGCTGTTCTGTCGGTGCTGTTAACATTCTCCACGCTGCCAGATAAAACGAATGCCTTCCCTGTCCCCTTATCTCTTTCTCAGCAGGGCTCATTGCACAGTTCGTTTTCTTCTTTTCTGAAAACACTCTTTGGACTTCCAGTTTCTCCCTGCCTCACAAGCTATTCCTTCCCACTGTTACAGGCAGGTTCTTCTGTGTCACCCAATCCCTTTTGATCACCTTGTCTCAGAGGTCTGTCAGCACTACCTTGCTGTAAAATCCTGTCAGTTCTCATGGATCTGGGCCAGAACTTCCTTTACCATTTACCTGACATTCCAGTAGGTTCTGTAATAGCTCTTTCTAGCTTACCACGACTAAAATCAAAGCTCTTGGTAATTTTCCAAGTCCTTCATCCCAAGCCAATTCTTCCTCTAGTCTGCTGCAATCACTAATGTCCTGCAATTTACAGTCATTTTTGATTATGGATTTCTTCCTTCACCTCCTCTAAACCATCAGGAAGTCCTACCCATTTCACCTTCAGAATGTAACTCTAATTTGTTCAGTTCTGCTGAAGTCCACAGCCAGCTTCTTCATTCTGCACATGCCATTCTCTCCTGCTCCAATATCAAATAGTTCCTGGGTGCTTTCTTAACATCTGCTATTGCTACACTATCACTATTATTCATTTTCTACACAATAGCCAGGACCTTTTAAAATAAATGAGACCATTTTTATCGCATATCAGTGGCTTTTTATTGCTTATAAAACAAGTGCCACAGCTTGTGTAATGTTCTACAAGCCTCTGTACCATATAAGCTCTTGATGTCTTCTGCCTCATCTCAGTATTCCCTTCACTCATCGTGTCCCAGTATTCCTGGCCTGCTTTCTAGCCCAAGAACACTGTGAACCTACTCCACCCTCTGGAAACGTGCACCTGTTCCCCTTGTAGTACTTTGCTCCTGCACTTCCTGTGGCTAGGTCTTTCTCATCTTCAAGTCTCAGACAAGTTTTCAAAGCAAAGGATAAATGAAATGAAGGGATAGTCTATGGAACGGGAGAAAATAACTATGTACTATGTGTCTGACAGGTGCTAATATCAAAGATATAAGAAGCTTATATAATCCAATGGTAAAGAAAAAACGTAATTGAAAAGTAGATGCAAGACCTGCATACTTTGCAAAGAATGAAATTTAATAAAAAATGGCCAACAGATACCTGAAAAGTTGCTCAATGCTACTACTCATAAGAAAAATGGAAATAAAAGCAATAATGATGTAGCATCTCACACCTGTTAGGATGAGAAGTATCCAAAAGACAGGAGGTAACAAGTGTTGGTGATGGTGAAAAGAAAAGAGGACACTCATATACTGTTAGCGAGGATGCGATTTGGAAGTCATCGTGGAAAACAATACGAAGGTTTTCCAAAAAAATTCAAAAGCATTACTGTTCATGATGCCTAAAGTCTTTGAAATCCCAGTAGAGCCAACAGAGCCATCTCCTCCCTCATTTTCATTGCAGCATTATGAAAGATATTGAAGCAATTTAAATATCCATCAATGGGTAATAAATAAAGAAATTATAGTATATAAACATGCTGGAATACTATTACGACTTGTAAAAAGAAAATCTTCCCACTTGCAACAACACGGATGAATCTGGAGGACATTCTGCTAAGTGAAATAAATCAGGCATAGAAGACAATAACTGCATGGTTTTGCTTATTTTATGTGGAATATATCCATCTATCCAAAGATAGATAGGTATGTATCTAGATAGATAGAGATACCACACTTACATACTGTTGGTAAGATTGCAATTTGAAACCCATTATGGAAAAAATATCGAGATTTCCTAAAATATCACACATATATACATATGTTATATATATAAATCATATATATATATATATATGTATATAAGTAAAAATATGTATGCATAGAGAGATGAGTAACAGAGATGGAGAGAGAGAGGAGAAGAAAGAATAAGAAAAAGAAGAAGAATTTTATTTACCAGTAGTGAATAGGGGGAGGAAGTGGAAAGATGTAAGTCAAAAGAAACAAACTTGTAGTCATAGAAGATCAACACCTTTACCTTTAAGTACCTATGGGTCATCTGACACCCCGCCTGGGAATATATCCAAAAGAGGCCAAAACAACACATAATAGAGATATATGTATACCCATGTTCATAGCAGCCCAACTAACAATAGCTAAAATATGGAAGTCACCAAAATACCCATCAACAGACCAGTGGATACACAAACTATGGTATTTATACACAATGGAATACTATGCATCTATAAAGTCCAACAGCGTGGAGGCCTTTGCAGGCAAATGGAAGAAACTTGAGAACATCATGCTTAGTGAAGTAAGTCAGAAGCAGAAGGTGAAACATCGAATGGTCTCTCTGATATGAGAGTCCCAGATCATAACTATCTCATGGAACTTAAAACGAAAAACAAAGTGAACCAGGGGGGTAGGGAGGGGAGGGCGCGAGAGGTGTGTAGGGGGAGGCCCAAAAGGAGAGTGGGAAAGTCCTTGTCACCTTCACAAGATACATATGTGTGCAAAATGCACAACTTCATTGTAAACCTTAAATTTTGCGCTTATACATATCAATAAAATGGGGGATAAGAATGATAGTAAAAGTATTTTATCATATAATAAAAAATTCTTAACAAGGAAGATTTTAGGCACTCTTAATGCACAGATGCATCTATTGAATACTGAAGGTGATGGATACAATATTTTCCTTACCTGTAGTAATCATTTCATTTTAGATTTATGTCAAAACATCACATTGTATACTTAAATATATGAAGTAAAACAATTTCTCTTGAGAGCAACAGAAAACCACACAACTGCACAGCAAACTAGCCCAAAGTTTATAGATTTAAAGTAACTATTTTTTCCTCACAATTTTGTGAGTCATAATTTCAGCAGGACTAAATTGAGCCACTTACTCAGTTTCGTTGAGGGGACTGTGTTTGTAAGATCCAAGGACTATGCTCATGTCCACTGCAGGTCATTCTCGCAGGAAGTCTCTGTAGCCACAACTAGCACCTAACACAGAAAAAAAATAGTCAACTTAAATGGATTAAAATAAGATCTCTACCTACAAAAATACATATTTTTATACATGTGTGCACACACAAATGTTTCTGAAAATTTAAATATATTAAATTAAGGGACAGGCAGACTTCTTACATACACGCTATTTTACTTAGCTACAGCTGTTGTCTAGCACCTCTGGCTTCCTCATAAATAATTAAAAAAGGTAATGGGGAGAAAAAAAAAGAAAGATGAGGCACTTTTGAGACCTTTGAAATAGCTGAAACCTTTCTGACTTCCATGTCAAGTGTACTCACCAGGTATTGTTAAAATTCTCTATGTTAGCTCCTGGGCTTTCCATTTGAAATTCTGTCTAGGTCCAAGACCCCCCTTAGTGATACTCAACACTCACCCTTGCACATACATTTGGATTTCAGGTTCCTTGTAGAATTTCCCACCTTGAGTTGAGCATTGCCATCATTTCTGTTTTGTACATCTGATGTTACTTCACAGTTGTTTGCTGACATTCTAACTGTCATTAAGAGCCCTGGTCTATCAATACTATCATGAGTTTGGTCCATACCATTTGGATATGTATTTAGTAAAAGTTTTACTCACCTAAATTGAATTTGTCTGATTTCATTCAAAGAGCTTGTGTAGCACTAGAAAAATAGCATTAGCCTTAGACAGACTTGAACAACCTACTTAGCTTTGCCTGGAGAATGAAATGATTCCTAATGAGAGACCAGCAATGGCACTTTGTAGGAACTCCATAATTGTTAGTAGTCATTATTCAGTAAATTCTAATATTCCAGAGGCCAGGGACTATTTCATTTGGCATATGACCCTAGTGAGCAGCAATTTATTAGCACATCATAGGTATTTGAGACATGTTCAATGAAGAGGATGCTTGTGAGAACTTGGACAATAAAACATTCTAGTTCTATTTCAATTCACACATTATTATACCTTCTTGTGATGGACAATTCAATTTCCTTTACAATTTCTCTCTCTTGAAATTTGATCTGGGCTGGCTCCAAGTTGGGCTTATAGGGTGGGTATATCTAGTTAGTTTATGGATCTTAGATCGTGATTATTACTCTTTTAATGCAAAATCGTGCTTCTTTTAGGGCTATTCTCCCAAAACTAATTTTTCATCCCATACACTGTGTTGTAACTTGGTTTAAATATATATGATTAATAACAATGATGCACAAAGTCTTGGCCTCACCTCTGATTTGCCCTGTTTCTCTTCCCAGCTGTCCAGCGCTATGGTAGGCCAATATTTCTGTCCAGAATTTCTCAAACTTATGTTAGATGCTCACAGAAAACTGGAAAAGAAAAACAGATTTCTGAAACTCACTTCCTAGGGATTCTCTATCACACAACATGAATTGATTGGGGTGAAATAATTAGCTTTTTAAATATATTCCCAGCTACAATACCCCTGGTGTCAGTCTATGGAACACAAGCTGAGTAGCGCTATTCTAGCTGGTACAACTCACCTTTCCCCTGGCATATAATCATTTTCATATCCCAATATGTTTGCTTTTTGATTTCATTTCCCTAGAATATTTTTTCTGAGCATCTTTTCTTGGGAAACCTTTGCTCATCTTTGGGTTCAAATTCAATAATGCCTCCTCCCTAATGTGGCGTGTGTATTCTCCTGTTTCTAAAATGTTCACCTTTCCTACATGACTTCATCATGAAACCCTTCCATTTAGGTACAATTGGTTACCTTTTCTCATTGTGTCACAGTCTGTGCCTTATTTTTTTCCCACTAGGTTGTTAGTTCATTTTGGCCACAGAGTATGTGTTTTTCTCTCTTCAGCCCCATGCCCTCCTAATCAGGAAAGTTTTTGGGCATGAGACAGGTCTAAAATACTTTTATTAATTAAATTATCACTTCTCTTTCATGCTGAGGTTAAACTGTAATTGCATTTTAGCTTCATACTAAAGGTTTTATTCAGTTTGTCATTTGAAAATATTATACCGAATATGGCACAGGAAAGCTGTAGTTTAATTCTACTAAGGATTTTGGGGTGTTAGGTAACTGCTGTGCACAGCAAGGGACTCAAGGAGCATCTTAGAACAGTCTGACAATTACAATCCCCTGTAACAACCACTGTTGTCTTCAGAGGCTCTCAGCAGGCCAGAGTCATTAGGAACATCATCAACACATTAACTAAATAAGAAATATGGTGCATTTGTGTAATGAAAGAAAATTGGACCATCAATACTGTTCGCCTGACATACCTGAGCTTCATTTCAGATCGAGATCAATCAAAACCTCTAAATTGCTCTTAAATAACTGGAGATTCATGGAGAGTTAAAAAAAAAAAAAAGAATGCTTCGGGAGTGATAAAAGTATCTGATACTTCTCAAAGAAGTAGAATTTCCAGCAAGGAAATCTCAGCATGTTGCAATAAGGAATAAGGATGGTCCTCTCCAAGAGTTCCATTTGCTTGGCTGGCGTTCCTCTTAAGAATTAGCATTTCCAGACAGATGCAGAGAAGGGTTATAGGGAACTGGGGGACAATACTGTATACTAGTGTTATATAATCATTTATCCTTTCTCACAATGAGTAAGCCATGATATATAATACTTTCAGTCTGTGCTTCCATAAGAACACTTGTGACTGGTGATTTAACAGACATCAGTGAGCATCCATTGCAAATAAATGCTGCCATAAAAACCTCCCCCAGATCCAAGGACTCTAAGTTCTCTGAACCAAGAAACTCTAACCTAGAGGAGTTAGCAGTTCAGTCCTATTGGCCTGCCCAACTTGTAGATATTGGCTAACAGATCAGCAGAATCTTGAGACGACAAGAGAAGACTATTACATCTACTTCATAGAGACGATAGAGACTAGACTTCAGTATGGAGGCTCACTGTTCACCAAAGTCACAGTGATCATACTTGGTTTTGGCAGCTGATGGAAACATCAGACTCAAGTCTCTGGGCAGGGAAGGTCTTGTGCTAAACACATATGGGAGTTGGGCAAGAAAAGTGTTAGGAATTGATACAGATCTCACCTTTTCTGGCCCATGTGATCTTATATTTTTTCACCATTTATTTACTTGATTTGTTTGTGCCCTCTGTTTTCTCCTTTCCTGTTGAGTTTGTCATTTGCTTTTCTACATTTGTCCCCCTGCTACTTTCTGCTTTCACATGGCTTGTATTAATCATCTTTATTTTATTTTATTTTTATTTTCAACTCCGTTGCTCACTGACCAATTTATTCCATAATTTTGAAATCAAATTACTGAATGAATCTAATTTGTTCATCCTGTGCTTCTGACCAAACGAAGGTGTCAGCATGTTCAACTCTAACCAGGAAGATGAGGGAAGAAATATGTGGTTCATACCACAGCTGCCATCTAGGAGTAGAGACTGACAATAATCGGTCAGATAAAGTATATTAAAACTAAACATATTATAATTTGGAAAATAGTACATAGAGTTTTCAGATCTCTCTTAGTCTTCTTGCTAAGGTATTTTTCATAATAAATTATTATTGATACACTATTACTAATACAAATTTATATGACATGACCACCTCTTGCACTGAGTTTTCCTGATTTCTCTTTCTTCCAGAATTATACATTACATTTAGCTGTGGTGGTTTTTTTTTTATGACATTTTTAGTTTTTAGGGTTTCAGCATTTTTGTAGAATGTTCCTCAACTGGGATTTACATAATGTTTTTCTTAGAGTGTTGCTGTGAATTTTTAAATAGAAGACTATAAAGGCAAAGTGCCATTTCATCACACAAGATTAACATGCTATTAGCAGGCCTTGTCATTTTTGATACTAACTTTGATCATGCAGCTGAGGGAGGCTGCCAGGTTTCTCCACTGTAAACTTACATCTGATTTAGTGAGTAGAGAGTTCCACTACTCATTCTTGAAAGTAGAGTTTTTACACCATTATTTAGAATTTTTCAACCTGTGAATTATTCTATTCTCCCTCATCAACTTAAATTAGGGAATCCCTTCAATAAATAATAGTAGATATTCATTTATTTACGTAAATAATTTATATCAGAGTGGAACTCAGATTCCATAGTATGCTTTGGATTATAACCCAGTCTTTTTCCATGAATTGATTCATTTGCTCAAATCGTTTCAGGTTTGGTCACTGGAACTCATTAACTTAATCCTTATGCTTTAACATAACCCTTGACTTTATGTATTTTCTCACAGTTTCTTTTTTTTTAATTTGAAGCATGTTTATATTTGCTAACCTGATTTGAATGTCAGATGTTAGCCTGAGCACAAGTTGGTCACAGTTCTTTTTGGATGTTCAAAAAGGAGTTCTAGAATCAGACATCTCTGAGGCCAGAGAGCAGAGTGGGACGAGATCACAGGCAAACAGAA
The DNA here is from genome assembly GCA_004027205.1 of Ctenodactylus gundi. Taxonomy (NCBI): domain Eukaryota; kingdom Metazoa; phylum Chordata; class Mammalia; order Rodentia; family Ctenodactylidae; genus Ctenodactylus; species Ctenodactylus gundi. The sequence continues at coordinate 28,873 of PVKB01000285.1, forward strand.
TGAAAGTGAAGCAGGAGAGATTTACTAAGAGGAAAACATGGCTCACAGGTAAACCAGGCCAACATGAAAGGACGAAGAAACACAGGTGATCTTAAGTGACTCCTCTCTACGCCTCTCAGAGTGCCTTATTCTAAGATTTAGTCCTCCCCAGGAAAGAGGATAATGCTTTTAGACTATGTGACTTTTGCTGTAGATAGAATGCACTTTCCATAATTTACCTGTTTTAATTATATGAACTTCTGCAATTATGCACAATATGCTAATGAGATCATAATGAGGAATGATCAGTTAGGAACCCATTCTCTCTTCTCATGTACCAGTATCAGATTCCAGAAAGCCCACAATTTCTGTTTGCAGGCTCTTGCGGCATTTTGTCTAATTTCTACCCTCTTTTAATTGGTCCTTAATAGTTAGCTGTCTGTCATTCTCGTCCTGAGGTTGCTGTTTTGAAGGCCTGCAGATGTGGTCTTCAGGCCTAAGTTTTGTGTTTTCCACTCTGCTTGTATGGATCTGTTACCCCAAACTGCAGGATTCTCAAGCTTACGTGGCATGGTTCTCATCTCAGTGCTAGAATCACTCTAAGAACCTCCAGTTCAAAAAAAAAAAAATAAAAAAATAAAAAAATAAAAAAGCCCCAGATCCTTTTACTGGAAAACGGTATTTGAAACCAAGCTGTGGGTGTTAGATGTGCCCCTTCCTACTGAGGCTTTAGTGCTTCTAGGCACTCTCAGTCTACAGAACAAGAAAATGTATGTGTGTGCACTAACCTGGTTATACGTACTATCAGTTTCAACTTTTCTACACATATCAATTTCTATGCTAAGCTAAATATTATTCCATACTGATGTCTCTAAATCCAGTGCACTGTTACACAGATTATTTTAGCTTCTCTCCCTCACTTAACTGAAAACACTCACTCCAAAAATATGAAACGTGGCACATTATGCTATTAATTTACTTTAGGGTCAATTTCAGTATGTGTATGTATATTTTTTTCAAATAATCAAATACTTGAAAGTGTGATTTCTATACTATACAATAAAACTATTTTGAGCATCATAAGAAACTGCAAAACAATCTTCTAAGATCTTACATTCTTGGCAGCAGTGAATGAAAGTTCTAGTTCTTGTACATTCTTTCTATCAATTGAAATGGTCAATTATTTTCTTTCTGTCTAGCCATTCTAATAGACATGTAATACTAAAAGTTATATATTTATGATTTTATATAATTTATAAAAACTTATCTGATACATAAGTAAGAACTTTCTTAAGTTTATATTCCCTGCCTTACCTAAAGAAATTCCTAATTTCTTGATGAAGAAGGAAGTATCAAAATTGCTTAGGAGACTCTTGGTCTATGCATTGACATTGTTGGTATAACCTGAAAACCTGCTTAGAAATGCAGAATCTTGGGCCTAGGAAATAATGATCCGCTAGTAAGAAGATACTCAAATGAATTATGCACATTAATACTTAAGTGTTGTTATGAAGTCACAAATTACAGACTCATACGGCTGGAAAAGATTCTGCCATCTAGCAGGCAGGAAAATGGTCTCTAAGAGCTCTGTATGCCGTGTGTGCCTGTGTGTGCAACACTATGTTGCTAAACCTCTTGTGTACATTCCTTCTCAAAGAAAGTGACAGCTTTCTCAATTTGCACAATTAATTATACCGAGAGAAAAATAAGCTATGCTCATTGTCCATTATTCAACAATATAAAAGTAACATAAAATCGATCTTACATCATGATGTGAATCACTGGGAAAGCTACACTTACATTCACAAGTTCAATTTAAATGTAACTTTAAGAGCTCATCAACTCTGAAAATGAGGCAAGCCAACAGTCACTCCACACAAGGTATGTTCTGATCAGAATTGTGCTGCCACTCACAGTAATGTAAGATCTCTATTTAGCCTCCAGGAAACACTAAAAATAATAATCAGAAATCTTTCCCTTTCCAATCCCAGTCATGAAGCTGTGAACTCTTAATCTTACAAGAGCAATTAATCACCAACCCAATGGAATATAATAAATAACTCGAGGCCAGGTATTGATGCAAACGTTCTAATGCCAACATGCAGTAGCAAAGTCTTCCAAATCTATCTGTCACAGAGGGCAGATGAGGTCCATCTTCCCCTTTCTTAATGAAAACTGATCAGCTCAGAGAATGCTGTCCACTCCCCAATTTCAGAGTCTTGACAATGTCTGAAGAATAACGTCCAACTATTTATTCAGCCTAACCTATTGGCTGCTCTGGCAATACCCAGAATTCATTTAGCATGACAAGCATGATCTCACAAGGAGTAATGATCTGAATGCTTGTCACCTCCCCAAATACACTGAAACATAATCTGCTCTGTGGTGGCATTAGAAGGTAGTCTTTCAGAGGTGGTTAAGTCATGGGGCTCACTAAGATCACATCTCATGAACGGGATAGCACCTTTATAGAGAAACACGAGAGACAAGGCCTGCCTCGCCCACTGGTGTTGGGGCTCGCACCTTCATCTTGGATTTCACAGCCTCCAAAACTATGAACAATGAATTTTTGCTTGCTTGTGGATTGCCCCGACTAAGGCATTTTGTTTTAGCATAGCGAAGAGACTGAGAGTCAAGCAAAATCTTAAATCTTGCTACTCCAATCATCACTGGAGAGCTAGGTAAGTGGTAGGGTATCAGGTTACATCTTAAATCTGCTGAGTCAGAATAAACACTTTAGTACAAAGTCCAAGTGGCTTTCAGGCACTGAAGTTTACAATCACCTCTATGGAAGAAAGTGCAGTAAAGGGATACCATCCAGGTTGCAGGTGACTTATATTTCTACCCTTTGAATTTTCTATCCAATGGCTATTGACGCAGACCTACAAAGGGTCCTAGGGAGAACAGTTTTATAGCAGAATGACAAGACTAAGAGGAATGTACGTATTGCTAATGGGAGTACCACTTAATTTCTAACTGCAGGGTGACTATTAAAATCAGAACATTTGCTCTCCCACTGAAGTTTCATTTCTTCTCTTGTACGGTGGGGCAGTATCTTCCAGCTAAACAGCACAGGAAAAAATGACAATACAAATCACTGAGCACATGGCTGCTACATGATAAGTGATGAGCAAATATTTATGTTAAATTATCAAATATTAATAATAATAAATTGATGTTATGGTGTGAAAACATGTTCTCCAAGAATGAGAACCATTATTTCTAGCTTCACGATTTATTATTTCATGTCATAAAACTTCTCCCCTTTTTCTCTTTGTGGTTTTTGTTAATGTGAAATTTAAGTGATGGAGGAGGTGAGGGAGAGACAGGTAAAGTGAATGAAAAGATAAAGTGACTTTATGTGATGTGCCAGTTTCCCACAATGAACATCATTATACCGTCCTACAAACATGCACTAATAAAGTGAAAACACAACACCCCACTATCCCCCCAGAAGAGTATTTACAGGTGTGGTTCCATCTCATTGCACTCCATAGATACACACAATACTTGTTAGTCAACAAAGTATAATTAAAACAAAAGCATGAACAAACTGCTGAAAATATTCAATGTTTTAACTTTTAAGTATTAAGTATGAAAAGGCACTATGTATATTTATGGGCAAATGTTAAGTAGTAATGTTACGTATTGATACAATTAAATCAGTGATTATATTAAATTAAAATGTATTCCAAAGCAAATGTGAAAGAGTACAGCCAGTAATCACAATCCTTCATTTAATAGAGCCATCTGCAGAGAAATCAATCAGAGAACTTAAGTCTCAGCTTTTTTTTTTTTTTTTTTTTTTTTTTTTTTTTGAAAATGGGTCTCAAAATCACTAGGTTATCTAGTATGGGCTCAAACTTCTGATCCTTTTGCCTCAACCTCCCAGATTGTTGGTTTGGGCTTTGTTACTTTGAGCAGACCAAAACCATTGTATCCTGGGCCTGATCCCCAGGAAGTAACCACAGTGGCACTGGCAGATGCCCAACTGGCCTTCGATTATGTTCATGACACATGCGACTGAGTAGTCAGTAAAGCCACATTCAGAATGACTCTTAATTATCGAGAGCATACAAGCTAAAGCTCCTTGGGTAAGGCCAGAATTATCCTATCTTTATTTCCAATTTTGACCGTCAATCGAGGGACCCCACTTTCATATTCTTCTGGTCATTTTCTTTTTTTTTTTGTGGGGATAATTGGTTTGTTTGAAAATAAAAGGAAGAATTTGAGTAATGGCTAATTGATGACAAGTATTATCCTGCAAACATGCAGAGCTCAGCACATATTTAAGCTTAATTTTTTCACAGAATTAAACAGTTATGATGCAGAGCCTGAGGAAACAACAATACTTGTTCTGTCTATAGATAAACAGTGTTTGTCCAATGCTGGAAGCCAGAAGGTATATTACTTAAACGAAATCCTTCCCTGAGATGACACCAGTAGTGATGGAGTGTGCTTATGATACCTTCTAGTTAGAATACAGGATTCGGGATTGACTGCTACCTCAAGTCTCACAGGTTATTATATTGTGAACACTGCAGTACCAAGTGATTGGTAATAGTGTCATTTCTGTCCTGACACCATCAACAAATAAAATATGAAAGATACTTCTAAGTATATAAATTCATCCACAGCTCGTCTATTCAGGATTAACTGCTTTCTTCTAACTGATCACTCCTTTTCTTAAAAAGTATTCTCAACCTCTCTTGTCACTATTGAATGTGGGCCTTAAAAGCTGAGGTTTGACTTTAGCCCATGTATTAGCTATGTGACATTAATGAAATAACTGTCCTAACTTCTCTTGGACCAATTTTCCCCTGTGTAAAATGAGGTCTGTACATTGTCTCAAAAGTGGATTTCAGTATTTTCTCCCATCCCTGCACACACAGCATTTTTCACATCAAGAAGTGGAGTTTGTTTTCTCTCCCCTTGAATCTGGCCTTGTGACTGGCCTTATCCAAGAGGACTCACCAGAAGCAATGCTGTGTCAGTTCCAGCAAGGGTCAAAGAGGGCTGGGAGCTTGGAACGGGAACATCTTTTTGGAAGGAAAGATCACGTGAAAGCAAAAAGACAGGCATGTGACATCCAAGGCCAAAGCCAGGTACCCAAAAGATGCAGCCTTGCCTCCACCAGCTTCAGTGCTCAGTCAATGGAATTCACCCATGTTTCAAACACCCTGAGTTTAGATGAGATGAACCCTCTTCTTTGAGTTCAACCCAAATTCCTGACTCACACAATCATAAATAATGAAATAACAGTTTGGGCTGCTACATGTGGAATGGAACAGGACCTAACTAACACACGAATGTAACGCCTTTCTCTGTTGGTAAGATCCTTTACAAGTTGAATGAAATAATAAATGAAATTTCTTCGAGCTTATAAGTAGTTAAAATAGTAAAGACTATATGGTACTAGTAATCTGAGTATTTTAAGATGCCTGAGACTTTGTATATAAAATATTTATACACACCACAGTAGTGCAGGTAGAGGAGAGTGGAAACAAAGAGATGAGATGCCTATTTTAATAAAAACCATAACTGTCAATTTCTTCACTCCCCTAGGTGCTAGGATTATGTTAGCCAAATCATGGTGCCCCAGGGAAGTATGAGATAATGATCCCCTTTTACAATGAGATAAGCGGAGTGTAGAGAGATCGAATGTGCCATCAAGTCCTGCAGTCAGTAAATGGCTGAGTCAGGGCTGTCCACTTGGCTGAAGCTCTTTTTAAGGTGCATATATTTATACATGTGTATACATATGTACATATATCATATGTGCATACATGTGTAAATACATACCTTGTTATTCTGGGGCTCTTTTACATGTAGAAAACCATGTAGATGTGTGTGTGCGCATATGAAATTGCATGTGTTTATATATTTCTATAATATAGACTCTCTGTTTCTGTGGTTCTTTTACAAGTAGAGAAACAGATATTTGAAAAAAGTGACTCAGAGACTAAAAATGAAAAGAAAGCATTTCAGTTTTTCTGACTACTCTGTCTCCATTGAGAGTATTCACTCTGCTTCTCTCTTTCCTGTGCCATAAGCACCCCAAGTGTAACAGGGGATGTATCACAGGAACCTCTGGAACCGCTGTACTAAGCAACTCACCATCACCCATACAAATATGTGGACACTGATCTCTATGGGTGGGTGTAACCGGAAAGATTCACACAGGTCAGTAATGAGCCCCGTTGTGTACCCAACAGGTAAGTTGGAAACACACAGGCAATTAAAATGAACAAACAAGCTACTATCCCAGGGCATTTGAGCAAAGAGAACTTCTGAAAATGGCGTTGGGGACCAACTTTCCCTGGACGAGATGGTTTCTGTAGATGCACGGATGCTTTCTCTGTTGCATGGCAATCTGAAAATCATTAACAAAGTATGTCCAGCAATATTTGCAACCACAGTGTCCAGATATTGCTAAACATTAAAGAGAATACAATTTTCACTATTCATTCTCCTTGGATTTGAATTTCATTATTTTGTAAAATCCACACATTTATCCCTGTACTTAATTTTTTCTTAGTAAAAGTAGTGATTCATTTTTTAAAATCTCTCAAAAAAATTCAGACTTTTAAAAATCCTCTGTGTTCAGTTCTACATCCATAGAAAACACTCAGACACAAAACAAAAACAGACATTTTCATTCTTTGCACATATTAGAAAATCTATTTGGAGCTTCTATTCTCTTTGGCAGCGTTTACAGAGGTAAATTCACTTTCTGTGCTTCTTGTTCTGAAACAGCTCATTCTCTTCAAACATCTGCCAATATTCAAATCCATTTAGAGAGAGAGTATTTTAAAAACAGGTAACAGCTGAGATTCACCTTAAGTATGAGGTACTTTCCTATCCTGTGCTTTTAATCACTGCAACCCACAGACAGAGTCTGGGTCCAATTTCAAAGAAACATTTTGGTCAGAATCTAGTAAGGAACTTACTGAAGATGAGGACAGATCTGGACAACTGAGGTAAGGTAGCACATTTTGTAGATAAAGGAGAGAACAGGCAGCTCCCGCCATATGCCAGCTGTTAATTAGTGTTCAAGCAAGCCACATCAAAATAAGCACTTTCAGATAATTGCTTCCAGGAGTATTCTAAGTGCTTTCCTTAAAAGCTGATTTAAATCTGCGCCATGCCGTGTGTTGAAAGGAGACTATAAAACAAAGAACAAAATGCAGACCAACAAAATGCCCCCATATCTATCTCTCTTTAAAACTTCAATCTCCATTTGAATTCATCCCTTGGTCCTTTTGAACTAAATGCCTCAAACGAGTCTGTATCTGCTTGTATGGTTTCTTGTCTGAGTTTTCATGGCTGTTAAAAAAGAAGACACATTTCCTCTTTCAAAGTACTATGTGATATCATTTGAGATGGCCACTCAAAGAAAGTACTCTTAGAAAAACCAAAGGCTTGAGCTGAGGATGTAGCTCAGTGGCAGAGCCCTTGCCTGGCACGCTAAAGGCCCTGGGTTCAGTCCCCTGTACCATAAACGAGGGGGGCGGGGGGTGGTGTACCAATGAAGGACACAGATTTTTATCTCAAATTTTGCTAAGGATGAGGACTGTGATTGTAAACAGGTGGTCACTGATGTTTTGTTGTTGTTGTTGTTGTTTGGACCACAGTGTGCTTTGAAAAGTAAAATTAAAGAACATTTGAAAGTTGGAAAATGTGTCCAAATCTGGATTACTTTCTCTGGCTTTTTTAAAAAAAGAAAACCAGAATATTTGGCCAAAGTGAGCTAACCCTTCTTCTAGCAACATACGTTCGCTTCTTTCGATAGCACTGTGTTCTCTGGTCTGTCACAGGTCACTCGAGTCCCCTTTATGCGCTCCTATGACCAGTCTGCCCTCCAGTTACTGGAGTTGGTACCCTTGTTTTGTTTTTTTTTTTTTATTTTGTTTTGTTTTCTTGTAAAATACTAAGATAACTGAGATAACAATGCAATAATTCTGGGATTGTTAAAATACACTGCAGATACCATTCCTATCTCAAAATATTCTCCTGATTCTCTCTGTCCTATCTGGGTGTCCTGGCCTGGAGCAGGCCAGTGTTGCTGTAGGCTGGGGTTCCACTGACTTACTTCTACCAAGGGCTTTTCTCCATAAGTCTCGACCTACTGCTGTTATCGCCAGCCCTGTCACTGTCAGCAGCATGGCTGTGGACTAGCGAGGAGTTAGAGGCCCTGGGGCGCTGCTTGCCAGATTAAGCATGGAGTGAAAGTCTCTCTCCTCCTTGTGCTCCACCCTAGAGGTACCAGGCTACCATGGGTCCAGCTGCCCACCCGACAGCCCTAAGGACACTGAGCTTTGGCTCCCTGGCACACTAACCAGGCAATCAGCGTCATCTAGTCCTGCCCACATCTTCCAAATGGCTAAGCTGCGGGGGTTTCCAGTGCAGTCATCAGTTTGGGTCTGATGCCCGGTGACCCATGAGGAACAGCTGCTCCTGCCCTCTCCAAGCTCAGCCCGTTTGCAGGCCTGGAGGGACTGATCTGCCCTCATGTAACAACTCTAAGTGCTCAATAGGAGTTTATGATTTCTCAGTCCCAAACCATTCTCCTCATTGCTGGTCTGAGATGATGAAATTGAGACTGCAAGTCACATTTGTCAGAGCTGGAGAAGTAGTAGAAGGAAGCACACACACACAAATGCACACATGCACACATACACGCACACATGCATGTGTATTTTAAATGTATTAGTATACAAGAAATTGGCCTTGTTATTTTGCAGACTAAGTCCCTGTACTATGCAGGGCAGGCAATCCAGAAGGATCACAGCAGAGTGGGATCCACAGGCATGAGCCAAATGCCCACAGAGGAATTTCTTCTTCTTTCTCTCTTCCTTCTCTCTCTTCCCCTTCCTCCCTCCCTCTCTTTCTGGACTTCCTTTCCTCTATCCCTCCTTCTTTCTCTCCTCCCCCACCCCACCAAGAGGCCTTAGTTCAACTTTTTTTAATAGAAAAAAATTTCAAAGTCTACCCATTTTATTCAATTAGTTGAAAAGTGGACTCTATATAGCTTTCGATATTTAAAATGATTCTATGGAGGTACATAGCAACATTATAATTGCGCCATAACATAGGTTGTCTTTAAGACTATTAGCACACCTTAAAGCTATGAACGGTCATGTTTCCATGTAAGTATACCGCCTGCACTGACCAGGTCCATCCATCCTTCTTGTACTATCATCTCTCTCTCCTCCAAGGGTTTTTCCTACTGCCTATTAATCAACCAAGTCATCCTTTTTGTTTGTTTCTACATAGGAGAATATAATACATGCTTCTTTCAGTTTGTCTAGTATGTCCTTTACCTAACATCATCTGATTAAGGACTTCAATTACCTTTGCTAAAATCTCATTATGGTGACACCTATATAAATGCTTGGTTGGAAAACTGAGGACCGAATCCTAGTCAAGTTGACATACCAAAAACGCCATCACTGCTTACCCATTAACAACTTGATACCTGCACACACATACCCACGTGCTCCAAATAGGCACAACAAATAAAGTCAAATAACTGTATCCCATGGCACGACTGCAAACAACAAAATCAAGATAACCATTTCCCCAGAACGTAATGTAAAACTGTTGGAAAAAATTGTGATTTGGATCTGGAATGTCCCCCAAAAGTTTCATGTATTTGAATGTTACAGATTGTGTATGAAACCATGTGCTGTTGGGAGACGGGCCTAGTCTGGAGGGGTGGATTATAGGCATGTAAGTTGGATTATAGGTGTGTGGTGGGGGTTTAGCACACCTTCCACACCTAGATCCAGGAGGGACTGATTGCTGGGATGAGACCTGGAAAGACATATGATCTGCTTCCTGCCTTCCTTGGAGGACTGGTCTCAACTTGCCTTGACTCAGCTTCCTCTGTGTGATGCTGTGAGGAGCTGCCTCCACCTCTGCCTCTGCCATGTGCTTCCATTGCTGCCAGCTGCTCTGTATGGGCTGTGACCTTCAGAAACTGTGAGCTAAAATAAACCTTTCCTCCCCTAAATTTGTGGCTGTCAGGTATTAAGTCACAGCAACAAAAAAGTAACTAAGGCAGATAATACTCAGTCTTTTCCCATTTTTTTTATCAGTTATGTCTTTGTGGTGTACAATGGTTATATTAAATTTGAGAATTTTGTGCACATATATGTCACAATTTCAAATTCCCTCCCCTATTCCCTTTCTTGCCCTTTCTCCCCCTTCTTCATGTCTTCTGAGTCCTAACAGCTCACTTATTTAACTATATGATAGTTCACTTACACTCTGGATTTCTCATATTAGAGAAATCATGTGATATTTCATCTTGAGAATGTGATTTCCCTCACCAAGCATGATGGTCTGAAGTTGTTTGCATTTAGCTACAAATGCTTCATATCTATCTATCCTGATGAGAGAGCAGTACTCTGTTTTGTACATATGTAACTTTTTTTAATCTATTGGTCTATTGGTGGATATTTCTGCATCTTCTATGATTGGGCTATTATCACGCGTGCTGATACAAACACAGGTATGCCTGTGTGTCTGTTACATGGTGTATTTCACTTTTTGGTATAGATACCTAAAAGAGGTATCACTGGGTCAAATGGAATATCTACTTTCAGTTTTTTGAAGAATCCCCTTTCCATAGTGGTTGTGCCAGTTTACAGAGGCACCAGCAATGCAGAAAGGTTCTTTATCCCCATCCCTTCGCCAGCATCCATGCTTTTTGAGTTCTTGATCTTAGCCATTCTCACCGGGGTAGCGTGGTGTCTCAATGGTGTTTTGATTTGCCTCTAAAGGCTAAGGATGTTCAACATCTTTTCATGTGTTTTCTGGTCATCTGTATTTCTTCTGAGAACTGTCTATTTCAATTGCCCATCCCCTCCCATTTTATTGATATGTATATATGTGATACATAATATTTACATTGATCTTGAGTATTTTGTGCATATACATATAGTGGCAGAATTACAAATCATCCCCCTCTCCCTTTGTGATCCCCCCTCCCCTCACTGGTTCCCCCTGTCCACCCTACCCATTTAGTTCTATGAAATGACTGTAATTTCTCCTATTAGAGAAACCATCTGCTTCTGGACCTTCTGCATCTGACTCACTTCACTGAGCATGATGGTTTCAAGTTGCATCCATTTACCTAAAAAAGCACCAAGCCTACCAGTCTTTGATTTTGAGAGGTCTATTTTTCTTCAATTTTTTTCTTCATTTTTTCAGGTTTTTTTCTTCAGTTTTTTTTGTATATTGTAATTATTAGCCCCCTTTCCAAAATTTACGTGGTAATTGTTTTTCCTACTCTTTTGGTTATCTCTTCACTCTTTTGATAGCTTCCTTTGCTGTACAGGTTTTCAGTTTGATATAATCCTATTTGATAACTGTGGGGATTATTTTGCATCTGGTGACATGTTCAGAAAGTTTTTGCCCACACCAGTATCTCCAGAATTTTGCCTATTTAGTCACCAGGAGTTTCAGCGTTTTCATTGTAATATTTAGGACTTTTAGTGTGGGTCTAAATTCATTCTTCTGAGTGTGGATAACCGGTTTTCCCAGAACCATTTATTTAAGGAGTTATCCTTCCTCCGGCATATGTTTTTGGACTCTTCATCAAAGATCAAATAGCTGAAGGGACTTGAGGTAGTTTTGTCCATTTTGTCCCATTGGTTGACCTGCCTGGTTTTGTGCCAATACTATGCGGCTTTTATCTCTATTGATTTGCTTTGAAACATAGCTAGCTGTCCTGAATTGTAATACCACTTTCATCTTGTTGCTCAGGCTTGCTTAGCTATTTTAGGTCTCCTTGGGTTCCATATGAATTTTATTATTGTTTCCTCAGGTTCTGTGAAAAATGTTGTTGGAATTTTGATAGGAATTTCATTGAATCTGGGTATCACCTTTGGCAGTCTAGTCATTTTGACAGTATTAAACCTGCCTATTGAGGAACAAAGGATGTGTTTCCATTTTCTAACGTCCTCTTCAATTTCTTTTTTTGGCATAATGTTCTTTTCATTGTAGAAGTCCTTCACTTCCTTGGTAAGGCTTATTCCTAGGTATTCACATTTTTGAGGTGACATTGAGAATGGGATTATTTTTCTCAGCTCTTTTTCTATGAGTTCACTGTTAGTGCCGAGGAATGCTATTGATATTTTTGTATTAATTTTGCATCCTGCAACTTGTCTAAATTTGTTAATTATTTCTGTGAGTCTCTTTTTGGGGTTGTTAGAGTCTTCTATGTAGGAAACCATGCCAGCTTTAAATAAGGGTAGTTTAATGTCTTCCTTTTCAACACATATTCCTCTTATTTCATTTCCTGGCCTGATTGCTCTATCTAAGGATTTGAGTATAATATTAAATAGGCGTGGTTAAGGTGGACAGCCTTGTCATGTTCCTGATGAAAGGGGAAATTCTTTCAATGTTTCCTCATTTAATATGACACTGGCTGTAGACATGGTGTAAATGGCTTCTATCAGTTTAAGGAAAGGCCCTTCCATACCTATTTTACTTGGGTTTTTGTTTTTATTATGAATGAATGCTAGATTTTATCAAAGGCATTTCTACTTCTGTTGAGATCATCATGAACTTACCTACTCGATCTCATTTATCTGATGTATTACATGAATTGACTCATGTATTTGTTGAACCATCCTTACCTCCTAGACTTAAGCCAAATTGATCATTGTGCATATTTCAAATGATTTGTTGATTCTATTTGACAGTATCTTCTTGAGGGTTTTTGCTTCTGTGTTCTTTAAGGCCATTTCCCTCTAGATTTCTTTCCTAGTTAAGTCTTTAACTGGTTTTGAAATCAGGATAATGTTAGCTTCCAGATATGAGTTTGACAAGGTTTCTTCTCTTTCTATTTCCTGGAATAGTTTGGGAAGCACTGGTGATAGCTCTTCTATGTAGTGAATCCATCCACTTCTGGACTTTTCTTTTGGTAGAGAATTTATTACTGCCTCAATTCCCATGATTTTCATGGGTCTTTTCAGGGTTTTTATGTATTCTTGGTTCAATTTAAGTCTCTTCTATGTGTTTAGAAATTTATCCATTCCTCCAAATTTTCCAATTTTGGTGGGTGTAAGTTTCTAAAATAGTTTCTTCTCTTAATTTCAGCAGGGCCCATTGTTAATTTAACCCTTTGCATTTCTAAGTGCATTGATATGGATTTTTCTTTCATTCTTTTTTGAGATATTTTCCAATCTTATTATTCTTTTGAAGAATTTTGATTTGTTGAGATTTTGTATTTTTTAGTTTTAATGTTATTAATTTTCTCAATGATACTTATAATTTTTGCTCTTGTATACTTTTTGATTTAGATTTTTCTTGTTTCTTTAGGAACTTGAGGTGCTAGAGAATTGTTTATAACTTTGTTTATTTGAGATTGCTTTGTTCTTTTAATGTGTGCATACGTAGATATAAATTTCCTTCTAGCTCTGCTTTCACTGTGTCCCACTGGTTCTTGCATGATATACTTCCATTGTCATTTGACTTTAAGAGATTTTTAACTTCTTTCCTGTTTTCTTCTGTGACCTATTGTTTATTCAATAATATGTCATTTAGCCTTCATGAATTTGTATAGTTTCACTAGTTTCTTGTGTTCTTAATTTCTAGCTTTGTTTTGCTGTGATCTAAAGTGAACAAGGGATTACTTCAACCACTTTGTACTACTTTAAAAACAGCTTACGGCCTATAATATGATTCATTTTGGAAAAAAAAAATGTGTGCTACAGAGAGGAAAGTTTTTTTTCTGTTGATGTTGAATGAAACACTTTCTAAATCTTGATTAAGTCAGCTTTTCTCATAGTGTCGTTTAACTCTAGTTTTTCTTTGTTGATTGTTTGTCTAGTTGACCTGTGTATCTGTGATAGAGGGGTACTGAAGTCCCCTACTCTAATTGTATTGGTGTCTTTTCTGTAGTATTTTTGTTTTACAATATTGTCTGACCCACTATTGGGTACTTGTATATTGAAACATTTCGTGCTGAGAAGTCTGCAGTGGTTCTGTTGGATTTGGATTTGTAAGTCACTTTCTGTTTCTCTTTTACAGCTTTTAGTATTCTCTGTTTGTGTTGAGTAACTAGGATTTTGACTATGAAGTTTCATGGAGAGGCTCCTCTCTGGTCAAGGTTACTTGGTATTCTGTGGTAAGACCCTGGGCTTGCTACTTCCACAGCAAGGAAATGAGGCAATATGGCCATATCAGTGGAGGCAGACGTCATGAGCCTGTCAGCAGCACAACACAAAGCACACATGCACACTGACAATACCACCTGAAAACTTGAAGCACCATTGTAACAGTAGACTGTATCTCTTAGTTTCACAACCAAGCAACTCTAAAGTAGCCTATCATAATTACCTGTTACCATTTACAGGATTCAAAGAAGTCAAAGCTACATCTAAGGAAAAGTCTACATGTACCTGGGGCTCATATTTGGGTTATTAATTCCCCTGGGCCAGTGCCCATACTAATAAAGCTGCTTCCTGCCAAAGCCTTGCTGTCCCACTTACAGTTCATATTATAGCTCAATATGCCCACAGTACCTCAATGTTCATTTCCTTTCCTAGATTTGGGACAATTTCTTCTAAAATTTCATTGATCATGTTCTTTATTCCTTTTGCACTGTTCTCCATTTCCTCCTGAACTTCCATGATTCTGAGGTTGTTTCTTTTTGAGTCATTTATCAGTTGTGTCAACCAGTCCCTTTCTTGCCTTTTGGTCTTCGATCATCACTGATCATACAGTTCAGTGTGTTAATCTTATCTTCAATATCTGAGAATCTATCCTCAAGATGCTTGAACCAATTTCCCATGTTTTCATGTGAGGTTTTCGTTTCTGGGAGCTCAACTTGAAGTTCTTTTCTGTTTCTTTACTTTTCTACTGAAATATTTTTTCATTTCTTGCATAGCTTTGTTTATTTTTTTTAGTTGTCTCTTCTTTATATTTTAATCTTTATCTATTAAGACTCGTGTCTGTTTGTTTAAGTTCTTTTTGGAACTCACTGAGCACCTCTTCCATTAGTTTAAGCATATCTTGTTTGAGGTCTTCGGTTAATGGTTCACTGTGTCTTGACTTTGCTTTGTGTAGGTTCTACTGCTTCAGGTTCCATGATATCAGCTTCTACTTAATTTTTGTTAGTGATTTATTGACTCGTTTCCCCATGGCTCTATTGCTAAGAGCTGCAGAACAGGTAGTATCTGTGGGCTCCCTCTAGTATCCAGACTTAGCAGACTATTTCTTTCCTTGGAATTTTTTTGAGCACATTCAGATTTTAGTATTTATGTCTGCTTTCAGCTTACTCAACTATTAATTTTTGGGGTCTTCTCAATGACCAACTTTCTGCTGGTAACCTTATCTCCTCTATTTTTCAGTGAAGGAGGAACAGATTACATAACTGTATATGATCTATGGACAAGATATTTATTTTTTATTAGAAATCAAGATCAATGTCTATGATATCATCCAGTTTGAATAAAGATCTACAACAACATTATCATCTAAGATTGAAAAATTATTGACAGAACCTTAATGTCAATTTAATACAACCACTGTTCTCTTGTTAGCATTAAAAGGCTCAGTCAATTTATCTATTTAAATAGACCTAATATTGACTTATTGAAACAGTCCACTAATATCAGTAATACATCACTATCATCAAGAAAATAGTACTATATATTAATTACCTAGGCTAAACAAAACCACAAGAACATTTTCAACCCTTAAAAGGTTCCAACCTCTCTACCCTCCTTAACAATGGGATGGATATTCATATCAATGTTTAAACTTAATACACAGCAATTATAGTTATAGCAACCACTGGTGTTGCTGAAAAGATTCCTCAGACTTTTCTAACTTCCAACCTTCATCAATTAAGTGTTTCACACACTTTCAGGATAACTCTTGATAAACCCCAACTGTTGATCTCTTCTGGATGTGAAAACTAGACCTCTAACCCAAACTACTTCCTGGAAGAAGGAAGTGTCAGCCAGTCAGTTTAAAACATGTACAGAGAAAAGCATTTCTGCAACCAGAAAAAATGACAGCCAAATTCAAAAATGCTTCATGGTTCCTTTTGTCCTTAAACTATTATTTTCTGTCTACTAGCATCATCATCCCAATCTGGTTTTCCTTCCTTAGCAGAGGATGTGTCCACTGGAAGACTCAGACTTACTCTGCTTGTCATTCAACGACCAGAAGAGAAAGGTTTCCTTTTCTATAAGACAGTGAAAAAACTCTGAGTGAAGTGTTTGATCCTGATTAGATTGTTTTAGTTCCCTCAGGCCTCCCAGTAAATTCTGATATTAGTCTAAATCGGTCATGTGTTCATGTCCAATGTCAAAGACAGACTTGGAAGTCAATGAAAGAGCACTAAAGATGCTACGAGTGGGGAAATGGCTGCAGTCAAGAGTCACTTGGTTCACATCTCAGTCTTCACTGATTTTCTTGAACGACTGAACATTTCGCACATTATGTCATCATCATCTATTTCTTTGGAATTTCAATTCAGTTGAACAAGCAGTGATTCAGGCCACCTATTTCAAATCATTGAAGGGGACTCATGGAATCCGAAGATACATATTTCACACTCCGTGTTTCTAATACACAATGGAAT